>OY757144.1:19072668-19662668 GCA_963583835.1 Drosophila immigrans | reverse complement strand
ACTATATATATCTGCATTACGTATACGTATTAACATATGTGCTATTCTGTGTACCAAACAAAACAACTTATCTAATACCTAATATCTAATATCGAATATCTGCTATCTGTAACTCTAACTCTAACATATTTATACTATGTTACTACGTAATTGTTGTGAGCGATAATCGATTGTGTGCTGAACGAACGATCAATTATCGATACACAATCGAACGCTATTGTGCGCTTTTAATCGTGCTTAAACGTCTATTGAATATGATGTATAAATAGCTAAACTACTAATACTACTACTACTACTACTACTTCTATTACTACTACTAATCCTAATACTACTTCGTACCATTGCTACTCCAACCAAGTACTAATAATATTACTTGCTATTAACCCATTCGTAAACCCTTTCAACAACATTTATTCCCCCCCCACCCATCGTCGATGACAAAGTGCTATATATACATATATACAATATCTTCTGTTCAGCATCAGCTCTGTTATCGTTCATTACTCCATGCGTCATCTCCATTCAAAGCACACACAACAATCATCATCCAATTCGAATTCCAATGTCCAGTTTCCAATTTCCAATTTTCAACTGTGTGTAAATATTCGTTGTACATCATTATTCTGTGCTCCATGTGTAAACTGTATCATTTCGCTGCTTAATGATTCAATCTATACCCATCTGTCATTCCCTGCCTAGGATGAATCATCGAATCCACTCGTACTCTGTATTTGTGACTTGAGTAACAAAACTCTCTGCACACTCTTCACCTCTACTTCAACTTCAACTTCAACTTCAATTTCCAGTCTTGTTCAACTGTCTTCAATCTTTTAATCCATATTTTAATGTATCGTACTCGTACTCGTACTCGTTATAGAAACCAATTCCAGCTAGAACATCTACTCTGTGTTTCTGATTTAATTTCCCTTCACCCCACCAACATTCATTTGGGTTTTGTGCTTCGTGTGAATAATAATAAACGAATATGATTTAAGTCTATGCTAATTCAATGATTTCGTCTTTTCTTATGATTTCCACAAAATTCAAAAACTATTTATCCAAAAATATATGTACTCGTATGTTCTTTTCCTTTTTGTTGTTGTCGTATTCCGTATTCCGTATTCCGTACTCCGTATTTCGTATAACTCACAAATTTTCCTCCCTCCCAACAAAATGAAATTCGTAACTATGCGTAACCTAATCCATATCGTATATAACGTATAAAAAAAAAAAAAAAACAAAACTTTTCCTGCCATAATCGTTGTACGTTTGTTTGTTTGTTTGTTTGTTCGTTTGATGGTTTGTTTGTTTCATTGTTTTTGTTTTCAGTATTGAGAGTAAGAAATGTGTATTCCAACTATTGGCTTCGTAATGTGTTTTAATTGTGTATATATATATCGTAATTGACTATATCGATTTATGAAATATTTGTTCGTTTTCATTTCAAGTATTTTATTCAACGCAACGACTTTTAAATTGTCCAAGGCAAAATGTTTAATTGTTTTGTTACTTCTATTATTTATTACTATTATTGCGTTGTTTCTTTTCACAGACTTATGTTGATCTCATTTCTATAACTTCAACTTCGACTCAATAAATCACTGTCCTTAGTCCTGTGAATCACACACAGTACGTCGTAACTCACAAAACAAAGCCAAAAAAAGACCAACAACAACAAAAAAATGAAAAAATGAAAAAACAAAACGCAAAAAGCTAAAGAAAACCAGTCACGACAGTGTCGTTGTGTAAATACTTATACTAAAAGTTCGAAAATGCCATTAAACCACTCCATCAGATCCAGAACCCAGTACCAAAAAAATGCCAGACCATATACATACTATACACATATACTATATATTGTACCTATACAATCATTTTCAATGAATTAGCTGTGTATACTCGTAGTTGCGATTCATATTTAGATGACAATCGATTCAATTGAAATATACACATATATTTATAAAAAATCAATAATAATAAACATTAAACAATGCGATATCGTAATGGAGAAGTACAAAGAGAACTCATGACATAGCTGCGAGCAACTGCAGCACATGGAAGCCTCTCAAAAGCTGCATGCTACGAAATCAGCTCATTTCAATAGTTGTACAAAGTTTCGCTTAGCTCTCGATCTCTCTCTAGCTAACTCTTCTTCTCGCTTTCTCTCTCTCTCTCTCTGTCTCTGTTTCTGTCTCTGTCTATCAGAACTTGTACAAATCAAAAATGAAAATAATAGACAGTAGTTCATTCATTACTAATTACAAAAAGTAAAATCAATTCTCACGCGAGCACCAACAAATTCAACATCAACTTAGAAAGAACAACAAATAACTTAATATCTGTCGCTCACAGTATCGTAACTCTCGCTACTCTCCACTCTGTTTCCGTCTCTTTCTCCCCCCTCTCTCTCTCTCTCTCTCTCTGACTTTCTGTACAACACACTTGACATTGCCACCGTCTTTACGTCAGCTTTTCTCCTCACTTCACTTCACTCTACTCTACTCTCTCCGTCTATCTGTCTCTATCTCGCTCGCTATCTATCAATCGTGTCTGTCCTTCATTTATCTCTATCTATCTCTCTCTCTCTCTCTCTGTCTCCTTCTCCAAAATGCAACTTTGTTGCGTCCCACACAAAAACATAACGAAAACACAGCGATAATAAACCATAGAGCATAAATATTGATTATAAAGAAACCAAAAAAAAAAAAAAAAAAACAAACAAGAAAATTAAGACAATTATGAACAGCAAATTAAACAGTATTATTATAACTATTACGTATAATATCTTGAAGAATGCTGAACATTTCACATACATATATATATATATATTATATTATTTGTTTTTTTCTACTTTTTTTTTCGTGTACTTTTTCCTTTTTCATTTACAACTTTTTCTCTACTATTTAATGCTCCCAAACGAAACTTTTGCGCGCTGCTGTCTGGAAAAAATATCAAAATAAACAATAAATAATAATCAACAAAAATATGTATAATAATGATGGACAATTTGGCGCTTGCATTTCGAATATAACAAATATTTCATTTTTTGCATAACCTTTACTCGAATGAAATGCTCCAAACTTAAAACCAAAAAAAAAACGAAAAAAACAAAAAAAAAAATAAATATCCTAAACCAAATACCAAATCCAAATCTTCTTTCAGCCGCAATATGGTCGCAAGAAAAAACAAAAAGAAGTAAGATTTTTCACAGAACTTTTAGTCTAAACACACAAAAAACGAACAACGTACCTGCCTCTAATACAGACAAGAAAACCTAAACTCCAAAATACAAAACCAAAACCAAAACCAAAACCGAAACCAAATGAAAATACCAATTACCAAATTTAAAAGAGAAAAGAAACAAAGCTTTTAATTTGATTTTGCCATTTGATTTGGAAAGTTTATTGCCAAAATTTGTTAGTTCTTAGCAGCTTATTCTTTTGTTCGTTTTTATGTAATCGTAATTGCTTCCAAGATTTGCTGTATTCATATTCGTATAAGTATATATTCGTAAACGTATTCATATCCGTATTTGTAATTGTAATTCTATTCGTACTCGTATTCGTATTCGTAAACGTATTCGTGTGTTGGTATGCGTACTCTCTCTTAACCCCAAATGTATTATAAGAATAACATATTAGCCAAATTTGGACCCAACACTTGCCCAAGAACAAATGCCAATTATCTACCTATGAATTTAACAACTTTTGCTTTTGCGTATAACTCACGTATCTGTATAATCTCGTATATACTATATACATATATACTCTTACTTACTACTATTACTACTACAACTATTTTTACAACTACTATCAAAATTAATGGCCAAAGTGCAGCTCTTCTTTTGACTAAGCAACTTTGACTTCAGATCTACGTATATGTTCTATATACTATGTTATATACTGCTTTCGTTTTTCACTTTCTCAAGCTACGCCAATTGCAAATTCCACATATATATAATTCTACTTCCATATTTATATATACCCTAATATAAATCTACTTCTACTTAAGCGTGGCTCTGGCCATGCTCGACTTTGCTTTGAGAGATTTAAATAGCTTAACGAGCACTTACACTATGCAACAATATATGAGAGCGGAAATTGTTTTGAGATTCAAATTACCGATTGATTGAAACTACATTTAAATTACATCATTTTTCTGATGAAGTTAACCCTTTAAGTCTGATGCGATTAGACTGAGGGCGCTAATTAATATTGGATGGCTAATACGTTTGTTGTTCAGTTTGTTGCATAGTGTACTCATGTGATGAAAGCGAATGCTTTGAACTTCCAGCAGCTCAAGCAGCTTGCCCCTGAATACTTGTACTACATCCTGCGTTGAGTGCTGTTAATGCGCTTATGGGGCACTGAGCAGGGCACAAAGGCGGCAGGGAAGCGGGGGAAACGGGACGGGAGAAATGCCACTCAAAGATACAAAATCAATGCAAGTATCTTCGACTCTGTCTGTGTGTATGTGTGACACGTGTGGATGTGTGGATGTGTGGATGTGTGTGTCTCGTAGGTACAATAATAGGGCTAGAGACAATTGTTTCTTTTGACCATACTATGCAGATGTCTGATGATTTACACAGTGCGCGCAATAGCCAAATTTATGCACAAATTTAGCATTGCCGTCAACAACAACAAGAACAACAACAATAAAATGAACTATTATAACGTACATTCGATACACAAATACCTCTACAAGCAAATAAACTATAAGCATAATATTCAACTTAAGCTGTAACGACTTATGACTCATCGTGCCACAGTGCCACAGTGCCACAACCAGTGGCAGCAGTATGTAAGTGGGTAAACGGAAAGAGAAGTAAGTGCCCCCTCTCAAAGACTCTCTGACAAACAACAGCAACAGCAACAACAACTTACAACAAGAACTTCGGCATCTGCAGCGAAGTTAATGCGAAGCTTTCGAGCAAACTTTTCACTTAAGCTGCGCATTACTAGGAACAATTAACTGCTTAGCATTTAGCCAGGCTCTTTATGTTGATTTCATTTTCAGTTGTAGCTGCTTGTCGCCCCATAGCCAATAGATTTAGATACATTTCGTAGAACCCTTTGGCAGACCCCGAATACAATGTGTGCGTTTGACTGAGTGCCTCGAATGCAACTTGATTGTTGTTTGCCTACTCTGCATGTTTGCATCGATATATGTACATATATTTAAGTAAATAACTCTGTCTCTATATATCACATAACTCCGACATACTCTACACTCTGTTCTACACACAATCACAGTTCCAATCATGTTCGTAGTTGAAAGTTATTCTCGATTCTCTGAAGAAATTTCGATTGCCATAAAAAGTATTTATTTCAAGTTTCTCTAATATACAAACCTGCCGATGAATTGGCTTATAGACGCATAGTAGGCTGAAATTGATTCTATAACATTGATGAAATTATAAAACTATGCAAGATTTTATTAATGCTCATTGGGGGGCAACTGGAATAGAAGTAGAAATCTATTCTATAAAATTGATGAAATTATAAAACTCTGCCAGATTTTAAATAAACTAATTTAGGGAGAACTGAAATAGAAAAAGGAATATTTTTTTAAGTTTATAAAATTATAAAACTCTCAGATTTTATATATGCTCATTAGGGGGCAACTGAAATAGAAGTAGAAATTTATTCTATGAAATTGATGAAATTATAAAACTATGCCAGATTTTATTTGGTCATTTGGGGGAAACTCAAATAGAAGTAGAAATGTAAACCATAAAATTGGTGAAATTATAAAACTCTGCCAGATTTGAAATAAACTAATTTAGGGACAACTGAAATAGAAGAAGGAATATTTTTTTAAGTTTATAAAATTATAAAACTCTCAGATTTTATGTATGCTCATTAGGGGGCAACTGAAATAGAAGTAGAAATTTATTCTATGAAATTGATGAAATTATAAAACTATGCCAGATTTTATTTGGTCATTTGGGGGAAACTCAAATAGAAGTAGAAATCTATTCTATAAAATTGATGAAATTATAAAACTCTGCCAGATTTTAAATAAACTAATTTAGGGAGAACTGAAATAGAAAAAGGAATATTTTTTTAAGTTTATAAAATTATAAAACTCTCAGATTTTATGTATGCTCATTAGGGGGCAACTGAAATAGAAGTAGAAATTTATTCTATGAAATTGATGAAATTATAAAACTATGCCAGATTTTATTTGGTCATTTGGGGGAAACTCAAATAGAAGTAGAAATCTATTCTATAAAATTGATGAAATTATAAAACTCTGCCAGATTTTAAATAAACTAATTTAGGGAGAACTGAAATAGAAAAAGGAATATTTTTTTAAGTTTATAAAATTATAAAACTCTCAGATTTTATTTATGCTCATTAGGGGGCAACTCAATAGAATTATTCTATGAAATTGATGGAGTTATAAAACTCTGCAAGATATTATATAAACTCATTTAGGACAACTGAAATAGAAGTAGAAATCTATTCTTGAATTTATGAAATTGTAAAACTATGCCAGATTTTATATATGCTCATTAAGGGGCCTTAGTTTCCATTTCCGTTTCCGTTTCAGCTTAGTTTTCGGTTTCGATTTCTGATTGAAGTTCCAGTTCCAGTTCTAGTTCCAGTTCCAGTTCCAGTTTCAGTTCTAGCTGTAGCGCTAGTTTCAGTTTCGGTCGCGTTGCATGCGTCATAAATTGTATACGACGTGTAAGCTGGAATGCTGGTCAAGTCGTGTCCAGCTGAAACCGGCTCACTCAATGTGTGTGTGTGTTTGTGTGTGTGTTTGTGTGTGTGTGTGTGTGTGCGTGGCTTTTGTGGTGCGGTTTGCCTTTTATTAGTTTAAATATAGACTTGACTTGGCCTGTTTAAAGGACCCCCGGTGCCCAGTCCTCAGTCCTCAGTCCTCAGCTCGCTAGCCTGCAGGCGAGCCACGATGGCTATGTGGCCATGGCTCCAGCGCTGGCTTCACTCCATCCTGGGGCCTCGTTCGCTGGCGCAATTGCGTCAACACACAAACACAAACAGAAACACACACACACACACACACACACACACACTCACCAATACACTGGCAATCTAATTGTCACGCCAAGCAAACAAGCAAGCAACCAACTATTATGGAATTTTTTAGCGCTCTTCACACACACACACAATAGCCATAAACTAAATACGTGTGTGTGTGTGTGTGTAGAGCAACTCGAACAATTTCATGACGGTGACGTTCGACTTTTTGCTTTACTTTAGCTTTTGGCATTGCATGTCCACGTCCACAGCCACAGCCACAGCCATGTCCATGGAAAGTAAAAACTAACTACAATGCTAGTTATTTTATACATCGATACTCATTCTCTGGGTGTGTGTGTGTGTGTGTGTGTGTGTGTGTGTGTGTGTCTCCTTGGAAATCGATAGAAGCGTCGTGGCCGCAGCAATGGGACACAAATATTGTCCCCCATTCAATATGCATGACAGGGCAATTAAAGTTGCCCAAAGCATACAAAAATAATCATTGTCATAATAAATATCTAACAGGCAAACTGAAAAACAAAAAATATCACATTCGAAGTAAAAAACCGACTGATGAGGGCAGGCCGTCTATGTCTATGTGTGTGTGTGTGTCTATGTGTGTGTGCAGCTTGAATTCCTTTGTCCCAAATACGAAATATGTAAATGTATATAACTCTGTACGTATTGTAGAGCATGTCTTGCTGCACTAGCCAACACTGTTTTGCATGCGCTTTTGTTTCGCTTTGACCAACACTGGGCAGCCAACTCCCATTGGCATGCACTCACTATTCAAACACTAGCCAACACTGGTTAGCCAACACTGTTTTGCAAATGTTTTCATTTCGATTTGTCTTTCATTTGATTTGCACTAATCAACACAGTTTTGCATGCACTTTATTCTTCAGTTTCGAGTCGAATTTCTTTTTCCAAAACCATTTTTCTTTCCAATACCGGATTTCTAGAGAAAAGCTCAATTGAATTGTGATGATGAGACGTCGAATTGAGACTGAGATTGGTTCAAGTCCATTTTGGTTTTATCTTTTGCATAACAGGCCCCGAGGCCCAAACTCGTATCTTCTTCTACCAATTGCTTATTTCCATATACATACATATATTTCTGATACTAACTTTTCAACTTTTCGCTCTCTGTAAACTCCCTATCTCTGTGGAGTGTGCTATGCAAAACTGTAAACCATTATTCGAAATTCCTCAATAAAACTGAATGATGATGATGATGATGATGATGATGATTTGAGTTATTGTTTCTAGTTTTTGATTTGTATTTAGTTGTGTGCCTTCTCCTCTTACTACTATATTGCTACCTACTTTAACTATTACTAATACTACCAACTACCAACTACCAACTACCAAACTACTTCTTAACCATGAGAATGATGGACTATAACTACAAGAAATACGTACTATATGTACATATATGGATGTGTGTTATGCAGCAGCAACGAGTCGTCGTTGTTGCTGTTGATATCACGCATACGTATTGAGTATTGAGTATACGATGTTGTGTTATACGAATGCTGCTGCTAATGATGATGATGATTGCCCCATTTCGATGTTAATGCTAATATGTGTGTGCGCAATGTTCTTTGTTCTTTGTGTTCAACGTGCCGCATTGACAGATCCGATATGATGACGAGGACGAGGATGAAGGTCCACAACCGGATCCTACACTTGAACAGGGTGTGCCAATACCTGTTCGATTGCAGGGCAGCTTCCCGCCGGAATTGGCCTCCACTCCTCTCGAGGATATCGATCCATACTACAGCAATGTACTGGTAAGTCAACAATATTTCCATTTCTATTCTCTATATACATATTCTATATGATACAATATGAATGTGTTGATGACATGTGTGAATATCTCGTTTTCCAGACATTCGTAGTTGTAAGCAAGGGAAAAGATATTTTTCGCTTTTCTGCATCAAAAGCAATGTGGCTGCTCGATCCATTCAATCCGATACGTCGTGTGGCCATTTACATTTTAGTGCATCCATTATTTTCGTTATTTATCATTACCACCATTCTCGTGAACTGCATTTTGATGATAATGCCGACAACGCCCACGGTCGAGTCCACTGAGTAAGTACTGTTCCATTACCGATTGTTAGCGATAATTAGCGATGGCCCGATATGTACACATACCGACATACCGATCAATGCGATATATATCGGGCAACCCTTAGCTAAAAACGATTATTTTTACCGTCTTTTTTCGATTTATTATCCTACTTATTTTCTACCCATTCGTTTTGACAACTCAACTTTGTGTTTCCTTTTGGTTTCTTTTTTACAAGAAATACTTATCTATATGTAACTATATATATTTATATGCTATATAATCGATATATTTACTACTACTACTACTACTACTATACAAATACATATATATCAATATATTAAATGTAACTTTTTCGATATTGATGCAGACGTGTATTTAGGTCAATGCATAAATTTTCTTTCAATAAAACAACGCAAAAAAAACCCAAAAAAAAAAAAAAAAATTAGCAAATAATACAAGCAAACAAAAACAAACCAAATAGTACAACAAATGATAATAACGGTAACGGTAACAATTGCATTTCCAGTAACATTGATAACAGTCACATTTCCGATGTGAGTAGCAAAAGTTTTGAAAGCGCCTCCAAAAGGTAAAAACAAATGAACTGAATTTGAAGCAGAGTTAAATCTAGTATGGCGAGGAAATTGTTGTAAAATATGAATTCATCGTTAAGCGATCGAGTTAATCAACATTATTGTAGTAGTTGAAAGCCCATTGCTATGAAACTCGCGCTGTGCGTGCGGCGCTCAACAGCTTTTGTCCGCCAGGCGAAACTTGTTGAATGCTGCCCCCGCCCTGTAATATACTTACTACTCAACTAATCAATTCGTTGTACAATTGTACTTGTATAATATCACGTGCATACTGTCATCTACTACTAACTAACTAATTATGCTATACTCGTACTTGTTATATTCAATCAATCAATCGAATCAATCAATCAATCAGTCAATCAATCAATTTGCAATTATCGAAAATAATCGAACGTAATCGAAAGAAGAGCTTAGTTACATTTCTCAAATGCCTCATTGTAAATTGCCGTAATCGAAATGCATTTAGATACCTGGGCGCTCTCTCTTAACTATCGATTTGTAGTCAACCTAAACTAACTTAAACTCTAAAAAAAAAAAACCTTTATCAAAATACGAGTACTTGTTATTCAATATGTAATTACATTACTATATGCGACTGACTGTAAAAATTGGTCAGATGGTTTTGGTTTGTTCACGTTTCGTACTTATTAAAAAAAAAAAAAGAAAAGAAAAAAAAAACAGAAAATATAGAAAATACCAATCCATCAACTTGAATTCGATCACATTTTTGTATAATCGATGCAATAGAGTTGTACTTAGTAATATCCTTGGCGTAGCTGCTAGTCGATCATAAGTAGTGGTAATTAACATCAATATACAACTATATACGATAATTTGTAAGTAGTCTTAAGACCTATATAAGTATCGCTTACTTTCCCAATCCAATTACCAATTACCAATTACCAAATATATGTCTGTATATCGATAAATACTAGTTAGTTAACGTAGCATTAAACTCTAGTTTCATTTTGTTAGTGTCATATCATATATATTTAACTGTACAATACGTATATATTACATATGTGTACATACATAATTTGTATAATCTGAATTATTTAGATCGAAATTGATACAAGTAAAAGTACTTAACTAGCTAGGAGTGTAACAGGATTAGCTACTTGCCACATATAACCACAACTTATAGCTTATAGCTGGTATTCATAGTGTAGACATACATATATGTATCTGATATATCAAGTATAAAATAGTCTACGATATATTTTGGAGAATATAGAAACTCGTCGTACTTAGTCGAACCCAAATCCCCGTAATCCTCCTGCGCTCTCTCTCATTATTGTAAAGTGCCACAAATATAGTACTTAATGCAATCTCAGATTGTGTTTCGATTTACATAGTATATGCGTATAATACCCCCGTATACTCCATAGATCTGTCCATATACATATATAGTCGACAACTTCATTCGTATAATTAGCGGTAAACTGTACATAGTTCGTGTACTTTGTGTAAAATCGTACAGTAGCAAAAACTAGTATCGAAAATCTCAAAACAAAACGAGCAAAATGCTTGAAAGTGAAAGAAGCGATTAAAGAAGCAACTAAAAGTGAAAAGAGTTACGTCATTTTTTTAGCTGATATCAAAAACATTGTCGCAGATTTGGTATCAGAATCGAGCACCCTAACTGAATAATCGTTAGCCCCGTGTGTGTGCCACTTGAACTTGCTACGTGCAACACGAAGACAATGACAGAGACAAAGACAAAGACAAAGACAAAGACAGACGGACAGCGGCTCCAACTTCTTGGGTCTCAGGGCCTCGGTTGACAACGGCGGCTGCGCTCAGCACAAAATGGCACAGCTGCTGTGCCGCATAACTTGAGACCCTTCCCCTCCCACACATTACATTTTGTGGGAGTCAACCAGAGAGCGAGAGAGTAGAGAACTTTGTGTCTATGTCAGCAGTTGGCAGTCGCATCTATGTGGGTCGCCAGCAAACTGCTTGGCTGTGGCTGCTGCTGTGGGCAGCATTTGTGGGCAGAGAAGAGAAAGACATAATACCTGCAATTAAAACGCAACTCAAGTGTCCTTCACAGGCATTGGGGCCTAGGTCAAACGCAGCCCACACAGCGACTTTGAACTAGTTGCAAGCAAATGTCGTGGCAACTGCTGGACCGCTGTCTCTCTAACTGTCCATCTGTCCGTCCGTCTGTCTGTCCGTCTGTCCGTCCGTCCGTCTGTCTGTCACATGCAAGTCGACTTAAATCTATCAATTGACTAACCAAGAAGACGACGCAGAGCAGCTGCCTCAGCTGAAATTCAGGCCGAAGGTCGCCCTATTGATCTAACGCCCACACAGCCAACAGCCAACAGCCAACAGCGAACAGAGAGAAGTGGATGTGGTTGAGGATGCGGTTTAGGATGAGCATAAGGATATCTCTGTGTGTGTGTGTGTGTGTGTGTGTGTGTGTGTGTGTGGCAGGACAACGGCTAAAAGCAAGTGCTTTATCAAGTATTAACCATTATTGACATTGACAATTGGCACGAGACCGTGCAACGACTGTCCACCTATCTGCAATCTCAACTACTCGTAATTAACAATTGCGCTCTTTGATCTCTCTCTCTCTTTCTGCCCATTAGCCAGTTTACAAGTTGCCAATTGCCAATTGCCAATTGCCAATTGCCAGTAGCCAATTGTCGATAACCCGATTCTCGTCTCTTGTCTCTCGATTGCCAGTTCTCAGTTCTCAGTTCTCAGTTCTCAGATATTATGCAATTCGAGCACACACTTTATTTGTGTTGATTATTGGAGTAGCTGCCCCCGCCCCTAGATCAAACGCATTGCGGTGAATCGAAGCACAAGGATTAGCTTTTAATTGAAATTACGACGACGAGTACATTTCACATATTTACAATAAGTTTGAAGAGCTCAGCACTCAACTCAGACAATCGACGACAGGGTTAAGCTAATAATTAAGTTAATTCTAAGCCTAAGTAATTAACCAACTAATAACCGAGAGCTTAGCACGTTCTTCTCACAACTCACAACAACAATTGGAAGCAGCGCAGATCCTAAGAACATTCGTTTTCATTTTCTTTTTCTTTTCACTGTTCACTGTTCACTGTGATTTAATTTCCCCTTTAATATATTTCGTTTTCTACGTCCGTTATACGCTTGCAGTGAAAAGAATAATTATGCAAACGAAATTAAAATTAAATAAATATAGTTGTCAGCGATGTGTTGAAGCCCAGTTTAATAAGAATAATTATTTGAAAGTCAACTCTGAACTACAAGCGTATGCTGAATCTTCGGCTCGCCGAACTTTCACTTGTCTACTCGATTAATCCTGATGAAAGTCAGCTGAAAGCTTTGCCAGACCCATAGGCAGGCAGCCAGATTGAGATGAAAGCAAACAAACCAAACCAAAAAAAAACGAAATAAACGAAAAAAACAAATTGCATTCGAAATTCAATTCGTTTTTAGGGTGATATTCACCGGAATCTACACATTTGAATCAGCTGTTAAAGTGATGGCACGAGGTTTCATTTTATGCCCGTTTACGTATCTTAGAGATGCATGGAATTGGCTGGACTTCGTAGTAATAGCTTTAGCGTGAGTTATATTATTAAACTATTTACATAACTATTTCAACTACTTGCTCATCTAATTAACGATTCATTAATCACGCTTCGATATCACCTTAACTCGTATATACTTCAATATATATATATATATATAAATTATATCCTTATGCTATCTGTACTTACATTTGTTGTTCTGTTTTGTTTTTTTGTGTTTTCGTATCGTAACATGATGACTATTAACTGTTGTGCATCAGTTAATTATCATTGCAATCGCTTATCATTTCTTCAGGCATTTAACATATGTTAATTAATGCAATTGTAGTTAATACATATCGTATGATAATTAACTAGCAGCCCATTGAACAAACAATGCAAAAATTCTTGTTTTCTTCTTTGCCGTCGTCGTCATTTCAAATATTCTGTTGAATTCTGATTACCAATTAGACATATACATATATTGCGCAATATTTATTAATTTATTGTTCAACAACAAGCATCAAATACATTTACATAATTATGCGTGTGTGTGTGTGTGCAGCTGGGTGTAAGTGCGTGTGTGTGTGTGTGTGTGTGTGTGTAATTGGCATTCATTAGTTACGCCCGGTTGAGCATTTAATTAAATAAAAATATTTATTTTATATATTTAATCAACGAATTTCTTGTACAATTGAGCGATAAATTGCACTTTATTTTCCACCACACACACACACACACACACACACACACACACAGCGACATACGTGGCTAACATGTGAAAATGTCACGTTAACAACAACAACAACAATGACATTAACAATAATAACACGTCGCAAACGGCAGCTAAAATTATACATACGCCGCGGGCTGAAAAAGTCGCGTTAGTTGAGCGCTTTTATTGATTTATTTTGTGCCGTTACTAATGACGTGCCCAACACACACACACACACACATACTCGCACACACACACATACATACTACTATTTGGATTTTCTATGATTATTTCCAATCCACACACAGCGACCAAAGTCATAAACAAATTTTTTGGCTTTTTATTTGGTCATGCAAGTTATTATTTTCCGTTCCTCTCCCATTCTCCCATTCGCTCTCGCTCTCGCTCTCACTCTCTCTCTCTCTCTCTCTCTCTCTCTGCATTTCTCACTCTCCATTTGTTGTTCTTTTCTTTGGGATTTTGTGTTTTTTTTTTGTTTCTTTGTGTGTTGGTTTCGTGACAGTTTCATTTCATTGCTTTTTGCTCCATTTTAACCATTTATTGGGCGCCCTTTGTCTGAGTGGAGTACGGCAAGCGGGGAGTACGGCAAGGGGGGGGGGAGGGGAACTGACTTCGAGGTTACTGTAACGAGGTTTGGCGGCTATTCGTGCAGCGTCGTTTCGCTGGCGCCGCACAGACGCGCAGCCTTGGACACCACCGCTCAGCAGGAGGAGGAGGCGAACAATGGGAAAAGTTTAAAGCGCGCTTTTAGGCGAGCGAAGTTAAAGCCAAGCGAAAGCAATTGAAATGCAATACTCGAACCAAGACTTGTACTATATACATATAGTACATATGTATGTAGATTGCTTAGATAATGCTGACATACGAGACGATCGAAGTGGAGTGGAGTGGAGTGGAGTGGGGGGAAGGCAAACAGTTTAGAGGCCAGCACAATTAGATGGCCAAGTTGCACGCAATATGAATGTAGTACGTGTATTTACTATATGCGTCTAAATCGATAAATATTCATGAAATATAAATGAAAGGTGGCTGCAGAAGTAACGCGCTCAATTCCCAAAGGATGACAGCATACAGGACACGGGACACGGCACGGCGACAAGACAAACAACTCAAGCAAATGGACATTAGCAGGCCACGCCAAATACCTCGAAGTCTGTCCGCTCTGCTCGTGTATAAATATTTTTATAGCAACACACACACACACACACACACACACACATGCACAATTGATGTGACAGGAGCAGGAGCTGGAGCTGGAGCTGCACCTGCCTTGGAGAGCAGCTTGTGGCACATTTTCGTAATGAATCATTAACTGGAGGGCCCAACGGGGTTGGGGTTGGGGATGTAGCCAAGCCAATCCCATTTCACACTCACACTCACATTCACATTCACATTCACACTCACACTCACACTCACACTCATTCTCAACTCTGTCGAGGAGAGTGTAAATTTTGCGTTTGCTTTTGCGCTTGTATCGTTTGAGTTTGATCTTTGTTTTGGAGGCACAAGAAGTGGCACAAGATGATGCAGCATCAGCACCCACAGAGCTGAGCAACTTTTATACATTTGTAATTACTAACGACTGCAAAACATTATTTCGTACGCAACAACTACTATTTCTTTTAACTACCATACTCTACTTAGATCGATAGCTCTCTAATTGCCAATACTTAATGACATTTCATCTGTATGTATATTTGCTTTTGTCATCGTCAATCTAACAACTAACAACGAACAACGAACAACGAACAACGAACAACGATGACGCGATATCACAACGCTGGATCGATCTGTCTCTCTCTATATCTCCCACTCTCTCTCTGTGTCTGTCTATATCTGTCCAGTTATGTGACCATGGGTATAGATTTAGGTAATCTTGCAGCCTTGCGAACGTTTAGGGTGCTGCGAGCGCTTAAGACCGTAGCCATTGTTCCAGGTACATTTACTTTGTGCAACGGTTGTGCTGTTATACTGTTATACTGTCTGCTCTAACACACAAATAATGAATATGATGTACATGAACTGCATTGTAGGCCTGAAAACCATTGTCGGCGCTGTCATTGAGTCTGTGAAAAATCTGCGCGATGTGATAATTTTGACAATGTTCTCCCTTTCGGTGTTCGCACTGATGGGCCTGCAAATCTATATGGGCGTGCTGACGCAAAAGTGCATCAAGAAGTTCCCTCTGGACGGCTCCTGGGGCAATCTGACCGACGAGAATTGGGCCTATCACAATCGCAACAGCAGCAACTGGTATTCCGAGGACGAGGGCATATCGTTTCCACTCTGCGGCAACATTTCCGGTGCCGGGTAAGTCCTAGTGATCCACTATAATGTATATATCCAATCAAAATCAACTTTCTCTCTCTTCATCTTAGTCAATGCGATGACGACTATGTGTGTCTGCAGGGGTTTGGACCGAATCCAAACTATGGCTATACCAGTTTCGATTCCTTTGGCTGGGCTTTTCTGTCCGCTTTCCGCTTGATGACGCAGGACTTTTGGGAGGATCTGTATCAGCTGGTTCTGCGCGCCGCTGGACCATGGCACATGCTGTTCTTTATAGTCATCATCTTCCTAGGTTCATTCTATCTTGTGAATTTGATTTTGGCCATTGTTGCCATGTCATATGACGAATTGCAAAAGAAGGCCGAAGAAGAGGAGGCTGCCGAAGAGGAGGCGATACGTGTAAGTAGAAACCCAGTAGAGACCCGAAAAACCGCCCAATGGACCAAAAAATATCGAACCAAATGATACCAACCAACCAACCAAGCAAACCAACCAAGAAACCATTCCATAAGCCACTTGAATACTTGAATGGGTAGATAATTTCAATCTCAATATCCACACAGCTGAATTGATCATTGAAAATATCTACCACAGTAAGAACAGAGTTGCTTTTTTCTTTTTGTATATGTATGTATAACAAACAAATTCCTATAATAATTGTACTATATACTTGTCTAATCGTAATCGTAATCGTAATCGTAATCGTAACCGTAATCCTATTCGTATATATACGTAATCGTAACTGTACTCGTATTATCGTAATCGTACATCATATACGTGTTGATCGTAATGTATGATGATACCTTTCTCTCTCACTCTCTCAATCTACTATCTATCTACCTATCTCTATCTATAGTCACATTATTCAAATGTACATACAGTACTTACAACAATATCTCATGTACAAAGATATCAAAAAAAAATATATTCGAACACCTTTTTCTCTATTCACCCAGTACTCGTAACTGTATAACTTAATCGTACTATTTATATATCGACACATACATACATATGCATATGTGACTGATCAATCAACTTATTCTATATAACTTTAACTTGTTTCAGTCTTCATTTACATTATGATTTCCATGTGTTCTCTTTGATCTGCCAATATTTCAGATTGGCCTTACGATAATCTTACATTTTCTCTTTGTGCTAATAATCGTATAATCTCTCTAATATATCTACATATATATTATATATCTGTATATTTTTCAATATCTGCATTTCTCTATCGTTTTGTGTTCTTAAAATCATAATTTATGTGCACTTTTATTTCAACTAATGCAAAATTCACACCTGAAAGTAAAAAGCAATGAACCAAAAAAAAAAAGAAAATACTTTAGACTTGTACTTTGAACTTTCCCTCGATCTCTATATCTCAATCCTCAAATCCATCCGATCCCGGACCAAGCACCGCACTTTATACACTTATGATTTCCATAGCGAATAATGACGTAGATGGTTGCCATGATTTCTGTAGTCCAACACTATTTACCACTACCCCCCGCTCCTCCCTGTACTGTACTACTATATATACTCTATACTGCCTACTTACTATATATCTATATATGTATATAAATGTATATGAACATATATACCTGTTGTACCATATATATATATGTATATGCCGATGTTGGATGTGGATGTGGATGCGCACCAACTTAGAGAGCATAGCTATACGAATCACTGTGTGCATCATGTCATTGTAGGAGGCGGAGGAGGCGGCCGCTGCGAAGGCGGCCAAGCTGGAAGAGCGGGCCAATGCCCAGGCGCAGGCGGCAGCCGATGCAGCTGCGGCCGAGGAGGCGGCACTGCATCCCGAGATGGCCAAGAGTCCGACGTACTCGTGCATCAGCTACGAGCTGTTCGTTGGCGGTGAGAAGGGCAACGACGACAACAACAAGGAGAAGATGTCCATTCGTAGCGTCGAAGTGGAGTCGGAGTCGGTGAGCGTTATACAAAGACAACCAGCACCTACCACAGCACACCAAGCTACCAAAGTTCGTAAAGTGAGCACGGTAAGTATTCCGAGCGCAATAATAATTTCCCATTTTCGGTTTTCTGTTTTAGTCTTGTAATCTCTTTAATCTTGAACTTTGACTTTAACTTTATGGTTATACGTTATACGTTATACGTTATCTGTTATCAGTTATCTGTTCAACTTGATTGTATTTTTATGATGTGTCTTCTGTTTTTCTATTATGGGTTATATACTTATACATATATGACGTCTATGTATATAAATATATATATCTTTTTTGGTTTGATTACAAATTTTGGATTTCGATTTCGATTTCGATTTCGTTTACCCTTTTTTGTCATACGCAGCTAAATGGCCGGCCTCTTTACCATTTATCGATTCTTTCGTTCGTTACTGAATGAGTGTTTTTTGGTCATTTCTGATTTCTTCAGTTTTCCGTATTCACCTTTGTTGCCTCTCTATTCTCTTCTCTTCTGATTTGCTTTACGTTGATTCCCGCTTCGAACTCAGTGCGAGATTGCGCTCTAGTTGCTCGCTCTCTCTCTCTCTCTCTCTGTCTCTCGTGCTAAGCTGAGCTCAGCTCTCTTGTTCGCTCTCGATCGTTGCTGATTTGGCTTCTCGTCAAAAATCGAGATCGCTGCGCAGCTGAGGAGACAATGAATAATTTGTGCTGTTTAAACTGTTACCATTATCATTAAGTTTAATTGTTGTGCTCTCTTGGTTTATAAATTGCCATTGTTCATTTTGTTGTTGGATCGATCGTACTATCGTGTTTATCGTATATACTACTACTACTACTACTACTATCATAAAAAGCGACTACTATTGATTCCTTTGCCTCTCTCATTATCTCAACGTATCAACGAGTAGTGCTCTATGTGTGTATGTACAAATTAAATAGTTCTTAGCTCTAGTTCCATGTAACATCCTCCATAAACGACTTGTCAGAGAGAGCCAGAGAGAGACACTCTCTCTCTCTCTGTCTCTCGCCACATATCCTGCTCTGTCTCCTCCATTCTGTAGTAGCAAGACTTTGATTGTCTTAGTGCATGCCACTCTGTATGTGTGTGTGTGTGTGAGCGCGTGTGTGTGTGTGTGTGTGAGTGATCAGGCAGTTGTATCAGATCATTATTTGTACTTTGAATTCGTAGTTAGCTGGCTCTTATAATTGGCATTCGCATACGTAATTTTTGGTTCTGGAACTTTTTCCATTTGATTTTCGTTTTTGATTTGTTCGATCTTTGATTTTGAATTTTTCCGGTTGATTTACGTGAAATTTGTTGGACTTTTGCGTTAAACTCATTGCTCGGAATGCTTTAGGTGAAAACTTTTCAGTTGTACGCGATTGGAGCTCAAAATCTAAATCCAATTCCACTCTCAACAATTCAACAAAACAAATTACGAAAAATGAGAAAAACAATTTACCATTTACCACGATTACCAATATACAAATTACCAATTACCAATTACAAATACAACGATGCTTAATTTCATTATCAAATGCAAGCAAATTGAAAACTGAGGACGACAGCAATGCTAAACAAATGCGAATGGCTTCAATTGATTGATTGAGACTGATTGATTGATTGATTGATCACACGATTGAAGTGCCAAAAATCAAAGCGAGCCAAAAACAATGCTTTCAGGCTTTACTATCTACTACTCTCCCACACCCAACAACTTTCTGCGCTCACAATCAGTCGAAATCGATCTATTTTACTATTACTAACATAATTATTATGCTCGTGCTTGACTCTACACACCACAAATGCATACATACGAGTACATACATAGATGATGATTGATTGATTGACTAATTGATTGACATATCCAATGCCTATACTCGTATCTCTCGTACAATCAATTCTATCAACTTTGCGTAGGTCAGCTTGGGCTCTCCATAATCAACTGCAAAAACTACCTTCGTTTTTCTTAATTACTTTCGCTCTCTCTCTCTCGCTCTTACTCTCTATCTATCTCTCTCTCTCTCTCTCTTACGTACCGTTTTTGTTTGTTTGTTTCATTCCGTCTTTGTTTGATCGAAATTGATTTGTGTTTGTGTGAAATGATTTCGATTATTTCGATGGCTGAATTATCATTTGCATGCAAATTCAGTGAACGTTGCATTCATTTTTCGTTAACTGAACTTATCTGTCTGAAGAAGGCGCAAGACTTAGATATATATTTAAGTGCTACATATAACATACATATATTCTACTACACTATACTCTATTCAAATCAAATTCGATAACAAAAAACTGAAACAGAAAGTACAGTACGCACTAGCACCCATCTCTAGGCAATCGTGAATCGATGAACGATAACCGATAATCGTAGCAGTGCGAAGAACACTCTCAACATCTCGTTGCATGCCCTGTCTCTCTCTCTCTCTCTCTATATATATATATATATATATATATATATAGTTATATATATATATTTCTCTCTTGACACACAACACACACACTGTACACTCAATAGTGACTTTTGGCAAGCATTAGCAAGCTTAGCGCACAGCGGCTGAAACATACAAGAATATCAACTCTCAAATTTGGCACCGATTTAATGAAACCCCCAATCGAACTGATCACAACACACAAGTAACACGTACGCAGAGCAGCCTATATAAAATCATTAGCAATGCCATTCGGAATAGACTCTTATGCCCTTGCAGTGATCAGGGAAATTTGGAGCTGTCTGTGAACTTTTTCTTATCGACTATCGAAAAGTCGATTGGAGCCAACTGCAAGGGTATTTTATCTTCGGCTAATCGAAGTGCATTTCTTTGAACGATTCGATTTTCAAACGATCAAAGTGTGTATGAAATAATAATCGAACTTTTGCGCTCACCTCAATACAACAATACTATCGCTGTCTCGCTCTTGCATTCGCTAGCTCGTTCTTAATGACCATTTAATTGCTCAGAGTCGCATTTCCAAATACTTTATACAATACTCATAATCGTTATCGCAATCGTTATCGCTGGCTCAAAGCCAGCATCTCGACCAAATGGCCCTTGGCCTCAGGTAGGTTTCTCTATCTATCTCTCTATCTCTCTCTCTCTCTCTCTCTCTCCAATTGTCTAATGCTCTCACACTAGCTAATTTACTTTCTCTTAAACAAAGAAAAACTCTTTAAAAAAAAAACACTTCAAAGCAACAAAAAGTGAACAATTTCTAGTTGAGATAAATGGGATTACTTATCAACTCTATAGAATCTACACTTTACCCAATACACACACACACACACACACATACACATACACATACACATACACAAATACAAATACAAATACAAAACACAATGTAGGCTGTATCATTCGATACATTTAATTTTGCGATAGATATCGCACAAAGTAATCGTTTGGTCTCTAGCAAGTTTTGAAATGCATCCGTAAGAATTTTACAATGAAAACTAGACTGTAGAATTTTCAAATATTGTTTTCAATTTTCAATTCCATTCAATAATAATGTATTATGTCCTTACTTTTGTAAAGTTTTTTCTGTTCATTAATATGATGATCTCGCCAGTGTGAGGCTGAAAATTGTTATATCATTTGGTTAACTTCTGATTTTGATTTGTCGAATATTAAAAGTGATTTATTTGTAAGTCAATTTCTGTAGAGCACTTCAAAAGAGTGCTTTAAACTATTAACAAACAAATATATTGAGAAATCACACATACATTTATACATAATAACATCTTTTTTAAATAGTTATTATACAAATGCAGCTAAACTATTGAGTATTAATCATCATTAAATAGTTGCAATTTAACAAGACATCAAACTGGGGCACTTTAAAACATTTACTGTAGTATTGTATTCATGCTGAGTATACTCACACACTCATACACACATATATTTGAACACACAATAATTACAGATAAACACTTTCGAGTATATATCTTTTAAATATACTATATTAAACAAGAACAACAACAAAATGCTATTTTCCTTTTGACAACTACAGTAAAATTGTGTATCCAAAAACAAAAAATAGCAGGAAATATCTATATTCTACATAAATATATTTTATTTGATTCAATTTTTCTTTTCTTCTATTTATATTTTATTTGTAAAAAATGAAACGAACGACAAAAAAATATAAAACAACTTAGACATCCTTATCCTTACCTGGTTCACCGTTTAACATACGCAGGGGATCACGTAGTTCTCACAAGGTAAGCGCCCAATACACACACAGCCATACACACACACACACACACACTCACACTCACACTCACACTCCACACTCACACTCACGTATTGTTTCCTTCAATCAATGACAGCCAAAACAACAACGAGTACAAAACAATAACAACAATAACTACAAATCGCCTTTAACCATCTCATATCATAGTCGTCTAGATAGCGTATCAAACCAGAAATCTATTCACGAATCGCACTCACTTTCCCCATTCACAGCTGACTCATGAGCAGGGATGCGTGTGTGTGTGTGTGTGTGTGTGTGTGTGTGTGTGCAAAACTGTTATACTCCCACACACGCACACACGCACACACACAGTGTCAGATTCTTATTGGCAAATGGTTGTATCAAATTTCTATTCTCGTATCTGAATAAATCAATTCAAGCTAATTTATATGAATAAAGGTCATGTTGAAATTCGTGGTCCGACGATTTTATTGCTGAAAGGTTAAAGATAATAACGCTCCCCAGGTGGAAACCATTGTAGATTATATCTTATTTTAAATTAATGAACTAATTTGGTCTACTGTATCCAGTCTACTGTATATACGTTAATACACTCAGGAATTTCCACACTCACACACGTACTCACACGCACTCACACACACTCACACACACTCACTCACTCACACACATAAATGCCCATAGTTGTAGTTGCGAATCATAGGAGAACTCTAGACAATGCATAACGTAGAGGTTAGTCTTCAATCTCATACATCCCGTATACTAGGTAGAGCACACACATAACATACATCTAACATATATAGTATACTGCATATACATATGTATATCATATACGATACGATTAGTGAGCTGTCATATAATGTTGGGCTTTCACCGAGGCGCATTTATCATATTTGTATTTTGTTATAGTTTCGATGCGTTTACCATACTCTCTATACCTACAATATTTATATATATATATAAAATCTATATTTATCTGTTTTCATATATGTTATGTATATTTTCCAAGTATAATCGTACCTAAATTATGATCTATGAACTTCTCGTCTCGTCGTACATATCTCACTTTTTTTATTTCACGCCCCACAACGAATACTCGAATACTTCTCAATTCTTATACAATATACCCATATATAAATATATCTATTCGTATCTGTCTACATACTATAATATTCCCATTTTGTTTGTTTTGTACTATATATATCTGAGTAACTACATACATATCATATGATTAATTTCGTGATTTTGTCTTGTTTGGTGTAACTTGATCTACATATACCTACATACGAGTATCTTTCACCTTTCACCTCTCACTCTCACTCCTTCTCTCTGACCTTCTATCTATCACTTACTCCCTCCTTTTGTCTTTCTAACTGTCATTTTGAATGTACAAACCTAAAGCAATCAGTATTTGTACTATCGGCTGTGTCTGTGTCTATGTGTGTGTGCGTGTATCTTCCATGTTTCATGTTCGATGACAACTTCAAAAGTGTCTGCCATGCTCAGATTTATTATATACGATGTGAATGTCTGTATGTGTGAGCAAGGAACTGTTTACTTCGTGAAGAGGCGCAGCCAACTTAACAATGCTCGACTGCTGCCAGTGCTGCCAGATCGACGGAAATGAACAGTTCTCACCAGCAGTATGCGACCCACACGTTCACTGTATATGCACATGTTTGAATCGTCACAGTCGCAGTCTCGGTCACAGTCACGGTCACGGTCACGGTCACAGTCATTGTCACTGAATACAGGCATACAGTCACTTTCACCGTCTCTGTCACTGTCACTGTCACAGTCACTGTCACTGTTTCGGTCACTGTCACGTTTCAATCGAAAGTCTTTTGTTCAATAACTTCCTAAATATCTATGCTTTCGTTTATAAGTGTGTATGTATTTTATTTTGATTTTTTTGTTGGACTCCAGTATGTAATCTTCATGATTATATACATATATGCTAAACTGATCTTCTGATCTTGTACGATTTTCATTTGCAATTGAATCGATATCAACAACCTTTTCTCTATCTGTCTCGCTATCTCGGTGTCCTTCTTTTTAACTAATCGTCTGTCTGTTGTCCCACATGGTGTGCATACCCTGTCTATGGGGTATACACAACGACCGCTAGGGACCCATCAAGTGTGTATGTATATGTACAATATGTGCCGGTTATGTCAATTACTGTTTGAGTTATGTACTTCAGTTAATTGTTGTTTTCCGTTTCCGTTTCCGTTTCTGTTTCTGGGTTCTACAATCATTTATAATTGTTGTTATCCCTCATACAAATCATGCCAATAACTTGGCCTCTTTATTTACTCAAAACTATATAATATTCTTGTATATCATGATATTTGCTACAAACTCACCACTTTGACAATAACCTACCTATTAATCAACAACCTAACCACCACCACTACAAATACTACAGCTACTACTTTAACTACTACTACTACTACTACTATTACTACTACTATTACTACTACTGTTACTACTACTGTTACTGATACTGTTACTGCTACTGTTACTGCTACTTTTGAAGAGTTTGTGTGAGTTCAAGTACTAACCGGTAGTTTAATCGTCAAATCGAACCAGTACACGATACGCAATGGGCGTGGCCGTTTCGGAATACCCGGCAGCGATCGCAAACCGCTCGTATTGTCAACATATCAGGACGCACAGCAACACTTGCCCTACGCCGACGACTCGAACGCCGTGACGCCCATGTCTGAGGAGAATGGGGCCATCATAGTGCCGGTTTATTATGGCAATCTAGGTGAGTACGATCCCTAAAATATATTCTGCTCTTGCCCGACCCTCTAAAATAAATAAATATCTATCTCAGAGATTATAAATGACCTATTCTATGTTATATTTTCATGTCATGAGAAAGGAATGGTATATTTTTATACCAATTCAGTTGTTGGCAATTGTTAGGATATATTCTAGTATTTTTGTATTAATTAATTGCCAATAGTCGAATATATTGTCTAGCAATTTTCGCTTATGCGTCCTCGTTATTCTCTTATGTGATCAAGTCTGACTCGCTTTACATCTTAGCAAGTACATTATACAGAAGAATCGAACTCAATTACTCAAAAATCGATATGATATGATATGATATATGAGACAAAATGATAGTGGGCGACTAACTAATATCGAAAGAGCAGTTTATATAATTACCGAGAGAATTACAATTTCTAACTATTTCTATAATACACTACTACTACTGTCTACTATATTTATCTTACTAATACATTGTGCACGTCTCTCTTCGCAGGCTCTCGACACTCATCTTATACCTCACACCAGTCCCGAATATCGTATACCTCACATGGCGATCTGCTCGGTGGCATGGCCGTCATGGGCGTCAGCACAATGACCAAGGAGAGCAAGTTGCGCAATCGCAATACACGCAATCAATCAGTGGGCGCCACAAATGGCGGCACCACCTGCCTGGACACCAATCACAAGGTCGAGCATCGCGATTACGTAAGTGCTCGATTATATATAAACGATAACTGATAAACGGTAATGTTGTTGCAGGAAATCGGCCTGGAGTGCACGGACGAAGCGGGCAAGATCAAACATCACGACAATCCTTTTATTGAGCCCGTCCAGACACAAACGGTGGTCGATATGAAAGGTACATTTATCTCACTCGCTTTCTCTCTCTCTCTCTCTCTCTCTCTTTAACTGCAATGTTTTGTCTCTGTCTGTCCACAGATGTTATGGTCCTGAATGATATTATTGAGCAAGCCGCTGGTCGGCATAGTCGAGCTAGTGATCGCGGTGGTAAGTAACGAGCTACATACTAATATACAACAAGAAATCAAACTGATCTAGTTATCGTATCGTATTGCATTGCGTTCATGTTGTACATTTGACATTATGCCATTGAAAAAAATACATACATACTCGAATACATTCATACATTTCTATATATATACTACATTTCTATATATTCAAATATCGATCGTCTTGTGATTTTGGTTTTGTTTTGTGTTTTCTTCCATGTGCATTGTTTTTATCCTCGGTTACATCTTATCATTTCAACAACTCCAAGATTGATGTAAATACTTAAAAGCAAAAACCAAAAAAAAAAAACAATCCAAAATCGAAACCAAATCATATTTAATGCATTTTCTTTTTGCTATATGAATTCAATTTATAATATTCTAGACTAAGTGCCGTAACGTTTGTTCCTGTGACAACGGATTTTTCCCCTAGTCTTTTCATATACAATATTTACCAAATTTCTATCTCAATTATCCGCAAATCTGTATCTAAAATACAATACAAAATTAATCAACTTTCGATTCATACAACTATCCATCAGATATCAGAAATGTGCTGAGAGCTCCTTTTTTTGTCTAGAGATCAATTGGTTTTATATCTTTTTGATTTTTACGTAACGTTCCGTTTTGCTTTTGGTTTTGGTTTTCGTTTACACGGCGCATGAGGTTTGTGCGTTGAACGAGGGTTGCAGACTGGCCGATTGATTGATTGATGGATTGATTGATTAACTGTTTTGATGGCTTGAAACATATCTCTAGCGTGCTGCATGTGGAGCACAAAAGCCTGAAAGCCTGTGCATCAGTTGATTAACCCAGTTAATATCCCCCAATTCATTTAATTTTTCAAATTTACAAAATTGAATTCCAATCCGAGAACGTTTGCTAGCAAATACTTACGATTTTGACTCACTTGCATTTACTTAAACAATACTCTCAATATACTTATCGATCTATGATTTTTGTATTCTCATTTACCCTCTTTTGTTCACTACTTTGATTAATAACAAAGAACTCAAGCAAAAAAAAAAAAAACATACTTAACTATTTTAATAATTATACTTATACAAATATAATTATATATATATACTCATATGTATACCCAAATGAATGACTTCTTTGACTCGTCCATTTTATTTAATGCCGTTGATGCTAACAGAAGAAAGCGAAAAATATCGAAAAGAAAACGAAAATACGAAAATACAAAATGAAAATAATACAAAAAAAAAACAAAACTACAGAACAAATAAATGCAGCAAGCAAGCCAAACAAACACATTCCACCAATTTGATAATTTTGTATGACAAATCTCGCACACATTGACAACAATTCAGTTACACGCACACACAGATACAGGCACAAACACCTGCAGTTTATACTTCCGCCTTCTCGCTTGGCAGTTGCCCCCAAAAAGTAGGCAACACTTTTAGGCGCTTCCAGAAGTTCCTCCATTCGAGTTTTTGTTAGCTTGCTGCACCTCTTGCCTTTAACCTTTAATCGCTGCTTCACTGCACAACATTCCACATAGTTGCCGCCAATCAATCTCAATTTTGATAGTCACGTGCCGAACTAGTCTTTGCCTACAAAATACAAAAAAAAAAACAATTTATAAAACCTTCTTTGAATCGATAGAGAGGTAAAGAAAAGTTCCCAGCGTGACGTGAAAAATCTAGAAAAAAAAAAAAACAAAAAACAGAGAGGCTCAATAACACGTATTACATTTGGACAATAGTAACGATAATAAAAGAAATTATAACCATTTGAAATTAATTTTAATTTGATTTCTTTACAAAAACAAAAAACCCAGCAAAGTTTGTAAGTTTTTCGACTTGATTTTTGACTAATTTAATAATGCATGCCTATACTAATCTAATCTAATCTAATCTACTCTAATCTAATCCTATCTATCTAACCTTTAACTAAGTATTCTAATGACTTGTACCATAGAGTTAATGCTTTTGTTTCGTAGTCGCTTGCCTTGTAATTCGATTGCTAACTACATACATCTAACATATCTAATATCTATTTTGAATTCCTCAACAACCGAATTAACCTAGTCTAAGTTTAGTGTACTCGTTTATAATTAGCGCATGCTTTTTTCAGTAGTCAGTCACAATCACCCCAATCTAATGCAACAACTCGTAATTTAAACATAGAACTTGATCTACATACAATATATTCAAAACGCTGCGAACTGAATGCTAAACATTTGTATTGGAATATAATTCGCGCTTAAGTAGCCCATCGATTTCGACATCGACGTCGACTTTTCGGAGTGCAATTCAATATCGAAATATCAATATCGTAGACAGATACTAAATACATTTTTAGAATTTTCCAACTCAAGTTTTGAATCGATCATAGTCCGAGTTTTCGTCCATTTGTTGGGATTCAGTCAGTAAACATTCATTTAACTTGCTCGTAGTTAGTTCCAGCGTGCACCACGTAGCCTAAACAGAAAACATCTCATCTCAGTAATGGAGCTGCTTAACGTAGACTAACTGAACAGAAAGTATAGAGTATCTAACAGTCGTGCAAAGTCAAAGTAGTTGAATTATTACTTTTTATTGAACTAAAAATTGACAAGCGCTCCAAATAAAAGCCTCTCTCTTTTTCGAACAAAGACAAAAATGAAGCACACAAACACACACACATCTACACCTACACACACACACACACACTCACACCTGAAAAGCTAACGAATAATTTCCAATGCAATGAAGCTTCAAACAAACAAAAGAAAAGAAAAAAAAAGAAAAGAAAAATACTTTCATACTAACTGCGAAACTCGATCGTATGAGAAATCTGCTAAACAATGAAAAAAAAAAACAGCAAAAAAAGAAATCCGCTAATCTGGCTGAGTCAAAGTTGGTCAAATCACAACTAATGACAAACTTTTGTATGGTTCAGTCTCCGTTTACTATTTCCCAACAGAGGACGACGACGAGGATGGGCCGACGTTCAAAGACAAGGCACTCGAAGTGATACTCAAGGGCATCGATGTGTTTTGTGTGTGGGACTGCTGCTGGGTTTGGTTGAAATTTCAGGAATGGGTCTCCCTGATCGTCTTCGATCCCTTCGTGGAGCTCTTCATCACGCTGTGCATCGTTGTGAACACCATGTTCATGGCCATGGATCACCACGACATGAACAAGGAAATGGAGCGCGTGCTCAAGAGCGGCAACTATGTGAGTGTAAACTATATATATGTATATCTATTCGATCTATATTCATAATCTTTACATCTATATTACAGTTCTTCACCGCAACCTTTGCGATCGAGGCAACCATGAAGCTGATGGCCATGAGTCCCAAATACTATTTCCAGGAGGGCTGGAACATCTTTGATTTCATCATTGTCGCCCTCTCACTGCTCGAGCTGGGCCTCGAGGGCGTCCAGGGTCTCTCCGTGTTGCGTTCTTTTCGCTTGGTAAGCATCCAGCACTCGGTTTTCAGCATTCTACAGAAGATTACCATACAATGCATTGAAGTTAGCTCAGGATCTAAGGTAGTTTTTATGCGAACGCGCAGAGATCGTAACTTAGTGTGTATGATGATGATGATGATGATGATGATTCTGACAGTGCTGTGAAGGGAAATCGATGATCTTAACGTTACTCTGCCCCCCCCCCCCCATCTCTCTCTTTCTCTCTCTCACACACACACACACACTGTGAACCCCACAACACACACATACACACGCTAATGTTAACCACGTTGTGCCAATTTACAGCTGCGTGTATTCAAATTGGCCAAATCATGGCCAACGTTAAATTTACTCATATCGATTATGGGTCGCACTGTCGGCGCTCTGGGCAATCTGACCTTCGTCTTATGCATTATAATCTTCATATTTGCTGTAATGGGCATGCAGCTGTTTGGCAAGAACTACACAGGTATTAAACTATATGCCCCCCACAACAAAACCGCCTCTCCCTCTGATCCTCTGATCCCCCCTCTCAAGCAAAACTAAACAAAAGCCAGACAACATAAATTAACCACTGCAAAATCAAATGCAAGTTTTTCTTAGCGTGCAACAAACAATTTTTCCTAATCTAATCTTAACCTAACCAAGCATTTTTCTAGTACTCAACTTTTGCTCTCAACTTTTTACTACAAGTTAATTCAATAAATTTAAGTTTTCCGTTTTTCATTTGTCTCTTTCGTTGCCAACTATTTGAACACCTTCTTCGACAATTGACAAACCAAATGAAGAACAAAAACAAAAAAAAACCAAAATCAAAAATCAAAAATCGAAAACTCAATGCTTTTGGGCACGGTTTATCATTTCGATTTCGATTTCGATTTTCGTTGTGCTTCAGCAATCTGAAATGACCAAAAGTCAAATGCATTTTCGAATGCATTTTAATGAGATGAATCGAATCCAATGGATGAGTTATCTAATCTATCTTAAGACTACCAGCAGCGCCTTGAGTTATGTACATATGTAATGCCAATTGATTGAATGATGAATGAATGAATCATGCACAGCATTCGAATCTAGAGTCTGCAGTCTACAGTCCACTATATAGTCCACGGGTCTTAGGTGTATTTGTCGCAATTGCTGTGCATGATGGACATCATTAACTACGGTCACTTCGTAGCTTCTTTTTTAATTCATAGTTACAAACGTTTTTTGCATTTCCAAATCATAATGCTATATCTATATCTATATATATATATCAATATTTTTTGTATTCCTAATGCTTTGCCCGGCTTACAAACCAAAAAATAAAATACCAAAAACCAATATCAAAACTAATGACAATGATAATAATGACAATAATGATAATTCCAATTATAACGATAACAATTCAAATCAACATTCCCATACACTAATTGCAAACTCCCAAACCAAAATTAAATCGCATCAATTGAATGAATGAATGATATCTTAAATTCCCACACACACTGACAATCAATTCAAATGTGAATCAAATCATATCAAATCAACTCCAAAATCAACTCCAAAATCAAATTGATAATCATCACAATACAACCAATCAAACATCACAACAAAAATCAATATCAAACCGAAATTCAAAACGAATCAATCAAAATCGAACCGTATCGAATCCGTAAATGCAGCTGCGTGTATTCAAATTGGCCAAGTCTTGGCCAACACTTAATTTACTCATTTCGATTATGGGCCGCACCATGGGCGCTTTGGGTAATCTGACCTTTGTACTTTGCATTATCATCTTCATCTTTGCGGTGATGGGAATGCAACTGTTCGGAAAGAACTATCATGGTAAGTGCTCCAGTTCCACTCGCTTCAACCAACGCCTTCTATCGATGTGCATTCTATTGTTTCTCGTTGTAATCGTTTATCGTTTATCGTTTATCGTGTATCGATTATCGTTTTCTCTTTCTTTGTATATGTGTGTGGGTTCCGTCTATATATATGTATGTACTATACATATTCATATAATTGATGTATATACCCTTTGGGTTGTGTTTCCTTTCATTATTGTTGCAAATTATCGAAACCGTGAAACTGTTTGTTTATTTTATCTGTTGTGTAATTTAAAAATTTCAATTTCATATTTAAATATTTGTTGACATTACTAAAGCTTTGTTTAAATCGCGTTAATGCTCATCATGAACGCCTCACATTTTCGCATTATAGTTATTGTAATGGTTATTAAACTGGTAGACTTCTTTATAACGTGTTTAATGGGGATCGCATTTGGAATTACTTTTGATAGCATTTCGTTGCAGAGAATTGTATGTTCATTTATTTGTGTTTCTTGCACAAATCACAAACCTCACTGTTATTCAGTTCAGTTTATTTATACCATTTGTTGATTATTCCGTCCGAGAAAACTGAGATGATAGTTAAAAGGGGCTTCATTTGGGGATTGCGCTGCATCAAGTTAATGTTTAAGTTGAGTTTCGGGTCCCAGTTGCCTGGTTCTCTGGCTGGCATTGTCTTCAGTAAGTACTATATAGCGTGCAATGAGCAAAACTTTTCCTCTAGCTTATTTACTCCAAGCTCTCAAACTTTTTTCCTACTCTACTGTACCATAACAACCATAGTTTAATCCTCCAACATATATAACAACATTTATTGACTAATGCAACAAATCTGCAAATCTGCAACATGGCTGTCAAACATTTTGTAGCCTGAAACGCAGCTCGCGATTTGTTTTCAAAATTTTTGGTTCCCTTATTTACAATTTTTTCAATATTATGATTTTTTGTCGTTTGTGGTTTTGTGTACGAACTTTTCACGCATTTAGCCACACTATGTTATTTATGGGTGCTGCTGCCACTTTGCACACGCTTTTTGTATGTGGCTTTAGTAACACGCAAAAATAAATCGAATATGAAATGAAACCAAAAGAAAACCAATCCTCTAATTGTGCGAGCACTTCATCCATCAACATATCTGTACTACATCTCTCTTTCTCCGTCTCTGTCTGTCTCGATATCTCTGGAACAGATCACAAAGATCGTTTTCCGGATGGCGATCTACCGCGCTGGAATTTCACCGACTTCATGCACAGCTTTATGATCGTGTTCCGAGTGCTCTGTGGCGAATGGATCGAGTCCATGTGGGATTGCATGTACGTGGGCGATGTCTCCTGCATTCCGTTCTTCTTGGCCACCGTTGTCATCGGCAATCTTGTGGTAAGTATCACAATCAATTGATCCATTCCAGCAAATACAATGATGATGTGATTTTTGTTGCAGGTTCTTAACCTTTTCTTAGCCTTGCTTTTGTCAAATTTTGGTTCATCCAGTTTATCAGCACCGACTGCCGACAATGATACGAACAAAATAGCCGAGGCCTTCAATCGAATTGGCCGGTTTAAAAGTTGGGTTAAGCGTAATATTGCTGATTGTTTCAAGTTAATACGTAACAAATTGACAAATCAAATAAGTGATCAACCATCAGGTGAGAGGACCAACCAGATCAGTTGGATTTGGAGCGAAGGTTTTTATCCACTTGTTTTCAAACTATTACAACTACTTTTAATTATATAATCTGTTATGATATATACCGCATATGATATCAATACGATATATATATATACCTATACTAATTGCGTATAATTGCGTTTAACGTTAACTTCCAATTGGCCGCCAAAATCAAAATCAATATCCAAATGCAAATTCTAGTTCAGCCAAAAACCCAATTCGTCTGTAACTGTACTATATACAAAATAATAAGTTGTTCCAAATCAAGAAAAACGTAAAATCAAAATTCAATTTAGTTAGATTTTCCACTCCCCCAAAACCACAGTCAACCGCAACTTTCCCCCCTCCCCTCCCCCTGACAAGAATCCCAGCAATTCATCCCACATGAAATCTATCGAACTATCGATGAATCTACTATATAAATCGACATCTTGCCGTCTCATCTCGAAATTAAGTTTGTTCTTTTTGGTTTCCGTTCGATTTGAACATAATTGTTGTTGTTCGATAACCTCGAGAGACTATGCATATGTACATATGTATGTATGTATGTATGTATATATGTGTATGTATGTGTATCTGTCTATATATACTATATATCTGCATATTTCTGTACTCGTATCTGTATCTGTATTTACTGTACTCATACTCGCTCTCCAAGGTATGCATCAGGGGCATCAAGAGTGCGGCACAGCCGATAGACTCACTTCATACCCGATTCTACCTTTATATATCTATATATCTATCGATCTATCAACTAGCTACCCACCCACCTACCTCAAAATATACATATACTATATATGATAGAATCGTAGCCTTAGTGCGTATTTAGTCGAGCAACCGTCATACCAAACAAATAATAATAAATGCATACATACATAAATCGAATTCCTTTTAGATTTACTCGTAAATTTACTTCTTGTACTCGTACTTAGTAACTGGTCGCTCTTGTTACTCGTTACCTACTACTTCTAATCGTTACTCGTTTTTACTTTTCGCATTCTTACTCGTCGTACTCGTTCTCGTTATCGTTCTCGTTGCATTCATATCTACATACGTATGTACATACTACAGTCTATCGCCAGTTATCAGTTAGAACTCGTCGTAATCTCTTGTATTTTGGGTATTTCGAAGAACTGGTTTCAAACTCTTGATTTTTCAATCGGTTTCATGACTCCCTCGCATTCCCCCCAAAAAAACATCAAATTTTGCACCCTCAATTCCGATAAACATTCTTTTGGGCCTCCACATTAGCGAAATTCCAATGAAATCTAATCTAAAACGTCTCTCCAAATTTTGCTAGTTTGCCAATTTGCTAATTCAAAACAACAAAAACAAAAATATGATAACATTATGTAATAGTTCCCCATTGTAACGAAAAATTATATAAATTGAAAGTAAAACAGTGGATTTGATCCTTCATCTAGTATTACAGAACTTTTCTTTTTCGATATTATTGTTGTCTGTGTATATTGTATATTGTATATGTATGGAATTTAATTATGAAAAAAAAAAACAAAAAAAACAAAAAAAAACTTTAGCACTTAAATTTCATCATTAGGTTGTATTTAAATGTAAAACTTAGTGCTTATGTAACATTCATGTGTATTCAGAGAGCCGAAGACCCTTTTGGGCCCTCTGAGTACGCCACAAGTACAGTTCATTAATTATTGTTGTGTTTTCGATAACTGCATAATCGTTCATCTAGCAGTCATTAACTGTCATGTCTCACTCAGCAGCTGCGGCTCTCTAGGAGCCCTGATCAGATCACATTGTGCGATACTCGCATCGTATCGCATCGCATCGTATCGTATCGTATCGTTGTTCGCTGTTGTGTTGTGTCCGCGATATATCGATAACTAACTGGAACGGAACGTTTTCTATAGCAATCGACTGCAGTACCGTACTGATCACTGATCACAAATCTCTAAGTCTATTTTCAAATCAATGTAAAAACCAGTTATCGATCTGTTTTTAGTAAACGAGACTTATTCGTATGTTTTGTGTTTTGCATTCGTATGTGTTGTAATCAAGCATATCCAACCCAATATGATATTAATCGCATAACTATCTATATTCTTTCTCATTCACACTTTGTCATAATTTAACAAAACCAAAATCGAAAATCGAAAATCCAAAATAATAATCGTATTGCATTGGCCGATGAACAACGCTTCATATTATCGAACCAACTAATAAATCAATCGATCAACCAACAACCAACAACCGATAACAACGCTTATGTCGACAACAACAACCAACAACAACAACCAACCAACAACCAACAACAACAACAACAACAACAACAACAACAACAACAACAACGACGATGACGACGACAACAACAAACAACAACAACTCTTGCGAACGGCAACTGCTTGCGGCGAATTCGCTGTGAATTCGCCTTATGATTTCCATCATCCCAACCCATACACGTGCAACCACACGCACACACATACGCCCACACCTGTGTGTCTGTGTGTATGTGTGTGTGCTGTGCGTGATCTCTATCGCTCGCTCGCTCTCTCTCTCTCTATCTCTCGCTCTCTCGCTCTCTATCTCTCGTAATCTGTCTCGATATATGCCATACCTATATATATATTATGTAACATGTACATATCGAAAATTAAATGTGTGTGTATATATGACTATAATATATATAATTCGCAATGCGATGTGATATTCGGATACGAAAAAGGCAAGGGCGTTTGTCGTTGTATATCTGCAGAGCATGGCGACAACGAGCTGGAGCTGGGACACGACGAGATCCTCGCCGATGGCCTGATCAAGAAGGGCATCAAGGAGCAGACCCAGCTGGAGGTCGCCATCGGTGATGGCATGGAGTTTACGATACATGGCGACATGAAGAACAACAAACCGAAGAAATCCAAATATCTAAATAATGCAACGGTAAGTCCAACCAATCACATATATGTTACATGGCCATATATATCTTATCTTATCTAACTACTATTACTACTACAACCACAACTACAACTACAACTTCTATATTGAATACTTTACATACATGCATATACATGCATGCATATGTATATATCGGATAACTGACCAAGATCTGTTCTGCATATATACATGTGTGTGGATGTGTGTGCGTGTGTGTCTAAATATATATATATATTACATTTGCCTATGTATTTCATTATACTTAACTAATTTACTTACTACATAACGACAACAAATTGATTTATGTTTTATTCGTTTCCTTTTCGTTTACTTATTTGTTGTTTCTTTTACATATAACTGTCTATATGTGTACTGTTATGTGTGTGTGTGTATTCCACAAATCCAATCAACCAAAAACAAAAACCAAAAAAAATAATAAACCAACCAATCCAACCAACTGAACCCGACACTTGAACTGAAATCGTTCCAAAATATAACAAAAAAAAAAAAAAACCAAAAAATACGAAAACCAAATACAAAAAAAAAAAACAAAAACAAAATATATATATATGATATATGAATAATTATACAGATGATTGGCAACTCAATTAACCACCAAGACAATAGACTGGAACACGAGCTAAACCATAGAGGTTTGTCCTTACAGGACGACGACACTGCCAGCATTAACTCATATGGTAGCCATAAGAATCGACCATTCAAGGACGAGAGCCACAAGGGCAGCGCCGAAACGATGGAGGGCGAGGAGAAGCGTGACGCCAGTAAAGAGGATTTAGGTCTCGACGAGGAGCTCGACGAGGAGGGCGAATGCGAGGAGGGCCCGCTCGACGGTGATATCATAATACATGCTAACGACGAGGATATACTTGACGAGTATCCAGCTGATTGCTGCCCCGATTCGTACTATAAGAAATTTCCAATCTTAGCCGGTGACGAAGATTCGCCGTTCTGGCAAGGATGGGGCAATTTACGACTGAAAACTTTTCAATTAATTGAAAATAAATATTTTGAAACAGCTGTTATCACTATGATTTTAATGAGTAGCTTAGCTTTGGTAAGTCAACTACAACTACAACTACTTAAAAAAAAAAACAAAACAAACAAAAAAAAAAGAAATTTAAATTTAAATGTAACGAAACAAAACACAATTGTATTTTTGCGAATTTCGAAATTCCGTTTGGAAATTCGCAAAAATAATTAATTAATTACAATTAACAAACAAAATACAAAAAAAAAAAAATGAAAATAAGTAGTTAATCAAGCCTTGCTTAAACTTTACCAAAGTTGATTGCTTCATTTACTTTTAGGTTTATCATTTGACTCTAGAGTTAATTAGAATTTTGCTAGTGCAGCATAGTTTAGCCTAGAGTTTCTATTATAGATCATGTCTTTATTTCCAAATGCAACTGATAGCAACACAATTCACATTGCTTTCTGCCTAATTGCTTTCAAATACAACAGATTTTATTTTGAATTCCCAATTTCCAATTCCCAATGAAAAAGCAATTGTCCTTGGACTGTTGAATTTTTAAATGTCGTATATTGAAAATCTCTATAATTTATTTAGCTGCAATTTTCAGTTCTTCCATTCCAATTCGAATTAAATTCAATGAAATTTGCCGCCATCCAGCAAGCTGTTGCTATCAGTAGCGCTTCAATTAACCTGATTTCATTTTAAGTTGATCGAAATTCAAACGCGATATTCAAATCGTAATCGTAATCTTAATCGTAATCGTAAATTGTCCTCGTGAGGCCGACTTTCGACTTGAACTTAGGCGCAAACCTTTAGTCAAACGGTTTGTGTCTTTGCTCAAGCCGAAAGTGTTCCCGCTAAACTCGACAGATCGAAAATCGAGATGGGAACAGGCCTGCATCGAGTTTGTGTGTGCGTGTTGAGAGATACATATGTGACATACTGTACTATATACGAGTATTGTACATATATTTTGTTGAGGGTACTTTGTGTAGTTTTAGCGTTAGCTTTTGTGGTTAGACGCTTATGCGTATTATTTCAAGAATTTTGTCTTCAATTTCTTTGAAAATTTTTCTTTAATTGCGTTTGACTTTGAGTTGTCCACAAACAAAGAAAAAGACACGAACCACGAATTGACCAAAGTTGCCTTTTTTCTTGCGTAAAATATGAAACACAAACAATAAAAAAAAAAACAAAAAAAAAAAAAAGAAATAGTGAACAAAATGAAAAGTACAAAATTACCATAAATGTTAATAAACAAGAAAGCAAAAGAAAAGCAAACAAAAGAGAACAAGAGTAGACACTGTAAAATGAGTAATGCCAGTAATGCGGCTGCACTTATCGTACATTAATTACTATAAACCTTAATTGTTGTATTATGATTATCTAGCTTGTTATACAAAAATGCTTCTCTAGATACAAATTCGTATGTACTTGTAATGAATTTCTTTTATAAATAACTTGAATACCCCTCCACCCCCCCACAAACAAACAAACCAACAACCAAACAACAAACACTCTACGATCCACGAAACAGGCTTTAGAAGATGTACATCTGCCACAAAGGCCCATACTGCAGGATATTTTATACTATATGGACAGAATATTTACGGTTATATTCTTCTTGGAGATGTTAATCAAGTGGTTGGCCCTCGGCTTCAAAGTGTACTTCACGAACGCGTGGTGCTGGCTTGATTTCGTCATTGTCATGGTAAGTCATCATGTTGGCCATGCTAACAAACAAAACACCATCCACAATTCTGTTCGACACTGTCTCTCTATTTTTTAATTTACTTATCGGAATGTCAATCTGAATCTGAACCAAAAGATAGATACGTACATACCAAAAAAATACTCCAATTCTCTAGAAACACTTGTACAAAAAAAAAATTATTATAACAATTAAAAAACAAAAAAAAAAATTAAAATTAAAAAAAAATACAGAAGCGAAACACTGACTGACCCGTTATGGACTGGAAAATTGTATATGATTTATGATTTTGCTATAAAGAGCGTATAAATATGTTGATACTCTAGTTAAATGCTGCAATTATAACAGTTAACATTACAAACAGCTCAACAGTTAGGAGATGTCGTATATAACTCGTATATAACATATGTAAATGTAGTCCTACAAATAGACCATGTAACATATAAAACCCAGTTGAACCCAACATAGAGTTAGCTCAAAACCAAGCATTTAGTTAGTGATTTACTTAGTTAGTCTAAGCATAAATACCCTACAATCTGCACTCGTACTTAACTTACATACTACTTATATACCACATATTATAATACTATTATTACATTCAGTAGATCATTTTGTCTCGAGTTTCAGTTTGAGTTTCAGTTGTTCCCCCCATAGTTTTAAGTTGTGATTTCTGAGTGGTTTACGCTTCCAATACATATATGTATGCATTTACTATACTATGTGTGATGGTGTCTGGTTCTGGTCTGGTTTAGCTGTCGCTAATCAATTTGGCTGCGGTCTGGTCCGGAGCCGACGATGTGCCCGCCTTCCGCTCAATGCGGACCCTGCGCGCTTTGAGGCCATTGCGCGCCGTCTCGCGATGGGAGGGCATGAAAGTAAGTAGCGTCCATCCGGGATAGTCCCTCTCTCTCTGTCTGTCTCTTCTCTATCACTCTATGTGTCTCTCTCTCTCTCTCTCTATCTCTCGCTGTCTGTCTTTATAATCGTATACAATATCTGTGTCTTGCTCTCTCGCTCGCTCTAACTTTAATTCTCTGTTTCTCTCTATATACAAATACATGCATATTGTTGTCGCTGTGTGTGCGTGTGTGTGAGTGTGTATGGAAGTGTGTGTGTGTGTGTGTGTGTGTGTGTGTGCAGCTGGGTCAAGTGTGCATATCGATGTACATAAGCTATTCAATGTTGTGTATCCATGTATAATTAACAATCTTTTGCATACTAACCAACTGTTATACAACGAAGAGCCTTCAGCTGCGAGCTAACTCTCTCTCTCTCTCTCTCTCTCTATGTCTGTCTCTTTCTTACTGTTGTATTTAAGTGTTATACTGTTGTTATACATCTTCAATGTACTCGCATAAAACTGTTATACTGTTGCGCTAGCGACCCCAAAAGCTGAGCATTTCCTCGATGCTGTCAATCTAATCGAATGTATGTGTGTGTGTGTGCGTGTGTGTGTGCGTGTGTGTGTGTGTGAGTGTGTATGTATTTGTTTCAGCTGTTATATCGGTGTTGAATATGGAACTCACTGTGTGCCTAGGGCGGCGCTATGCTAACTGTTATACCAGCCAGTTTGTACATTTCGTTTCGTTTATGTTTCGTTTCGTTCATCATTGTAATACCACATACACATATACTATATACCTATCTACCAGTTGTACTATAACTATATCTATCGTATTCCTCCCCATCATTCAGCATATATACTATATGCATCTATCTATATGTATGTACCTATTTATCGATATAAACCTGTGCTTACTCCATCCATACTCTGTGATACCCACGTAGTGTGTTGGGCGGGGCTTTATCTTGTGTGTACATATTATGTATGTATTGGTGATGATGTACGTTGATGCTGTGACGCTTTAGCTTTGTATATTATGTATCTCAACTGTTATAACACATCGTATATACTTTGGATGTAAGCTGAGCGCCATGCAGTCGCCTAGAACAACTTAGCAACGTACTCTAGGCTAGTTAGGTCTGACTGTATAACAGTTGTATCATATGTATTTATGTATAATTTATGTAACTAGTGCTAAGTACTCGCCAACATACTAGATTACGTATGTATGTAGGTAGTTTGGTTCAAACGCAACACACTTATCCCCAATTCAAATCAAAATAATATTCGTTATCGCGTCGTCCATTGTAAAGAATTTCGCGTAGTCCTCTTGATACCCCCCCCCAATATAACCATATATATATAATATATATTTAAATATATTTACAGTAGCCCCTAGCGTAAATAGTAGCATTCTATATTTGAATCCTCTGCCAACTACATGAATATACCATTGCAAAAACGATCCGAACTCTCCAACCATCCATAACTGAACCCGAATCCGAGCCCCACTTCTCAACCAGAACTTAGCGGCACCGATTATATAGTATCTACTGTACTCGATGTAAACACGCCGATGCACCACCACTGTACGAAGTTGCCCCCATTTTGCGATCGCCCAGCGTCGCCTAGTGTATGATAAATAAATACTCGCCCCCCGCCCCCGCCTTGTCGATACGATCTTGTATATACTCGTACTGTACATATATAGATGGATGTATATTGATAGAATCGTAAAACGAAAAACGAAAACCGAAAACGACAAATGACAAAGTCGAATACAAGTGCAATTGTCGTGTCGATCGACACAAATTGCGTATACGCAGTGGTGGCAGTGTTTTACTTAAATACAAGCCGCATCCAAATGAAACTCTCAACCAAAATACAATCTACAACATTGACATTCAGTCACACACACCGCTTGGTCTCTCTCTCTCTGTCTCTCTGTCTCTCTGTCTCTCCCACTCTCTATATAGTTGTCTATATAGCTGCAATTACCAACCAGCCAAAGATCAAGATAAAGATACCCACGACCCAATCGAGTCCGGCAGCAAAGTTTGAGCAAAAATGTGTCAATATAAAGACAAACGCCAAAAGAATGAAATGAACCCGAGAAATCATCAAGAACACGAACAAAACCTAGTTGAAATACGTCGCGCGGCTACACAATAGACCAAAAGGCACTGAAAACGTCGTGGACAATCGAAAAGCGAACTTGTGTATATAATAATTGCAATTTATATCAACAACTATTCTTATACGACAGCACCTAGTAACTGTATCTTGTATCTTGAACTTTAACTGTACCTCTCTCTTTCTCTCTCTCTCTCTCTATCTATCTCTCTCGCTATCTCTCGATAACTGTAACTTACTCGATCATGGCATAACCCAAAAGAACTCTTCAATCATCTTGGTCCATGTCCAAAGTGGCGTTTTCATGCCACATTCGTCCATTGTGGAGCGTTGCGCGGCCGTTGAGGGTGCAAAAAAACCAACCGAATACTCTTCTTCTTCCACCGATAATTCCAATACATATCGATATGTGTGTGCGTGTGCGTGTGTGTGAGAGAGAGAGTGCAGCCTTCGTTCACTCGACTCGCACGCTCACAGACGCGCAACAAATTGACGATCCAAACTGAAGTACAGAATCTACAACCATTTCTACTACTATTTACGTTCAACTACCAATTATATTCAGCCCCCTAACCGAACATTACACCACACCTTTGACACTACTCTCTGTACTCCCCCAACTTCTTACTTTTGAGTGTTGTAACCTCCCGCAAGTTGTGTTGTTGTGAAAGCAACGAAAGCAAAACAGAAAAGCAACTCGAATGCTCTCGTTTACGTTACGTATGTTTCTTGTACTCGTCCAACTGTAGCGTATTGAATTGAACCACAACTACATGCATCACTCTTCTAATATTAAGTATTATATACTCGTATGTGTGTGCGTGAGTGTATTTGAGTGTGTACTTATTTAGCTAAGTAATTACATATGTGTTCTGCAAGTACAATATTCTATTTACTTACATACTTTAATACTAGGCTACCACATAAGATATCTGTCTGTAGGCTCGATCCCTCCACTGTCTGCCACAGACGAACGATTACAACTAGGCAGAAGCAGCAGCTAGTGATATTCAATTAACAAACATATGTAACGATTTGAGTTATTTGAGAACAAGAACGACAGGACAAAACACGCCCTTTTAATAACGCTACAAGAAAACTGAGAACCAAAACTAAAACCCAAAGTTTACCCACACTAACATACTATATACTACATAAACTATATCGTATCTTTTACCAAATACCCATATGAAACCAATCATAATGTTGAATGATTACGATGATGATGATTTAAATGATAACAACATTGTTAAACTTGGCACTATTCGAACTATATCGAAACTAGGTATCGCTTATCAACTTCGTTGCTTCACTTGTTGGAGCTGGTGGTATTCAAGCCTTCAAGACTATGCGAACGTTAAGAGCACTGAGACCACTACGTGCCATGTCCCGTATGCAGGGCATGCGGGTACGTACTTTCATACATAAAAACAAACCAAACAGAAAAACAAAACTAAATAAATTCCACCACAATCAACTACTTACAATAAAAACAAAGCAAACTTTTCAAAACTACATTCCACATCAAAATCAGTATCAATATCAGTATCAATATCAATATCAGTATCAATATCAATATCAATATCAATATCAATATCAGTATCAGCATCCAGTATCAATTTCAATCATTTTCGATAACAACGTTTTTTAAATACCAATTAAATTAGTTCCACTCTTATACGCGCGCTGTATTACTCTTATACATATATTCATGCCACAAACTAACAAGCGAAAATCCACACACACCAAACCAAACCAACTAAATCTCTTACTTAGCTAATTATAACCAAATGTATTTAGTCAAATTATTAGTACAACAATTAAACAACAATTAAAACAACTTAAAACAATTATCAAAGTGCAGCAGATGATATTTTGTTGTCCTTAGATAGAATGCATCCACAATTTATTTGACTGATTAGCTATCTTTCTTGCTCTAATTCTGCTCTAATTTATCTGTCTCTCTCTCTCTGTCTCTCTCTCTGGCCGTCTTATTGTATTTGTCATATTCTTTGAATTTATTTTGAATACGCAAAAACACAATTCTAATACCGTACTTAGCATACTTTTACTCTTATTCTAACTCGTACTGCAACCGCATTCAATTACTTAGATTCGCCTTAAACATTAACGTATAGTAAACATTAACTTAACCGTTAATTCAACCGCATTCTCATTCCCACCACGAACACAATTTCGATCTCTCTCATTTACTTTCTATCTGCTCTGCTCGCTCTTGGCGCCAATTGTCAATTGGTTAGCCCAAAAGTATCTCAATACCGCATTCTAGGTGCCATGCGCTTCATCAATTGTAGCTTTAGATTACTATACTCATAAATCGTACTTATTTGCCTGCCCATCGAATCCAACAGATATAACTTACATTAACTACTATCGTTCGTCAACCAATTGAAATTACTGAACAAACTGCATTTCACGCTGGCTTCAAGTATTTCAAAATAATGTTAGAAATCTTAACTTGAAACGTTCATGGAATGAAGATAGTTTTTATTTGTTACGTAAACTTATAAAGCATTCAGAATACAGTTCTTTGAATGCGTGACATTATTGTATTCATTTTATAATTTGAATTGCCTTCAAAGTGAATCGTCTCTTAGTGTGAGAGGATCTTCATGCCCAGCAGAGATATTCGCAACTTAAAGTCCTTCGCTGCCATTCGAAATGCATTTACTCGTATTTAGTTAAGTTATACAATTACGTCATATGATAACTAGCACCTACAACATACATATATCTTAAAACTAGATATAGCGCACTCGAAAGTACTGTTAATTCTGATTGGCTATTTTTATTTCACCCGAATGATGTATACGCCATGTTGTACAGTGTATAGTGTACAGTGTTTGCTTTGCAAGTGTTATATCTTCTGCTGAAATATTGCCTGCTGCATGCTTCAAACCAATTGCTTACTTCGTAGAGGAAATTACACAAATAGACACTGCCATTAGACACCATTTCATGTACTATATCATTCTATACTCTATATACTAACCTCACGACACACTCTCATACGAAATGTACTATACCATGCTTACTACACATACTTACATACGTACATATTTGATAAACTAATAAACTAATACTATATTATCAAATTGACTAAATAACTCTCTGCATTTATTGTATTATATTCTATATACTCTCCCTCCAAACAAACAAACAAAAACAACCAACCAACCAAACAAACAAAAAACCAATCAAATAAATTACTCAAAATGCCATAATTCACTGCGATCCTAAAACCTCAACCTCAACCTCAACCTCAACTCCAACTCAAACTCCACATCAATCCGCAAATAATACCTTGAAAAAAAAAACAAAAATGTTCCCACATCGATATCAACTCCGACATCGCATCGACATCGACATCGTTGCGACAACGACGACGACCCATCCACCAAATGCCAATGGCGAACAATCGAATCAAATCAATCATGACAAACTATGTTATCGAAACGAAACACACAAAAATTATCGATAAACCAGGTCGTCGTTAATGCGCTGGTACAAGCTATACCGTCCATCTTCAATGTGCTATTGGTGTGTCTAATATTTTGGCTAATTTTTGCCATAATGGGTGTACAGCTTTTTGCTGGAAAATATTTTAAGGTACGTGCAAACGTTTTTCAAGACAATCAATCAAAAAACCAAAAACCAAAAACCAAAAGAATACCAAAAACAAAAAAAAAAAAATGAAATCAAAACCGATACCCCAAAGAAACAAATCAAAAACAATGACAAAAGTCGAAAGTCGAAAAGTATTGCAAACGAACGACGTTACGTTTGTACTATTTTTCGATTACGAAATCCAAGCAGCAATTAATTAGCAAACATAACAATCAATTCCAATTCAATAATGATCCAAATCGAGAGAGAAGCAAGTCGACTTCCACTTGAATGAAATGCGTATCTTTGCATCTATTTTTCGTAAATAGTTGATCGATTTAAATTCCAATTCCAATTCAAATTCATAGTTATCGATAATGCTCGATAGAAGGAGCAGTGTTTGTCGCCTGTATTCGTACTCGTCTAGACAAATGCCTGTCCAGATATTCGTATGCTGCTGTATATATACTACTTCGATTGCCATTCAGTATTGTACTATATGTGCCCAACTGTACGGCCTCGCAGAGAGCACTGCAGTTGGGCAGACAGCATGCAGACCTTCAACGATATATATTCTCGTAGTTGTACTATATATACATACTTGCAAGTACTACATCTATCGATCGAGTCAGTTGCACTTACTACTTAAGCATTCAACTATCAAATTAGTACACTCTTTAGTACTAGTACATTTAGTTTTGCCTTTTGCACCACAATTCGAACTCGTCCCCGCAACAGCAAACAAGAAAAGAAACGAAAATCCCCCCAAAAAAATTACGACTAAAAATCCAATTTCTAGGCAAGCCACAAAAGTGGGTGCTATCAATAAAATTTGCAATTTACAATTTACAATTTACCAAGTATCAAATGCTAATTAGCTGCTGAACACACACACACACACACATCTTATACTTACACCCCCCCCAAAAAACATACTGCCCAATTATTCAGTTATATGTTTCACTTATAAATTAGCTAGAGCTTAGCGATATTATACTCTTGATTCTTATTATAAACCGCTGCTCTTAGACTGCCGCAACAAGTTTGCTGAAACATGTTGCTGCAACAAGTTGCTAAGAATGTTGCAAGCCAGCTGATGAATTATCGTTTTCTTTCCGATTCATGTTTTTCTTTTGAGAATCTTTTGCTTCTTTAACCAAAGGCTGCCTGCCCACTCGCTTGCAGAAAACCAATTTCATTCCTCCCTAAACCCATCAAATGCTTGCTCAAAAAGGCATGACAAATTCGCGATCATGCATGTAACAACAACAACAATAACAACAACAGATTGAACTACGTATTTCACATGTATCACAAGCAATATAGTGTACAAGACGAATCAATTCACCCATCCGTCTTGTCTGTCTGCCATAATCGTCTATATAGGATGTACATATCTTTCAACTATTCGAACTATATATTTTCGTAAATGATTTTTGATGTCTTGAAGCAAAGCTGATGGGTGCAGGGTAACGCCCAGTCGAGCACTCTCGACTCGTGCATTTTGTTAATTTTGTCGTTGCGCTTGTTGCGGCAGTGTAAAAGTGGCTTTACCCCCATTTGCCTTGTGTAATTTCGCATAACTGAAATACATTTTTCTTAAATCAAATTTAAAAAATCCCCCAAATAAAACAAAAAAAAAACACAAAACAATTGAAAATTCCAAAATCATCTCAACGACGCCACGCAACGATGAATAAAATGATGACGATGCTGCTGCTGCTGATGAACGATAAACGATAACCGATTGCTGATTACCGATTACCGATTACCAACAAAAACAAACACAGTGCGAAGACACTAATGGAACGAAGCTCAGCCATGAGATCATACCAAATCGCAACGCATGCGAGAGCGAGAACTACACGTGGGTGAATTCAGCAATGAATTTCGATCATGTAGGTAACGCGTATCTGTGCCTTTTCCAAGTGGCCACCTTCAAAGGCTGGATACAAATAATGAACGATGCTATCGATTCACGAGAGGTAATGTTGTCCAGTTTGCCTAACTTATTACATGCTATTCTCTTTGATACGTACACTTACATACATACTAAATATACTATATATATATACTAAATATTTATTTGGTTATGCGCTTTACAACGAAAAAAAAAAAAAAAACAAACTATATATATGTATATGAAACGCTATTGATACTTTGAATAATTTTCGATTAATCAAATATTTCTATCTATATATTTTTTTCTCTTTTTTATATGAACTACAACTACAACTACTACTACAACAACAACAACAACAACAACAACACTATACTACAAACAACAATCACTCCAACTACAACAACAACAACCACTTTGTATGGCCCACAACAACACTACTACAACAACATCAACAACAACACTGCCGTTTAACACTAAAAATGATCCATTCACCACCAAAATAAAAAAAAAAAACCCAACTCGATGCGAATTGCAACACTAAATTTGATATCGATATCATGGAAATCGATAACAAAAATGTCACGAAAAAAAAAATTAATAATTCACAAAAAAAAAAAAAAAAAACAGGTGGACAAGCAGCCGATTCGTGAAACGAACATCTACATGTATTTATATTTCGTGTTCTTCATCATATTTGGATCATTTTTCACACTCAATCTGTTCATTGGTGTTATCATTGATAATTTTAATGAGCAAAAGAAAAAAGCAGGTGGATCATTAGAAATGTTCATGACAGAAGATCAGAAAAAGTACTATAATGCTATGAAAAAGATGGGCTCTAAAAAACCATTAAAAGCCATTCCAAGACCAAGGGTAAGACAACAACAAAAATACCAAAGAAAAAAAAAACAAAAACAAAAAGAAAAGAGAAATATTCTAAACATTACTAAGTATCAAAAGTAAGCCAACTAACAAAACTAACCAACCTAACAAACCAACCAATTTAACAATTAAATTACTATGCATAACAACAAATCTGACATATCAACTCAAATAACAAAAACCAAAAAAAATATATACATCTATATAATACTCTATATAATACACATATGAAAAGAACAGACTAGATCACGAAACGATGTGAGCTTCGATATTTCGAAACTAAATTCAATTCCTCAAAATATATACTTTAACATATATAGTATATTCAATTCGAAACAAGGTCTCAGATAGTCTTTGTTTCAAGCCATCCCAGTTAGGAATCGCTCCATCGTATAACCAATATTAACTAATGATATGCAACTATAAAAGAAGAAAACTAACCAAATAAATACTTTGAGTCGACGTAATCGCGTAATCTGTGCCAATCGTATTTCGAATTGTATATACTTCCAATTTATTTGTATATGTGATTAACACTTTTTTCTATACGTACGGTGAAAAATGCTGCTGTTTTTTATCTAACTGTTATACTGTTATATGGACTGTTATACATTCTATATTATGCAATTTCACTGACTCGAACAATGACCATAACGATGACGCCGACGCCAACGCCGACGCCAAATACCCTTGCAATCTGTTTACATTTCTTACAAACTTGTCATTACTGCAAATATATCGATCAATCGAAAGGCCCTGTTCTCTAGCAATATTTTGATCAAGTTGAATAATGGATCTTAAAAACAAGCGCAAAGTCGAGTCGCTGGAATAGCTGCCGTAGTGTGTGGCATGCACAGCTGTATATACTATATTTATATATATATGGCATTGTGCATCGTTGCAAAATAGTCATGGAATCGCACCCTACCGTTGCCATTGAGCGAACTCCTGAAAGCATACTATGTTCTCAACATACTACTGTTTTTCTTCAATAATATCGTATAACTATACTTAATTTCAATATCAATATTTAAGTATTGTGTCCGTTTGGTTGTCTGTACTTAAACATTTTTATGTCTGCCATTTTTAAGCTGGACGAACATGAAATTTATGCCAAAATTCAAAAAAAAACGATCAAATTAAACTGTTTAATAAAATCAAATCAAAAAAAAAAAAAAAGATTTAATTTATGTATATACTCTAACCGTCTCTCTATCTCTCTCTCTCTCTATCTATCTCTCTCTATATATATATTATACAATATTTAACCACACTCTCAAACTATTTGTAATGGCAAGCTCAATGCATGTTTCTTTTTAAACTAACTAACTAACTAACTAACTAAACTGGCACGTGACTCAAACCATGTTCTGGGCATGTTTAGCGTTAGTCACCCGCTCAAATTAGACACAACTGGCATGTGGAAAAAGCGAAAAGCGAAAAGCGAAAATAGAATTGAGAATCGCTGAGAGGCGAATTGACCGACTGAATCAGAGACAAATGACACTAGCAGCACGTTTTAAACTACATACAGTACTATAATCATTATACTACAATTAATCATCTACTCAATCTTGAATGCTGTCTGTCCTTATGAAGTAGTGTGTATGAAAAGTCTGTTCTCTCAATACCAATTAACCAATCAATCAATCAATCAATCAATCAATCAATCAAGCGCACTTGACTCACTGTTACACTTGTTACTCCAGGTATTAAGAAACTATGTACTTACTACAATTTACTACTATATCTGCATACGTTCTATATGTTACATGTACATGTGTTCCATTCTACGCATACTTTACTGTACAAACAGGTTTTGCGCGCCCCGATCAATGGAAAAAAGTTTGCTATTGGCACAGATCTACAACGAAACCAAAACCCAAACCGAACCATAACCCAATAAATCCAAAAACGAATGATAACAATAATAATGAATAATAATAACTTGTACCTATAACGCTGAACTACGAGACTAACTAATTAACTAACTAACCCAATAAGTAACTAACTAACTAATTAACTGTGAGTTACTCTCACAGAATATACCTAAGTACAAAAATAATCTCATGTCTATGTACATACACGGTAGATGGCCTTGGGGCCCGATCTAATGCCGTTTATGTACATAATCATATATATATATATATATATATGCAATTATATCTATATACTAGTATACGAGTATGATAAATAAGTAAATAAGAACCGTGGTTAACTAAATGTACTTATACCAAACTCTTCTATTCCCCTTTTTTTCTTATCTCTCTTCTCTTCCTTGTGTTTCGTGTGTGTTCCACTCGTTACCGTTATCGTTATCGTTTCGAATACCCGATCTTATGATTTTGTGTGTGTGTTTCGTTTTGTTATGATTTCGATTCCGTTCTCACCCCGATTTATTCTCCATTTTACAGTGGCGTCCACAAGCAATAGTCTTTGAAATAGTAACCGATAAGAAATTCGATATAATCATTATGTTATTCATTGGTCTAAACATGTTCACCATGACACTCGATCGTTACGATGCGTCGGACACGTACAACGCGGTCCTTGACTATCTCAATGCGATATTCGTAGTTATTTTCAGTTCCGAATGTCTATTAAAAATATTCGCTTTACGATATCACTATTTTATTGAGCCATGGAATTTATTTGATGTAGTAGTTGTCATTTTATCCATCTTAGGTAAGTAACAAAGCCAAAATTCTAATAAACAAACCAATCCAAACCAAACCAAAAACCAAAAACCAAAAAAAAAAAAAGCTAAAGATGCTTAAACAAATAGCCAAAAAAAGCTAACTTTACCATCCAATTTCCAAAAAAACCAAAATGTTCGTAAACCCTTCCTCCAAATTACCGTCAGACCGTACGCTCTTTTGCCGTATGTCTCTCTCTCTCTCTCCCTCTTTCTCTGTAATTGTCACTCTCTCTCTCTCTCTCTCTCTCTGTATTATTTTCTGTCTTAATGCTCTGTAATAAAGACACAGTACGCTCCTCTTTTCCTATATAAATACTTAATATATGTACTAAACCTTTCTAATAATTGTTACTAACTTGCTGTCGTACTTATGCGTATATTCAATTGTCCAAATTGTTAATTGTTAATTCGTACAAATTCGTAATTGATTAATTGTTGTTGTTCTCTTTTCAACAAAACCAAAACCAAAACCAAAACAATGTACTTAAGAAACGTAATCAATTTGTTGTAAACCATTTGTGTTGATGATTGTTCGCATCATAATTGTGGCACTTTAACAATTTCCGCATACAGATGTTTAACACTTTTTTACGTGTTTTTTATGCACATGTGTGTGCGTATGTGGGTGTGTGTGTGTGTGTGTGTGTGTGAATTGTGCAAATGTGCCAAATATGATGCGAATCAATCAAATGTCGTTGTGCTTATCGTATTCCAAATGATTTGTTAGCTTTGCGAGTTGATTTGAACAGGGCAAGTATAACAGTTGCAGTCGCCTATCAAACTGTTATACACGCTCACGTTCAAGTCAGCTTCACTTTATGATTTCCTTCTCCGTTGTTATTATTACTATTATTATTGTTGCTTTTTAAATGTTGTCAATTAACCGTAAATTTAGAGAATTGTTATTTCGTATTCATTTGAAGAGAAAACAAAAAGATAAGTGTTGAATTATTGGTGTCGATCTGTGTTCAAATTGCTGTTGTGATTGTTGTTAAATTATTAAGAAATTACCAAAGTATTTGTAAACATGCGAGTATAATAGTTAATATTATTGATCATCGTAAAAACAACTTATTTGAATTGCATTTATATCACTTTTTGAGTTTGCGTTCAGTTTGCTGCAAGTTCGAATATATAATTAATTACTCAGTCCTCCGATTCCGAATGTTACGATATTACGATCATTTGGCAGACTATTTTGCTGCAGCTTAACAATTGCGCATACGTAAGCACACAAAGAAGTCCGCAAGGAGACAGAAAACGCAAGGAAATCAAATCAAAATCAAAAAAAGTCAATAAGTGAAATACGTTTTTCATTTGAAAACCACATTATTTTTCCTCTACTTCAATCGAATTTTTTACATATACATATATGCGTATATACTATTTATACTATCTTCCTTTATTTTGTTCTTGTTGATCAATCAATTTTTTGGATAACGAGCTATGGCTATGTGTGTGAAGCAATCGAACGATAACTGTACAAAAGATGGCTTAAAATATGCTTTACTACATTCATTTATGCAACAGAGAGCTTCCTTTTATCTACTTGCATTTCGCTCTCGCGACTGCCCCGTACATAAAAGGGATGCTGTTATCATTTCTGCTGCTGCCTCAAAAAAAAAACCAAAAAAAAAAAACGAATCAATCCAAATCGAACTAAAAAGAAACTCCTCCAAACAACTAGCTCGACCTCTTGACCCCATTTAGACCCGTCCCATATCCAGTGACATCTTCGTCGAATACTTCTCCCCATTTACTATAAGTATTGTAAGCAATATTTTTTATTTGAGTTTTTGCCCCCCTCTTAAAATGCTTCAACCTCAAGTTAGATTTAAATTCAATACTACAAAATGCTGCAATTTTACTATTGCTTTTGCTTTTTTATGTGAGACACGCGCCAAAACTATGTTTCCAAGCGCACTTTCAATAACTTTACCAACTAATCCAATACGATTGAAATTTCAATTCAAATTGAAAACAAAAATCAAAAAAAACAAACTGCTTCAAGAGCAAAAAACAACTTACTTACTAACGCCTTAAAGTACGCTTCATTCTTTGGCTTCGATGTTGCAGCCCCGTTGCAAACGCAGAGTGATATCCTTATAGACGAATATATTAATACACGCTTTAACAAGAAAACAAAAAAAAAAAGAAAACAAAAAGAAAAAGAAAAAGAAAAGAAAACAATGAAAACAAACAACAAACATGAACTAAACTAACAAAACTTACAGAAACTAAAAGAAAAACTACGCTTTGTAAATGCTAAAGAAAAGAAAACAAAGAACAAGTATAAAGAGCTGAAACTAATAAGCAAATATAACTGCGATTTACATAAATCAATATAAATAAAAAGCAAATGCTAATTTACACCCACACACACACACACTCACACACACACTCACACACACACAACGTTAAGAAAATGGCTTGCACAGAACGCAAATAAATGAAATGAATTCGTTACACAACACTTAAAGATTCAATCAGAGTTAGGTGTCAATGGGCATTCCACAACTCTCTGTGCGATTGTCGGTTGCATAACTCTGTCAGCTACTGCCCGGTATAACAGATCTGACGATTGTCAATATATCCCCCCCCCCCACTCACCCCCCTCACTCACTCACTCACTCACTTACTCCCCTCTCGAACCCGCATTCATCACCCTCTCCACACTCGGGCAGCCAACGCAGCGGCCGTGCAGAATGTTTAGCACCCATCGCTGCACGACAATTGTGTTGGCCACAAGAGATTGGCCCGATCCGAATTATAGTGTGTAGCTGGAACCGAATACCAATTCCCCCGTTTATCATTTACATCCGACTTATACGTTCAGCCCAAGCCTAATTGGAATATTATGTATATCCCAACGTGGTCGAAACACGCCAACAAATACCGTGGCACTAGCCTGAATCTTCTTAATGGTTTTGGTCCAATCTGCAATGGAGATTATGTACTTTACTATGAACGTAGTAAAACGCATATATGTTATATATACTATATAGAGTTAGCATAGATCTGCATCCAAACGAAATCCCAAACCCGAAAGCCGCGACAACTTTTAGCTAGGAACAAAGTTACAAAGAAAAATGAAAATCTCATTAATGATAACTAATTTTAGTGCTTATTGTTTCAACTAATACTCTTGAATCTTGTTTTTTTAATTACTGGTTTCACCATCTATCTAAGTCTTTTTACCACTCTCTCTCTCTCTCTCTCTCGCCGCTCTCTTTTTGTCATTTCGTTCGCTATTTTACAATTGTTACTTAGCCTAAGCTTTCCCTTGTTCCTCCGCTCCGCTCAGCTCCGCTCCACTCTTCTCTCGAATCGACGCTTCCTTCAAGTACTTCGCCCCCCAATCAATCCCCGCAATAGTTCGTTTGTCTACCCAGCTCATCGCTCACGTTAGTGCGCATTTCGTATCATCTAGAGCAAAAAAGAAACCAATGAACAATTGAGCAGCTCGCTCTCACAATCTCTGTCTAATCTCTGAGTTCTTGTCTCTCCTCTCTGAGCCCCAGGGGCAGCGAACGAACTTTGCTGATATTTGGCAACCTTAAAATATGCTGCGGATTATCGCTAAAGAATATCAAAATATGAAACTGAACAAAGACGCCAACGTACAGCTCATGCACACCTCTTATACCCGAACCATTCAAAAATCGAATAACTATAAAACATACAACAACAAAAAAAAAGAACAAATGATCTGAAGTCCAGTGAGCAATATCCCAGAGACGAGATGATTTCCGATGTCAGCGCTCTCCCCTCCCGCCTACGCCTTCGCCTTCGCCTTCGCCTTTGCAAACGCTGCTGCTGCTTACAACGCCTGTGCCGCTAGCAAAAGAAAAAACAAAAAACCATGATAATAAAAAAATATTAAAAAACAAAGATAAAAATATGACAAAAAAAAAAAAATACTTGATCAAGGATATCGACTACTGAGTGTTGCTGCTTCACGTTATCGTTACTGTTAACCGTTTTCAACTTAATACGTATTTTGGTCATTAACATTTTTTCGATTACAATTACTTTTGATTTAATCAACATACTCATGAGCTACGTATGTATTTGAACAACGTATCTGTTTCTGTATCTGTATCTTTATCTTTATCTGTATCTGTATCTGTGTCCAAGTATTTGTATTTTTGTTTCCGTGTTTTATCGCTAATTCTGTACATACATAAATGCGTAACAAGTTTTTTCATTTCAATATTTATACGCGCTGGATCAAATTAAGTTGATCAGCTTCTAACTGCTTAACTATATTTTCGGCAATCGAATCGAAAAACTTGAACGCAAATCTTTGGCTTCTCCGCTCAACTAGACCCACAGAGTCTATTAGGTTCGTCAAGGTTTCCGTTAAGTTTCTGTCAATTCGATTGCAGTCAGCAGAGTTCACACGTCTCTTTTGTGTTCGTCGATTATCATTTGGACAGCACTGTACATATGTAAATGTATATGTATGTGTATACTCGCATTATTTAACTAACACACGATATGTATAATTTTTCAGTTCGATTTGTGTTGTATTTATTGTGTATTGTGACGAAGCAAAAAAGTGATTAACAAAATGTGTCTGTACCTAATGCTTTGACTAACATTTTCAGCTATGTAAATTTGTTGATATTGTGCTGCGCCCCCCCCCTTTTAGTGTCTTGTTTGAGCAATTTTGATTGCGCTGAGCCTCGAACCCGATACCGATACCCGAAACCCCATCCCAAACGTAAAAAAAAGAAAGCAATCCCATCCTCCCTCCGATCCAAATGAATAATGAATCACATGAAATTTATGCAACGAATACGAATTTCTCACCTAACAACAACAATCTCTTTCCCCACTCTGCCGTCTCTGTGTGATCGTGTGTGATCGTTGCGATCGGTTCGTCGATCATCGACAGGTCTCGTACTTAGCGATATTATCGAAAAATACTTCGTCTCACCGACGCTGCTCCGAGTGGTGCGCGTGGCGAAAGTGGGTCGTGTGCTGCGCCTGGTGAAGGGCGCCAAGGGCATACGAACGCTGCTGTTTGCGCTGGCGATGTCGCTGCCGGCGTTGTTCAACATTTGCCTGCTGCTCTTCCTCGTGATGTTCATCTTTGCGATCTTCGGCATGTCGTTCTTCATGCACGTGAAGGAGAAGAGCGGCATCAACGATGTCTACAACTTCAAGACCTTCGGCCAGAGCATGATTCTGCTCTTTCAGGTAAGACCAATCACGCCACAATTCCGTTAACGGTTTATGTTGTCTATTGTTGTTGTCGTTGGGTGATGTTGCCACATTCCCCACTTGCCACTCCTCAATTCCTCCTTCCACACTCAACTCCCGCCCAGCACCGTCCGGTCACCTGCGAGCGGTCTGGCAGGTCTGGCGCACACTCGGCGCAGGTTGGCAGCGCCGTCCAGTTATCGATCGATCATTGACTGACCAAGCTATCGATCCAAACTCTGTTCGCCTTGTGCCGTGTGTGTGCCGCGTTTTTTCTTATTCTTTTCTCCCCCTCTTTTTTTGTTGATGTACTTCACAATTTGTTGTATTTTTTTTTGAAGTGGCAACATCACAATGTTGATTCAAGCTGCGGCATTTGTTGGTAAAAGCTAGATTAGTGCGATTTTTTGATCACTCCACCCAACTCCAAATCCCTTTACTATGATTTATTTGCTTTTCTGTCGCCCGCTGGCGTTCAACAATTTCTCCTCTCGATCAGCTGATCCATCCCCAATTCCAATTTTAGAACTCTTTTATTTGATGCCAAAACTTTATTTAATCCCGAAATCCCGTTTTGAATGGTGATACAACACAAAAAAAATGCAAAATCTAATTCAGCTCTTTCAACAAATGCCAAATGAAATGTTGGAATTTCCTCATGACACATTGCAAAATGCAAAAATACTTTTCGCGCGTTTCCCAAACGCCACCGAACACAGAATTACGCTACTCTCTCTCCCCTCTCGCTCTCTCGCTCTCTCTCTCTCTCTTTAACTGTACTCTAACTGTAACTGTACCTTTCTCACACAACAAACACTCTTTGTGTCTCTGTCTCACACACACACACACACTTTAAATGTCTCCAACTCGAACATAACCCCAAAAACGTATCGAACGCTTGCATTTACCGCTACTCGTGTAGTCGGCCCCGCCCACAGAATTGTACATAACTGTTGTTGGCCGACCGCCAATCGTCCCCTCTCTCTCTCTCTCACACACACACACACTAAACCAACCTACACACACACACACACAGCAAGCAATCGTTGTTGTCGAGTGAAGGAAACACACACCTTGAACTGTAATAAAATCCCAAACTTATACAACTACTTATACTACTACTTATACTACTACTACTACTACTACTACTACTACTCTTCTACTACTATTTGTCATACCTACTACTTAGTTTTGCTTAACCAAGTGATCCATTAACCTAACGTTTGACTAATGACTCTTCTTGTTATTGTATCTTCTGTCTTAAACTTCTCTTTCACTGCCCACACAAACACACACACACACACACACACACACACACACACACTTATACGCGACACGACAACGAAAAACGATAAATGAACGAAACCATTAAAAACAACAAACACAAACTACAAACTACAAACTACAAAAACCAAACCAAACACCAAACCAACCGCACAACTGCCTGCCGTCGACATGCGTTTCGTGCCGCTTTCGAATGCAATTCCAAAATTCAACTCGAAATCGACATCGATATCGTTATCGTTATCGTTATCGCTATCGTTACCATTGTCGAACGATAACACATTCAATTGCGTTCGATTACCACGAACATGAACAAAAAACGAAAAAAAAAAAAAACAATTTTAAATCGAAAACTGAAAAAAAAAAAAACTATATCGATATATCGAAACTTGACTTGACTTGGCAGATGTCCACCTCAGCCGGTTGGGATGGTGTACTCGACGCCATTATCAATGAGGAAGCATGCGATCCACCCGACAACGACAAAGGCTATCCGGGCAATTGTGGTTCAGCGACCGTGGGAATAACGTTTCTCCTCTCATATCTAGTTATAAGCTTTTTGATAGTTATTAATATGTACATTGCTGTCATTCTTGAGAACTATAGTCAGGCCACCGAGGATGTGCAAGAGGGTCTCACCGACGACGATTACGACATGTACTACGAGATCTGGCAGCAATTCGATCCCGAGGGCACCCAATACATACGCTACGATCAGCTGAGCGAGTTTCTCGACGTGCTCGAGCCCCCGCTGCAGATCCACAAACCGAACAAGTACAAAATCATATCGATGGACATTCCCATCTGTCGCGGTGATCTCATGTACTGCGTCGACATCCTCGACGCACTCACAAAAGACTTTTTCGCGCGCAAAGGCAATCCCATCGAGGAGACGGGCGAGATCGGTGAAATTGCCGCCCGCCCCGACACCGAGGGCTACGAGCCCGTCTCCTCCACCCTCTGGCGCCAGCGGGAGGAATACTGTGCCCGCCTCATCCAGCACGCGTGGCGCAAGCACAAGACGCGCGCCGAAAGCGGCGGCGCCGGCGACGGCGACGGCGACGATGGAGACGGCGACGGCGACGGCGATGGAGACGATGGTGGCGACGGCGACGGCGGCGGCGGCGGCGATGGCCATGAAGATGCCGTTGCCGGCGGGGATGCTGTCCATGGTGACGGTGATCCCGATGAGGCTGCTGCGGGCGGCGATGTTGATGACGGCGATGGCGTCGGCGGCGGCGGTGTTTATGATGATCCAGATGCCGCTGACGAGGCGGCAGCCGATGAGCCCAAGAGCAATGTAAATAGTCCGACGGAAGGAGGCGGCGGCGGCGGCGGAAGTCCCGGTGGCCAGAGCGCCGGCAGTGGCGGCAGCGCCGGCCGCCAGACGGCCGTTCTCGTCGAGAGCGATGGTTTTGTGACAAAGAACGGGCACAAGGTTGTAATACACTCGCGATCGCCGAGCATAACGTCGCGCACGGCAGATGTCTGAGCCAGGCCTCGCCCCCCCCTCCAAGACGCACGCGAGTATTAGCAGCAGCAGCAGCAGCAGCAGCAACTAACAACAGCAACAGCAATTAACAACAGCTGCAGCGGTAACAACAACAGCGAACAACAACAGCATAACAACAACAGTGAGCAACAGGTACAGCGAACAACAACAGCAAACAACAAGCATAATTTTCTGCTATAGATGAATAAAAACAAATATATATAACAACAACAAAAGCAACAACAACAACAACAACAGGCAGCAACTCAACACCAACAACAAAACCGACGACAACAGCAACAACGAGGACGACGACAAGGACGAGGACGACGACGACGACGATAAGGACAGCAGCAAGTGTCTACATTTAAGTTAAATTCAGTTCAGAAATAAGCACAACAACAAACACCAACTACAACAAACAACAATCATAATTAAGCAAATAAGACGAACAACAAAAGAAACAAAAGTAATTAAATTTGTAAGCAGGCTCGTAGTTATACCGAATCGATTCGATTCGAATTAAATCGAATTGCATTGAATTGAATTGAATTGAATTGAATCCAACAATACCTTAACCTTAGCAACAATTCACAATTGGCCTATTTAACTAATTATACTATATAGATGCAATCCAATGAATTCTCAACTATCTTAAGTAACGTAATACGAATAATCCAATCCATTCACATCTCCAACACACACACACACACACACACACACACAGACCAATTTGAATTCTCTTTAATTGCTGTTGCGATGCCACAAAAAAGTTTGGCGTGTCTTGCAACAGTTTGCTTTCGAGGTTTTTGTTCTGCACACATTCTTATCGAATGGCATTCGTGGGATCCAAGACGAACCTGGGTGCGAATATAACTACAGGGTGAACACACGAAGTGAGCAAAAGCAAAAGGCAGAGCATAATCCACATCAAACACAATATGTATTCACACACACACACACACACGGCATCGCTTAAATGAACAATTAATAATGGATTACAAATCGCAAATAATTAACAAACGCAAATTGATAAGGCAAAGTTGAAACCGTAACAGAAAACACCAATTACATGGATTACATAAATAGTATTTTATACATTGACATTTTACATGTAACATTTAATGAAGTTGATTACCAACCGTCTGAACTGCCATAAAAAGCAATACGAAATACGAAATACGAACTACGAAATACGAAATACGAAATACGAAATAATAATGAATATCAAATGTACGAAATCAAGAACATTTCACGCACAAAACATAGACACCCACAACTTTCAACTTACAACTAGTACGAGTATATTCAACAACAACAAGAAATAATATCGAAATATAGTATACCTTCGATTTGCCTTCATTTGCAGTAAATTTCAAATCGATTCCGATTCGAATTTCCAACTTCGAATTAAACGTGCCTATCGAGTCATTAAACATTATGCAATATGTTGAAGCGATTTTTTTTTTTTTTTTGTTTTTTTTGTGTTTGTCCGTTCCAATCATGACACTGAGACACCCACACACATTGTAGGATGTGTTGCGTTTGGGCGAGGCGACGAACTTGCAGGATCTCCACCATAGTTTCGTCCCGAACGTAACGCGAAGAGATTCTGGAATGAAGCGGCAATTAGCAAGAAGTCAAAAGCATACATACATTTCGAGAAACACGCACTTACAATACTTACAATACCAACAGCAAAAGAACAAGAAACCAACCCATAATCAACAACAATCCACAGTGCTGAGAAACTGTACCGCACTCACACACCCACACACACACACACACACACACACACACACACCCAAACACACACACACTGTGGGAGTAACATTTACATTGGAGTTGGGGCGCATGAGCTAAACAAGAAACGGAACTAAACAGAACATCAACGACAAGAAAATCTTAAAAGAAAAAAAAACAAATATCAAAACGGAAACGGAAATGGAAACCGAAATGAACAATGACTTTCAATTGCTAATTGATACAAAACAACAACAACAAGAACTAGAAAATAAATAGAGCGAGATAGCAAGAAAACTCAACGAAACGCAAGAAACGAGAACTGTGCAAATGTCACACGAGTGAAGTGAGGTTAAGATACCAACAACAACAACAGCAAAAGCAAACGCAAAAGCAAAAGCAAAAGCAAATACAATACTAACAATGTTAGATGCAAAGCAGAGCAACAAAGGTGCTGAGTAAAATGTAAACCATAAAAACGAAAACTAAATTTGCTTTCAAAGAAAGCGTGTGAGAGAAACAAAACTAAAAACCAAACGAAATGCAATGAAATGAAATGAAAAACAAAACCAAAACCTAAACAAAAAACCAAAAAAAAAAAAACAAAAAAAACAATGGAGCACAAAGAGTGTACAATCGAGAGTTTTATTTGATGAACGTGTTCTCTTTTTTAACTCATTCGTCTTTTTCTCAATCCTTATCTAGCAACAACAAACAAACAAACAAACAAACAAAAAGCAACAGCAAAACCGAAATATCTAAAGTGCAGTGAAAAGTCAACAAAATGCAAGCGAAAACTTAATAATTGACGAACAAAACTTAAAATTTTAATATATATATATATATATATATGCATATATGCATAAGTATAAATAGTATTCAATTAAATCAAAAATCCAAAAAAAAAACAAAAACGAATATGAAAAAAGAAAAACAAGATTTTTGCTTGATTGCTTTGCATAGCGAACAAAAAACCGTTGCATTCTTTTGAACTGCTTTTGCATCGCATCGCATTGCATCGCATCGCATTCGCCGCCTTACGTTCCGTTTCATTTCGCTTCGTTTCGTTTCGTTACGCTTGAATTCGCCTCGTTTCATTTCGCTGCGTTTCGCTTCGCTTCGTCGTCGTAGAGCAACACTTTTGATTTCGCCTCGCAACTAGCAAAACGTTTTGTGTTCACTTATTTTGTACTCGATCATTTTCGGTTTGTTCTCTTCATTTGAGATGCGATTCCAAGACAATGGATAAGTTGACGAGTTTTACTATTCAATACAAGTACAACAAGTACAATACAATGTGAGGTTCCATTGCGCACTAACACACACAAGCATCACTCACCCACACACACACACACACACTCACACTCACACTCACACACACACTCACATGCTTTGCTATTGCCAACTGAAATGAAATGGAAAGGGAAAACGAAGTGAAGGACGCGCCTCTTTTAGTTCTCAAAACTCAAATACTATATAGTATAAATAGTACATACACTTGTGCTTTTTCTCTCGCTCTCAGTCTGTCGCTCACTTCTCCAACTCGAGATCAACCGGAAGATTCGCTTAATATTCGCACACGTGCTTCGAACACACTGCCTCTCTTCTAAACCAACTCGAACGTGTCTGTACAATTGATCCTACACACTCAAACACACACACTTACACACACAACGTATTGTATCAAATTAATTGGCGAGAAACCAAGAAACATTTTGAATTGACAGAAATATGAACATCCACCCTGAGCTTCAATAGATTATTACGATTACGATTATTGTACGATAATTATTTCACTTACTCGAATCGAACAACGACTCTAATTTGCAAGCTGTATGTATTATTTGGATTGTAGTTAATCATGTTACAACTCACGGGCGTACAACAGTTTCAGTTTCAGTTTCAGTTTCAGTTTCCGTTTCAGTTTGAGCTTCAACTGGCATTCCGGACTTACTTACGACTTATCCGCAGTAGATAAACCCAACAATCTTTTCCGTTCTATTTTCGATTGCAACCTAACCTTAAAACCAAGCACAGATTAAATAGTATATGCATACAAAAATATGTATGTATATGCGAACTATATATTGTATTGTAGTATGTACATATATTATGGGGACCAGTTTGAGCGTTGCCTTTGTAATTAAACACATAAAGTCCAAGTCCAAGTCCAAGTCCAAGAACAAGAGCAAGACAAAACAAACATTTTGTTTTACATACATAGATATGTGTACATAATATGTATTTGCTTATGTTTACCCAAAAAAAAAGGCAATCTTTTCATACATACATACGTTCATACATCCATGCCGGCCTGTTGCGCGTCGCAGACTGTTCGAATACTCTGCCCTCTGATGAAAGCGAGGGCAACAGTGTGTATACGTGACAGCGCCAGAATAGTTCTTCGCTTATTGAAATTGAATTCCTCATTTTTCGTATATAGTTATATCTACATATATATATATATGTATATGTGTATTCTTAGCGCCTTTTCATTTTGACGCTTTTGAGCATACCTCTACGTTCCTGCGAAAGGCCCATTTACTGATCCCAACTTAACCCATTAATTTCCCCCCCACTTCAATGAAAGAAGAAAAAAAACAAACGCTTGCCAATTGCCAATTGTGTTTAACGACTTGAATATAGCTTCATTATTCTACATTTTGTTGGCTGTTTGAAGAATAATACGAAACCACGAAAGAACTATGATATAATAACAACAAATTGAACACATTGCTAAACAATTAACCAAAGCGATTAACAAATATGCTACAACTAATAACAGAAAATTAAGTTTGAAATTCCGTACAAAATGCATAAGTTATAATAACAAAACATATATATATCTACTGAGTGCACTGTTATAAATGAGGGGCGGGGCGAGATTAAATAAAACCAAAACGAACAAAACAAAACAAAAACAACAAAATGCAAAAAGCAAAAACTAAAAGTATATATTATAAAAACAAAAAATACATTACAAAATGACGTTATCAAAAAGAGCGTACACAAATTAAGCTTATGCGATTCAAGAACTACAAATGCGACAAAAACGTAAACGAAACGAAAACAAAAAACAAAAAGCAAAACGCAAAACGCAAAAGAGCAAAGAACACTTATAAAAACAATTGTAAAATTACAATAATAATAAATTATAATTAACAACACAATAATAATCATAAATGACAAAGTTTAGTATTAAACCAATATGACATAATTACTTAAATAATTATCAAATAAAACGTGAGAAACAGCAGAAAATGAAAAATGCAAACAAAAAAATAACCGTAATACCAATTACAAGAAGAAATGGAGAACTAAGTATTTCATATTTTAGCATAAATATTTTTTGTGCCGAGGTTACGTTCGAAGCAACACGCGCATCATTGCCATTAGACGAGAATAAATTAAATGAATAAATATATATATATATATATATATGTATGTATATACATATGTATATGTAATATATATACATATATACCCACATCTATGTATGTATATATATATACATATGTATATAAATATATACATGTATTGTATATATACAATATGAATATGCCTAAAACTGAATATGAAGTATAACTATTTATAATAAAATACTTATTGCATATTTTGTGCTGCTGAATGAGGTCACAACGCAACAACAAAACAAAAACAAAAAACCCAAAAAAAAAAACAACAACAATAATACAAAATAAATTTATTATAAATCTAGAGCAATAAAATCCATCTGCATAAACTTAGAAACTTACATAGTTATTTGTAAGCGTAGTGTGACCAATATTTACCGCCTGCACTGTGTCACTGCACTGTGCCCGAATTGCACAGGCGGACGACGGACAACCACACACGGACAGAAGCTCACTTGTACGACACTTCAGCCACTCTGGTACAGTCACAGGACAGTGAACACAGTGCCGGCGCAAAGTATGCGAACAGGCGCGACAAACTTAAACAAGCAAAAGGAAAAAAACCAACAAAAATGAAAAAAAAAAATAATAATTTAATAAAACCAAAATGACATAAAAGAAAAAAAAAACAACATTTTTTTTAGGTACACTTAAATCAAAGCGTGGAATATTATATTAGTTAATTAAAATAAATGCTTTTTGTCAAATCACTATAGAAAATGAACAAAAAACAAACAAAAAAAATACAGATAATGAAATGAACAACAACTTTAGCTTTATACTCGTACATTTACATTTGTAATATATTACATAAGTCTAGTTAATTACATAAAAAAAAAAACAAAAGAAAACAAAACCAAAAACAAATCTAAGAATGAAAATCAAACGAAGCATAGCAAATTAATTCAAAGAAGATATATGAAAAATTATATAAAAACGAACTGTAAAAAAAACAGACATTTAAATGTAATGCAGCCAGTTATTATGCATAGCTATAAATAATAATACAGCAAACCAGATTAATAATACAAACAATTGCAATTAGATATTCAATATATATATATATACATATATATATATAAAACAAATTTTACATTTCGACATAGTTATATTTTTTCTTTTTATTTCTCTTTACATCTGTGGTGTGTTTTAGTTAAGAATATATTCTTATGTTGCTCACACACACACACACACACACACACACATACGTACATACATATACATGCAGATACACACACACATACACAGCGATGCCCATGCCAAGCAGCTGAGAAATAATTACCTAATTAATTGAAGCAAGTCAAGCCTAGAGAGCAAGCTAAAAACCAACAAGAACAACAACAACAACAACTACACAACAACAACAACAATTATGAAAGTTGCCATCCAGCGAAATATTTGCAATTTACATTCCATGTGTATTGAGCGCATTGAGAAGCATTCCAATTCAAAATGAGATAAACAATTAAATTAATTGACGAAAACAACAACAGAGAAAAACAAACAAAAAGAAACAGACTGAAAAAAAATGAATAAAATAAACGAAATTTAATGAAAACTGCAACAGAGATGTCAAGCTGCTTTTCAAAATACACACACACACACACAGACACACACACACACACCCACACACATGCAGTTAACTAGCAGCAGCAACGGACAGTTAAATAAACCTAAAATGAGAAGAAGGAAATACAAATAGCGCCACAAGAAAATGCTTGTAAACAAATTCAAATAATATCAGAAGAAAATATATGTATATACATATATGATATGATATGATATGATATGATACGATAAACAAACGACAAACAATAAGAAAAATGTATTTATATTTATACATTATACACAAACAAGCAAGCAATGAATAATTTAAATATACATATGAAATTCTTTTCTAAACACGAAAAAACCGATGAAAAAATTGACAAAAAAAATGCAAAAACCAAAAAGAAAATGAAGTTGAAGATGAGAGTCACAGGCACCGTTAGCATATTTTTTTTATATACAAAATACAATTTAAGCAAAGAGAAAAAACCAAAAAAAAAAAAAACAAAACAAAAACCAACAAAAAAACAAAACATAAATGAAGTACATGAGGTAAAAATAAATTAGTGAGAAACAACTGATGTCTTTGTAAAGACTTTATATATGCCTGCCATATGCCTACATATGCCTACATCTGCCTAGCTGTCTGACTACTCTATTGAACACCAAATTTATTTCTCTCGCTTGAGCACAAAAACACACACACACACTGTCCCAAACAATTACACACACATATATAGAGACATAGATACAGACTTCAAAAGAATACTCCATCCAAAAGCTCACAGGCAAATGAATTCAAATAGATGCAGAGTTGACGCGCTTAGCTTAACGTTTTGAGGATCGCAAAGTGGAGCGAAATATTCTTAGTTTATTTTTGTATTTTTTTGTTGCCAATTCTGCGTTACATAATATATGAACTTGCGCACGCATGGAAACTCCCCCAAATAAAGAACTTCGCAAATGGAGCGCAGTGTTTTGAGCAACTCGATTTGATAGCAACTTCCCCGGCTACAAATGTTAGTGGTTCAGATGACTGTAAAGACCCAAAACAACAAAAGAGTGTTATACTGTTATATATATTTGGAACATGGAATATTATCTGCAGCTCAAAACAATGGAAGACCGAATAAAAGCCAAAAGGAATGTATGTATGTATGACACCCGCCACTTTTCTACTGAATAAATCGATTGTATATATAAGATAATACAATGTATGAGTATATATGTATTTATGTAGCAGTATAACAGTACAGAGTATGTGTTGTGCATTTGCTTGACACCCACACACACACACACACCCATACATTACACAGACAGACACAAAAAACACATGACTTCGGTCGTTGCATTTTTTCCTGAGGTTATTTATACTTTCGGTCATGGAGCATTACTTCTATTAGCAATATTCTTACAGAATACAGAAAATTGATGAAAAGAAATCTACGTAAATAAAGTAAAACAAAAATGAAGCTGTCATTCTTACATCTAAATGTTTTCGCAACTCGAAAATGTTATGCATAACAAAAATATATGGAGAAGCAAAGAAAAGAAAAAACCAAAAGAGCAACTATTGTTATCGATTTTTTTAAATACTCGTAAACTACAAGATCATTAAGTTTGAGCGCCATTTTTGATAATACAACTACAAAGCAAAAGAGTATAGTAAATATACATATACATATATATATATATATATATATATGTATATATATATATATGTATTTATATATATATATATATATATAATGTATGTATATATATAAGTATATATTTATATATATATTAATGTATATACATATATCAAATATTTAACAAATGCAGTGCGACAACAATTTTGTATGTATTAATTTTTATTAATGACAAAGTACACAACAACAAGAATAACACAAACATAAATTGCTTTTATAAAATTATATATATATAGATATATACATATATATATATATATATATATATATATATATATATATACATTAGATATATTATATATAAAGACGATAAACTTAAAAAAAAAACAAAAGAAAAATAAGATACAAAGACGCCTGAATTAGTTTGTTACGCAAACAAAAATTATAATTAACTAAATTCAATGTAAACAACAACAAAAAAAAGTACCCAAACAAAAAAACGACAACAACTGCACAATAACATCTAAATGTAAAAATATGAATTAATTATACTTAAACCGCAATGCAAAAAGAAAACTGAACATACAGATTTAACAACAACAAATTGACAAAACAAAAATGATGTCCGAAGAGCGCTAAAAACAAAGTAAATCATTTTTATTTTCATTATATATAAATAATTAATGCTTTTTTAGTTCTCAACAAGTTGCATAATTTACATTCATGTATAATTTACAAAAACGAAAACAAAAAACCAACAATTAATAATAATAATAATGAAATCCAACTTTAAAAAAATAACAATAAAAAGAAATATTGTAATGTAATAAAACAAACAAAAAAAAAAACAAAAACAAAATTATATATTAAATTAAAAGCGAAATTTTTTCACACTTTAGCTTAATAAATTGTAAAAAACAAAAAATACAAAAAAACAAAACTGAAATAAAATGAGATTTAATTGAATTTGTTATGCAAATGAAAAAAAACAACTTGGCTTATTATTAATATTTGTACATACTATTTACCCAATAATTATACCAGCTTGTTAGCAGCTTTGTGGCAGACAGCTTTGAGCCAGCAGGATATCTGCAGGAGCCCAGCAAAGTTGGGTCCATCTTCGCATGCGATATCCTTTAAACAACAGAGTTTGAAGGACTTTTTTGCAGAGATATTCATGATTTTCTCATTTTGTTTCGACTCCTTGCATTTTTTTTCGACTCCGCAACGAAAAATTTGCAAGTCCAAAAATTCAAAAATGTTGCATACTTTTGTCGACGGAATATAAATTTTAGTCGAAAATTTAAAATGTGTTTATCTCGAAAACTACAACTACAATTCAGATGTCCTTTGGACTATCGATAGCCCTAACATATACGTTTAAAAATAACTGCCGATTGTCATTAAAAAAATAAAGAATATATTAAAAAAACAAACAAGAATTTTTCGAAAAAATCTACAAGGGGTAGGCATGGAAAATTTGCAAAAATTTCGAAAATCCTCCGTAACTTCGTCATTTGAAGGACGATCAGGATGTCCTTTGGCATGCATATGGGGACGGATTCATGATGGACGACTATGAAATCAAAAGCCCAAATATCCTTTTAACAACAGAGTTAGAAGGACTTTTTTGCTGAGAAAAAACATGCTCTATCTTGGCCATATCCTTGCCGATCCTTATGAATCCTGTGGCAATCAACTCGTCTTAACAAGGACTATCAACTGGCCAAAGGGCATTTCGATCGTCCTTTTGGTTCCCGAGATATTCATGATTTTCTCATTTTGTTTCGACTCCTTGCATTTTTTTTCGACTCCGCAACGAAAAATTTGCAAGTCCAAAAATTCAAAAATGTTGCATACTTTTGTCGACGGAATATAAATTTTAGTCGAAAATTTAAAATGTGTTTATCTCGAAAACTACAACTACAATTCAGATGTCCTTTGGACTATCGATAGCCCTAACATATACGTTTAAAAATAACTGCCGATTGTCATTAAAAAAATAAAGAATATATTAAAAAAACAAACAAGAATTTTTCGAAAAAATCTACAAGGGGTAGGCATGGAAAATTTGCAAAAATTTCGAAAATCCTCCGTAACTTCGTCATTTGAAGGACGATCAGGATGTCCTTTGGCATGCATATGGGGACGGATTCATGATGGACGACTATGAAATCAAAAGCCCAAATATCCTTTTAACAACAGAGTTAGAAGGACTTTTTTGCTGAGAAAAAACATGCTCTATCTTGGCCATATCCTTGCCGATCCTTATGAATCCTGTGGCAATCAACTCGTCTTAACAAGGACTATCAACTGGCCAAAGGGCATTTCGATCGTCCTTTTGGTTCCCGAGATATTCATGATTTTCTCATTTTGTTTCGACTCCTTGCATTTTTTTTCGACTCCGCAACGAAAAATTTGCAAGTCCAAAAATTCAAAAATGTTGCATACTTTTGTCGACGGAATATAAATTTTAGTCGAAAATTTAAAATGTGTTTATCTCGAAAACTACAACTACAATTCAGATATCCTTTGGACTATCGATAGCCCTAACATATACGTTTAAAAATAACTGCCGATTGTCATTAAAAAAATAAAGAATATATTAAAAAAACAAACAAGAATTTTTCGAAAAAATCTACAAGGGGTAGGCATGGAAAATTTGCAAAAATTTCGAAAATCCTCCGTAACTTCGTCATTTGAAGGACGATCAGGATGTCCTTTGGCATGCATATGGGGACGGATTCATGATGGACGACTATGAAATCAAAAGCCCAAATATCCTTTTAACAACAGAGTTAGAAGGACTTTTTTGCTGAGAAAAAACATGCTCTATCTTGGCCATATCCTTGCCGATCCTTATGAATCCTGTGGCAATCAACTCGTCTTAACAAGGACTATCAACTGGCCAAAGGGCATTTCGATCGTCCTTTTGGTTCCCGAGATATTCATGATTTTCTCATTTTGTTTCGACTCCTTGCATTTTTTTTCGACTCCGCAACGAAAAATTTGCAAGTCCAAAAATTCAAAAATGTTGCATACTTTTGTCGACGGAATATAAATTTTAGTCGAAAATTTAAAATGTATTTATTTCGAAAACTACAACTACAATTCAGATGTCCTTTGGACTATCGATAGCCCTAACATATACGTTTAAAAATAACTGCCGATTGTCATTAAAAAAATAAAGAATATATTAAAAAAACAAACAAGAATTTTTCGAAAAAATCTACAAGGGGTAGGCATGGAAAATTTGCAAAAATTTCGAAAATCCTCCGTAACTTCGTCATTTGAAGGACGATCAGGGTGTCCTTTGGCATGCATATGGGGACGGATTCATGATGGACGACTATGAAATCAAAAGCCCAAATATCCTTTTAACAACAGAGTTAGAAGGACTTTTTTGCTGAGAAAAAACATGCTCTATCTTGGCCATATCCTTGCCGATCCTTATGAATCCTGTGGCAATCAACTCGTCTTAACAAGGACTATCAACTGGCCAAAGGGCATTTCGATCGTCCTTTTGGTTCCCGAGATATTCATGATTTTCTCATTTTGTTTCGACTCCTTGCATTTTTTTTCGACTCCGCAACGAAAAATTTGCAAGTCCAAAAATTCAAAAATGTTGCATACTTTTGTCGACGGAATATAAATTTTAGTCGAAAATTTAAAATGTGTTTATCTCGAAAACTACAACTACAATTCAGATATCCTTTGGACTATCGATAGCCCTAACATATACGTTTAAAAATAACTGCCGATTGTCATTAAAAAAATAAAGAATATATTAAAAAAACAAACAAGAATTTTTCGAAAAAATCTACAAGGGGTAGGCATGGAAAATTTGCAAAAATTTCGAAAATCCTCCGTAACTTCGTCATTTGAAGGACGATCAGGATGTCCTTTGGCATGCATATGGGGACGGATTCATGATGGACGACTATGAAATCAAAAGCCCAAATATCCTTTTAACAACAGAGTTAGAAGGACTTTTTTTGCTGAGAAAAAACATGCTCTATCTTGGCCATATCCTTGCCGATCCTTATGAATCCTGTGGCAATCAACTCGTCTTAACAAGGACTATCAACTGGCCAAAGGGCATTTCGATCGTCCTTTTGGTTCCCGAGATATTCATGATTTTCTCATTTTGTTTCGACTCCTTGCATTTTTTTTCGACTCCGCAACGAAAAATTTGCAAGTCCAAAAATTCAAAAATGTTGCATACTTTTGTCGACGGAATATAAATTTTAGTCGAAAATTTAAAATGTATTTATTTCGAAAACTACAACTACAATTCAGATGTCCTTTGGACTATCGATAGCCCTAACATATACGTTTAAAAATAACTGCCGATTGTCATTAAAAAAATAAAGAATATATTAAAAAAACAAACAAGAATTTTTCGAAAAAATCTACAAGGGGTAGGCATGGAAAATTTGCAAAAATTTCGAAAATCCTCCGTAACTTCGTCATTTGAAGGACGATCAGGATGTCCTTTGGCATGCATATGGGGACGGATTCATGATGGACGACTATGAAATCAAAAGCCCAAATATCCTTTTAACAACAGAGTTAGAAGGACTTTTTTGCTGAGAAAAAACATGCTCTATCTTGGCCATATCCTTGCCGATCCTTATGAATCCTGTGGCAATCAACTCGTCTTAACAAGGACTATCAACTGGCCAAAGGGCATTTCGATCGTCCTTTTGGTTCCCGAGATATTCATGATTTTCTCATTTTGTTTCGACTCCTTGCATTTTTTTTCGACTCCGCAACGAAAAATTTGCAAGTCCAAAAATTCAAAAATGTTGCATACTTTTGTCGACGGAATATAAATTTTAGTCGAAAATTTAAAATGTGTTTATCTCGAAAACTACAACTACAATTCAGATATCCTTTGGACTATCGATAGCCCTAACATATACGTTTAAAAATAACTGCCGATTGTCATTAAAAAAATAAAGAATATATTAAAAAAACAAACAAGAATTTTTCGAAAAAATCTACAAGGGGTAGGCATGGAAAATTTGCAAAAATTTCGAAAATCCTCCGTAACTTCGTCATTTGAAGGACGATCAGGATGTCCTTTGGCATGCATATGGGGACGGATTCATGATGGACGACTATGAAATCAAAAGCCCAAATATCCTTTTAACAACAGAGTTAGAAGGACTTTTTTTGCTGAGAAAAAACATGCTCTATCTTGGCCATATCCTTGCCGATCCTTATGAATCCTGTGGCAATCAACTCGTCTTAACAAGGACTATCAACTGGCCAAAGGGCATTTCGATCGTCCTTTTGGTTCCCGAGATATTCATGATTTTCTCATTTTGTTTCGACTCCTTGCATTTTTTTTCGACTCCGCAACGAAAAATTTGCAAGTCCAAAAATTCAAAAATGTTGCATACTTTTGTCGACGGAATATAAATTTTAGTCGAAAATTTAAAATGTATTTATTTCGAAAACTACAACTACAATTCAGATGTCCTTTGGACTATCGATAGCCCTAACATTTACGTTTAAAAATAACTGCCGATTGTCATTAAAAAAATAAAGAATATATTAAAAAAACAAACAAGAATTTTTCGAAAAAATCTACAAGGGGTAGGCATGGAAAATTTGCAAAAATTTCGAAAATCCTCCGTAACTTCGTCATTTGAAGGACGATCAGGATGTCCTTTGGCATGCATATGGGGACGGATTCATGATGGACGACTATGAAATCAAAAGCCCAAATATCCTTTTAACAACAGAGTTAGAAGGACTTTTTTGCTGAGAAAAAACATGCTCTATCTTGGCCATATCCTTGCCGATCCTTATGAATCCTGTGGCAATCAACTCGTCTTAACAAGGACTATCAACTGGCCAAAGGGCATTTCGATCGTCCTTTTGGTTCCCGAGATATTCATGATTTTCTCATTTTGTTTCGACTCCTTGCATTTTTTTTCGACTCCGCAACGAAAAATTTGCAAGTCCAAAAATTCAAAAATGTTGCATACTTTTGTCGACGGAATATAAATTTTAGTCGAAAATTTAAAATGTGTTTATCTCGAAAACTACAACTACAATTCAGATATCCTTTGGACTATCGATAGCCCTAACATATACGTTTAAAAATAACTGCCGATTGTCATTAAAAAAATAAAGAATATATTAAAAAAACAAACAAGAATTTTTTTAAAAAATCTACAAGGGGTAGGCATGGAAAATTTGCAAAAATTTCAAAAATCCTCCGTAACTTCGTCATTTGAAGGACGATCAGGATGTCCTTTGGCATGCATATGGGGACGGATTCATGATGGACGACTATGAAATCAAAAGCCCAAATATCCTTTTAACAACAGAGTTAGAAGGACTTTTTTGCTGAGATAAAACATGCTCTATCTTGGCCATATCCTTGCCGATCCTTATGAATCCTGTGGCAATCAACTCGTCTTAAGAAGGACTATCAACTGGCCAAAGGGCATTTCGATCGTCCTTTTGGTTCCCGAGATATTCATGATTTTCTCATTTTGTTTCGACTCCTTGCATTTTTTTTCGACTCCGCAACGAAAAATTTGCAAGTCCAAAAATTCAAAAATGTTGCATACTTTTGTCGACGGAATATAAATTTTAGTCGAAAATTTAAAATGTGTTTATCTCGAAAACTACAACTACAATTCAGATATCCTTTGGACTATCGATAGCCCTAACATATACGTTTAAAAATAACTGCCGATTGTCATTAAAAAAATAAAGAATATATTAAAAAAACAAACAAGAATTTTTCGAAAAAATCTACAAGGGGTAGGCATGGAAAATTTGCAAAAATTTCGAAAATCCTCCGTAACTTCGTCATTTGAAGGACGATCAGGATGTCCTTTGGCATGCATATGGGGACGGATTCATGATGGACGACTATGAAATCAAAAGCCCAAATATCCTTTTAACAACAGAGTTAGAAGGACTTTTTTGCTGAGATAAAACATGCTCTATCTTGGCCATATCCTTGCCGATCCTTATGAATCCTGTGGCAATCAACTCGTCTTAACAAGGACTATCAACTGGCCAAAGGGCATTTCGATCGTCCTTTTGGTTCCCGAGATATTCATGATTTTCTCATTTTGTTTCGACTCCTTGCATTTTTTTTCGACTCCGCAACGAAAAATTTGCAAGTCCAAAAATTCAAAAATGTTGCATACTTTTGTCGACGGAATATAAATTTTAGTCGAAAATTTAAAATGTGTTTATCTCGAAAACTACAACTACAATTCAGATATCCTTTGGACTATCGATAGCCCTAACATATACGTTTAAAAATAACTGCCGATTGTCATTAAAAAAATAAAGAATATATTAAAAAAACAAACAAGAATTTTTCGAAAAAATCTACAAGGGGTAGGCATGGAAAATTTGCAAAAATTTCGAAAATCCTCCGTAACTTCGTCATTTGAAGGACGATCAGGATGTCCTTTGGCATGCATATGGGGACGGATTCATGATGGACGACTATGAAATCAAAAGCCCAAATATCCTTTTAACAACAGAGTTAGAAGGACTTTTTTGCTGAGAAAAAACATGCTCTATCTTGGCCATATCCTTGCCGATCCTTATGAATCCTGTGGCAATCAACTCGTCTTAACAAGGACTATCAACTGGCCAAAGGGCATTTCGATCGTCCTTTTGGTTCCCGAGATATTCATGATTTTCTCATTTTGTTTCGACTCCTTGCATTTTTTTTCGACTCCGCAACGAAAAATTTGCAAGTCCAAAAATTCAAAAATGTTGCATACTTTTGTCGACGGAATATAAATTTTAGTCGAAAATTTAAAATGTGTTTATCTCGAAAACTACAACTACAATTCAGATATCCTTTGGACTATCGATAGCCCTAACATATACGTTTAAAAATAACTGCCGATTGTCATTAAAAAAATAAAGAATATATTAAAAAAACAAACAAGAATTTTTCGAAAAAATCTACAAGGGGTAGGCATGGAAAATTTGCAAAAATTTCGAAAATCCTCCGTAACTTCGTCATTTGAAGGACGATCAGGATGTCCTTTGGCATGCATATGGGGACGGATTCATGATGGACGACTATGAAATCAAAAGCCCAAATATCCTTTTAACAACAGAGTTAGAAGGACTTTTTTTGCTGAGAAAAAACATGCTCTATCTTGGCCATATCCTTGCCGATCCTTATGAATCCTGTGGCAATCAACTCGTCTTAACAAGGACTATCAACTGGCCAAAGGGCATTTCGATCGTCCTTTTGGTTCCCGAGATATTCATGATTTTCTCATTTTGTTTCGACTCCTTGCATTTTTTTTCGACTCCGCAACGAAAAATTTGCAAGTCCAAAAATTCAAAAATGTTGCATACTTTTGTCGACGGAATATAAATTTTAGTCGAAAATTTAAAATGTGTTTATCTCGAAAACTACAACTACAATTCAGATATCCTTTGGACTATCGATAGCCCTAACATATACGTTTAAAAATAACTGCCGATTGTCATTAAAAAAATAAAGAATATATTAAAAAAACAAACAAGAATTTTTCGAAAAAATCTACAAGGGGTAGGCATGGAAAATTTGCAAAAATTTCGAAAATCCTCCGTAACTTCGTCATTTGAAGGACGATCAGGATGTCCTTTGGCATGCATATGGGGACGGATTCATGATGGACGACTATGAAATCAAAAGCCCAAATATCCTTTTAACAACAGAGTTAGAAGGACTTTTTTGCTGAGATAAAACATGCTCTATCTTGGCCATATCCTTGCCGATCCTTATGAATCCTGTGGCAATCAACTCGTCTTAAGAAGGACTATCAACTGGCCAAAGGGCATTTCGATCGTCCTTTTGGTTCCCGAGATATTCATGATTTTCTCATTTTGTTTCGACTCCTTGCATTTTTTTTCGACTCCGCAACGAAAAATTTGCAAGTCCAAAAATTCAAAAATGTTGCATACTTTTGTCGACGGAATATAAATTTTAGTCGAAAATTTAAAATGTGTTTATCTCGAAAACTACAACTACAATTCAGATATCCTTTGGACTATCGATAGCCCTAACATATACGTTTAAAAATAACTGCCGATTGTCATTAAAAAAATAAAGAATATATTAAAAAAACAAACAAGAATTTTTCGAAAAAATCTACAAGGGGTAGGCATGGAAAATTTGCAAAAATTTCGAAAATCCTCCGTAACTTCGTCATTTGAAGGACGATCAGGATGTCCTTTGGCATGCATATGGGGACGGATTCATGATGGACGACTATGAAATCAAAAGCCCAAATATCCTTTTAACAACAGAGTTAGAAGGACTTTTTTTGCTGAGAAAAAACATGCTCTATCTTGGCCATATCCTTGCCGATCCTTATGAATCCTGTGGCAATCAACTCGTCTTAACAAGGACTATCAACTGGCCAAAGGGCATTTCGATCGTCCTTTTGGTTCCCGAGATATTCATGATTTTCTCATTTTGTTTCGACTCCTTGCATTTTTTTTCGACTCCGCAACGAAAAATTTGCAAGTCCAAAAATTCAAAAATGTTGCATACTTTTGTCGACGGAATATAAATTTTAGTCGAAAATTTAAAATGTATTTATTTCGAAAACTACAACTACAATTCAGATGTCCTTTGGACTATCGATAGCCCTAACATATACGTTTAAAAATAACTGCCGATTGTCATTAAAAAAATAAAGAATATATTAAAAAAACAAACAAGAATTTTTCGAAAAAATCTACAAGGGGTAGGCATGGAAAATTTGCAAAAATTTCGAAAATCCTCCGTAACTTCGTCATTTGAAGGACGATCAGGATGTCCTTTGGCATGCATATGGGGACGGATTCATGATGGACGACTATGAAATCAAAAGCCCAAATATCCTTTTAACAACAGAGTTAGAAGGACTTTTTTTGCTGAGAAAAAACATGCTCTATCTTGGCCATATCCTTGCCGATCCTTATGAATCCTGTGGCAATCAACTCGTCTTAACAAGGACTATCAACTGGCCAAAGGGCATTTCGATCGTCCTTTTGGTTCCCGAGATATTCATGATTTTCTCATTTTGTTTCGACTCCTTGCATTTTTTTTCGACTCCGCAACGAAAAATTTGCAAGTCCAAAAATTCAAAAATGTTGCATACTTTTGTCGACGGAATATAAATTTTAGTCGAAAATTTAAAATGTATTTATTTCGAAAACTACAACTACAATTCAGATGTCCTTTGGACTATCGATAGCCCTAACATATACGTTTAAAAATAACTGCCGATTGTCATTAAAAAAATAAAGAATATATTAAAAAAACAAACAAGAATTTTTCGAAAAAATCTACAAGGGGTAGGCATGGAAAATTTGCAAAAATTTCGAAAATCCTCCGTAACTTCGTCATTTGAAGGACGATCAGGATGTCCTTTGGCATGCATATGGGGACGGATTCATGATGGACGACTATGAAATCAAAAGCCCAAATATCCTTTTAACAACAGAGTTAGAAGGACTTTTTTTGCTGAGAAAAAACATGCTCTATCTTGGCCATATCCTTGCCGATCCTTATGAATCCTGTGGCAATCAACTCGTCTTAACAAGGACTATCAACTGGCCAAAGGGCATTTCGATCGTCCTTTTGGTTCCCGAGATATTCATGATTTTCTCATTTTGTTTCGACTCCTTGCATTTTTTTTCGACTCCGCAACGAAAAATTTGCAAGTCCAAAAATTCAAAAATGTTGCATACTTTTGTCGACGGAATATAAATTTTAGTCGAAAATTTAAAATGTGTTTATCTCGAAAACTACAACTACAATTCAGATATCCTTTGGACTATCGATAGCCCTAACATATACGTTTAAAAATAACTGCCGATTGTCATTAAAAAAATAAAGAATATATTAAAAAAACAAACAAGAATTTTTCGAAAAAATCTACAAGGGGTAGGCATGGAAAATTTGCAAAAATTTCGAAAATCCTCCGTAACTTCGTCATTTGAAGGACGATCAGGATGTCCTTTGGCATGCATATGGGGACGGATTCATGATGGACGACTATGAAATCAAAAGCCCAAATATCCTTTTAACAACAGAGTTAGAAGGACTTTTTTGCTGAGATAAAACATGCTCTATCTTGGCCATATCCTTGCCGATCCTTATGAATCCTGTGGCAATCAACTCGTCTTAAGAAGGACTATCAACTGGCCAAAGGGCATTTCGATCGTCCTTTTGGTTCCCGAGATATTCATGATTTTCTCATTTTGTTTCGACTCCTTGCATTTTTTTTCGACTCCGCAACGAAAAATTTGCAAGTCCAAAAATTCAAAAATGTTGCATACTTTTGTCGACGGAATATAAATTTTAGTCGAAAATTTAAAATGTGTTTATCTCGAAAACTACAACTACAATTCAGATATCCTTTGGACTATCGATAGCCCTAACATATACGTTTAAAAATAACTGCCGATTGTCATTAAAAAAATAAAGAATATATTAAAAAAACAAACAAGAATTTTTCGAAAAAATCTACAAGGGGTAGGCATGGAAAATTTGCAAAAATTTCGAAAATCCTCCGTAACTTCGTCATTTGAAGGACGATCAGGATGTCCTTTGGCATGCATATGGGGACGGATTCATGATGGACGACTATGAAATCAAAAGCCCAAATATCCTTTTAACAACAGAGTTAGAAGGACTTTTTTTGCTGAGAAAAAACATGCTCTATCTTGGCCATATCCTTGCCGATCCTTATGAATCCTGTGGCAATCAACTCGTCTTAACAAGGACTATCAACTGGCCAAAGGGCATTTCGATCGTCCTTTTGGTTCCCGAGATATTCATGATTTTCTCATTTTGTTTCGACTCCTTGCATTTTTTTTCGACTCCGCAACGAAAAATTTGCAAGTCCAAAAATTCAAAAATGTTGCATACTTTTGTCGACGGAATATAAATTTTAGTCGAAAATTTAAAATGTGTTTATCTCGAAAACTACAACTACAATTCAGATATCCTTTGGACTATCGATAGCCCTAACATATACGTTTAAAAATAACTGCCGATTGTCATTAAAAAAATAAAGAATATATTAAAAAAACAAACAAGAATTTTTCGAAAAAATCTACAAGGGGTAGGCATGGAACATTTGCAAAAATTTCGAAAATCCTCCGTAACTTCGTCATTTGAAGGACGATCAGGATGTCCTTTGGCATGCATATGGGGACGGATTCATGATGGACGACTATGAAATCAAAAGCCCAAATATCCTTTTAACAACAGAGTTAGAAGGACTTTTTTGCTGAGAAAAAACATGCTCTATCTTGGCCATATCCTTGCCGATCCTTATGAATCCTGTGGCAATCAACTCGTCTTAACAAGGACTATCAACTGGCCAAAGGGCATTTCGATCGTCCTTTTGGTTCCCGAGATATTCATGATTTTCTCATTTTGTTTCGACTCCTTGCATTTTTTTTCGACTCCGCAACGAAAAATTTGCAAGTCCAAAAATTCAAAAATGTTGCATACTTTTGTCGACGGAATATAAATTTTAGTCGAAAATTTAAAATGTATTTATTTCGAAAACTACAACTACAATTCAGATGTCCTTTGGACTATCGATAGCCCTAACATATACGTTTAAAAATAACTGCCGATTGTCATTAAAAAAATAAAGAATATATTAAAAAAACAAACAAGAATTTTTCGAAAAAATCTACAAGGGGTAGGCATGGAAAATTTGCAAAAATTTCGAAAATCCTCCGTAACTTCGTCATTTGAAGGACGATCAGGATGTCCTTTGGCATGCATATGGGGACGGATTCATGATGGACGACTATGAAATCAAAAGCCCAAATATCCTTTTAACAACAGAGTTAGAAGGACTTTTTTTCTGAGAAAAAACATGCTCTATCTTGGCCATATCCTTGCCGATCCTTATGAATCCTATGGCAATCAACTCGTCTTAACAAGGACTATCAACTGGCCAAAGGACATTTCGATCGTCCTTTTGGTTCCCGAGATATTCATGATTTTCTCATTTTGTTTCGACTCCTTGCATTTTTTTTCGACTCCGCAACGAAAAATTTGCAAGTCCAAAAATTCAAAAATGTTGCATACTTTTGTCGACGGAATATAAATTTTAGTCGAAAATTTAAAATGTGTTTATCTCGAAAACTACAACTACAATTCAGATATCCTTTGGACTATCGATAGCCCTAACATATACGTTTAAAAATAACTGCCGATTGTCATTAAAAAAATAAAGAATATATTAAAAAAACAAACAAGAATTTTTCGAAAATATCTACAAGGGGTAGGCATGGAACATTTGCAAAAATTTCGAAAATCCTCCGTAACTTCGTCATTTGAAGGACGATCAGGATGTCCTTTGGCATGCATATGGGGACGGATTCATGATGGACGACTATGAAATCAAAAGCCCAAATATCCTTTTAACAACAGAGTTAGAAGGACTTTTTTGCTGAGAAAAAACATGCTCTATCTTGGCCATATCCTTGCCGATCCTTATGAATCCTGTGGCAATCAACTCGTCTTAACAAGGACTATCAACTGGCCAAAGGGCATTTCGATCGTCCTTTTGGTTCCCGAGATATTCATGATTTTCTCATTTTGTTTCGACTCCTTGCATTTTTTTTCGACTCCGCAACGAAAAATTTGCAAGTCCAAAAATTCAAAAATGTTGCATACTTTTGTCGACGGAATATAAATTTTAGTCGAAAATTTAAAATGTATTTATTTCGAAAACTACAACTACAATTCAGATGTCCTTTGGACTATCGATAGCCCTAACATATACGTTTAAAAATAACTGCCGATTGTCATTAAAAAAATAAAGAATATATTAAAAAAACAAACAAGAATTTTTCGAAAAAATCTACAAGGGGTAGGCATGGAAAATTTGCAAAAATTTCGAAAATCCTCCGTAACTTCGTCATTTGAAGGACGATCAGGATGTCCTTTGGCATGCATATGGGGACGGATTCATGATGGACGACTATGAAATCAAAAGCCCAAATATCCTTTTAACAACAGAGTTAGAAGGACTTTTTTGCTGAGAAAAAACATGCTCTATCTTGGCCATATCCTTGCCGATCCTTATGAATCCTGTGGCAATCAACTCGTCTTAACAAGGACTATCAACTGGCCAAAGGGCATTTCGATCGTCCTTTTGGTTCCCGAGATATTCATGATTTTCTCATTTTGTTTCGACTCCTTGCATTTTTTTTCGACTCCGCAACGAAAAATTTGCAAGTCCAAAAATTCAAAAATGTTGCATACTTTTGTCGACGGAATATAAATTTTAGTCGAAAATTTAAAATGTATTTATTTCGAAAACTACAACTACAATTCAGATGTCCTTTGGACTATCGATAGCCCTAACATATACGTTTAAAAATAACTGCCGATTGTCATTAAAAAAATAAAGAATATATTAAAAAAAGAAACAAGAATTTTTCGAAAAAATCTACAAGGGGTAGGCATGGAAAATTTGCAAAAATTTCGAAAATCCTCCGTAACTTCGTCATTTGAAGGACGATCAGGATGTCCTTTGGCATGCATATGGGGACGGATTCATGATGGACGACTATGAAATCAAAAGCCCAAATATCCTTTTAACAACAGAGTTAGAAGGACTTTTTTGCTGAGAAAAAACATGCTCTATCTTGGCCATATCCTTGCCGATCCTTATGAATCCTGTGGCAATCAACTCGTCTTAACAAGGACTATCAACTGGCCAAAGGGCATTTCGATCGTCCTTTTGGTTCCCGAGATATTCATGATTTTCTCATTTTGTTTCGACTCCTTGCATTTTTTTTCGACTCCGCAACGAAAAATTTGCAAGTCCAAAAATTCAAAAATGTTGCATACTTTTGTCGACGGAATATAAATTTTAGTCGAAAATTTAAAATGTGTTTATCTCGAAAACTACAACTACAATTCAGATATCCTTTGGACTATCGATAGCCCTAACATATACGTTTAAAAATAACTGCCGATTGTCATTAAAAAAATAAAGAATATATTAAAAAAACAAACAAGAATTTTTCGAAAAAATCTACAAGGGGTAGGCATGGAAAATTTGCAAAAATTTCGAAAATCCTCCGTAACTTCGTCATTTGAAGGACGATCAGGATGTCCTTTGGCATGCATATGGGGACGGATTCATGATGGACGACTATGAAATCAAAAGCCCAAATATCCTTTTAACAACAGAGTTAGAAGGACTTTTTTGCTGAGAAAAAACATGCTCTATCTTGGCCATATCCTTGCCGATCCTTATGAATCCTGTGGCAATCAACTCGTCTTAACAAGGACTATCAACTGGCCAAAGGGCATTTCGATCGTCCTTTTGGTTCCCGAGATATTCATGATTTTCTCATTTTGTTTCGACTCCTTGCATTTTTTTTCGACTCCGCAACGAAAAATTTGCAAGTCCAAAAATTCAAAAATGTTGCATACTTTTGTCGACGGAATATAAATTTTAGTCGAAAATTTAAAATGTGTTTATCTCGAAAACTACAACTACAATTCAGATATCCTTTGGACTATCGATAGCCCTAACATATACGTTTAAAAATAACTGCCGATTGTCATTAAAAAAATAAAGAATATATTAAAAAAACAAACAAGAATTTTTCGAAAAAATCTACAAGGGGTAGGCATGGAAAATTTGCAAAAATTTCGAAAATCCTCCGTAACTTCGTCATTTGAAGGACGATCAGGATGTCCTTTGGCATGCATATGGGGACGGATTCATGATGGACGACTATGAAATCAAAAGCCCAAATATCCTTTTAACAACAGAGTTAGAAGGACTTTTTTGCTGAGAAAAAACATGCTCTATCTTGGCCATATCCTTGCCGATCCTTATGAATCCTGTGGCAATCAACTCGTCTTAACAAGGACTATCAACTGGGCAAAGGGCATTTCGATCGTCCTTTTGGTTCCCGAGATATTCATGATTTTCTCATTTTGTTTCGACTCCTTGCATTTTTTTTCGACTCCGCAACGAAAAATTTGCAAGTCCAAAAATTCAAAAATGTTGCATACTTTTGTCGACGGAATATAAATTTTAGTCGAAAATTTAAAATGTATTTATTTCGAAAACTACAACTACAATTCAGATGTCCTTTGGACTATCGATAGCCCTAACATATACGTTTAAAAATAACTGCCGATTGTCATTAAAAAAATAAAGAATATATTAAAAAAACAAACAAGAATTTTTCGAAAAAATCTACAAGGGGTAGGCATGGAACATTTGCAAAAATTTCGAAAATCCTCCGTAACTTCGTCATTTGAAGGACGATCAGGATGTCCTTTGGCATGCATATGGGGACGGATTCATGATGGACGACTATGAAATCAAAAGCCCAAATATCCTTTTAACAACAGAGTTAGAAGGACTTTTTTGCTGAGAAAAAACATGCTCTATCTTGGCCATATCCTTGCCGATCCTTATGAATCCTGTGGCAATCAGCTTGCCTTAACAAGGACTATCAACTGGCCAAAGGGCATTTCGATCGTCCTTTTGGTTCCCGAGATATTCATGATTTTCTCATTTTGTTTCGACTCCTTGCATTTTTTTTCGACTCCGCAACGAAAAATTTGCAAGTCCAAAAATTCAAAAATGTTGCATACTTTTGTCGACGGAATATAAATTTTAGTCGAAAATTTAAAATGTATTTATTTCGAAAACTACAACTACAATTCAGATGTCCTTTGGACTATCGATAGCCCTAACATATACGTTTAAAAATAACTGCCGATTGTCATTAAAAAAATAAAGAATATATTAAAAAAACAAACAAGAATTCCTTGCATTTTTTTTCGACTCCGCAACGAAAAATTTGCAAGTCCAAAAATTCAAAAATGTTGCATACTTTTGTCGACGGAATATAAATTTTAGTCGAAAATTTAAAATGTATTTATTTCGAAAACTACAACTACAATTCAGATGTCCTTTGGACTATCGATAGCCCTAACATATACGTTTAAAAATAACTGCCGATTGTCATTAAAAAAATAAAGAATATATTAAAAAAACAAACAAGAATTTTTCGAAAAAATCTACAAGGGGTAGGCATGGAAAATTTGCAAAAATTTCGAAAATCCTCCGTAACTTCGTCATTTGAAGGACGATCAGGATGTCCTTTGGCATGCATATGGGGACGGATTCATGATGGACGACTATGAAATCAAAAGCCCAAATATCCTTTTAACAACAGAGTTAGAAGGACTTTTTTGCTGAGAAAAAACATGCTCTATCTTGGCCATATCCTTGCCGATCCTTATGAATCCTGTGGCAATCAACTCGTCTTAACAAGGACTATCAACTGGCCAAAGGGCATTTCGATCGTCCTTTTGGTTCCCGAGATATTCATGATTTTCTCATTTTGTTTCGACTCCTTGCATTTTTTTTCGACTCCGCAACGAAAAATTTGCAAGTCCAAAAATTCAAAAATGTTGCATACTTTTGTCGACGGAATATAAATTTTAGTCGAAAATTTAAAATGTATTTATTTCGAAAACTACAACTACAATTCAGATGTCCTTTGGACTATCGATAGCCCTAACATATACGTTTAAAAATAACTGCCGATTGTCATTAAAAAAATAAAGAATATATTAAAAAAACAAACAAGAATTTTTCGAAAAAATCTACAAGGGGTAGGCATGGAAAATTTGCAAAAATTTCGAAAATCCTCCGTAACTTCGTCATTTGAAGGACGATCAGGATGTCCTTTGGCATGCATATGGGGACGGATTCATGATGGACGACTATGAAATCAAAAGCCCAAATATCCTTTTAACAACAGAGTTAGAAGGACTTTTTTGCTGAGAAAAAACATGCTCTATCTTGGCCATATCCTTGCCGATCCTTATGAATCCTGTGGCAATCAACTCGTCTTAACAAGGACTATCAACTGGCCAAAGGGCATTTCGATCGTCCTTTTGGTTCCCGAGATATTCATGATTTTCTCATTTTGTTTCGACTCCTTGCATTTTTTTTCGACTCCGCAACGAAAAATTTGCAAGTCCAAAAATTCAAAAATGTTGCATACTTTTGTCGACGGAATATAAATTTTAGTCGAAAATTTAAAATGTGTTTATCTCGAAAACTACAACTACAATTCAGATATCCTTTGGACTATCGATAGCCCTAACATATACGTTTAAAAATAACTGCCGATTGTCATTAAAAAAATAAAGAATATATTAAAAAAACAAACAAGAATTTTTCGAAAAAATCTACAAGGGGTAGGCATGGAAAATTTGCAAAAATTTCGAAAATCCTCCGTAACTTCGTCATTTGAAGGACGATCAGGATGTCCTTTGGCATGCATATGGGGACGGATTCATGATGGACGACTATGAAATCAAAAGCCCAAATATCCTTTTAACAACAGAGTTAGAAGGACTTTTTTGCTGAGAAAAAACATGCTCTATCTTGGCCATATCCTTGCCGATCCTTATGAATCCTGTGGCAATCAACTCGTCTTAACAAGGACTATCAACTGGCCAAAGGGCATTTCGATCGTCCTTTTGGTTCCCGAGATATTCATGATTTTCTCATTTTGTTTCGACTCCTTGCATTTTTTTTCGACTCCGCAACGAAAAATTTGCAAGTCCAAAAATTCAAAAATGTTGCATACTTTTGTCGACGGAATATAAATTTTAGTCGAAAATTTAAAATGTGTTTATCTCGAAAACTACAACTACAATTCAGATATCCTTTGGACTATCGATAGCCCTAACATATACGTTTAAAAATAACTGCCGATTGTCATTAAAAAAATAAAGAATATATTAAAAAAACAAACAAGAATTTTTCGAAAAAATCTACAAGGGGTAGGCATGGAAAATTTGCAAAAATTTCGAAAATCCTCCGTAACTTCGTCATTTGAAGGACGATCAGGATGTCCTTTGGCATGCATATGGGGACGGATTCATGATGGACGACTATGAAATCAAAAGCCCAAATATCCTTTTAACAACAGAGTTAGAAGGACTTTTTTGCTGAGAAAAAACATGCTCTATCTTGGCCATATCCTTGCCGATCCTTATGAATCCTGTGGCAATCAACTCGTCTTAACAAGGACTATCAACTGGGCAAAGGGCATTTCGATCGTCCTTTTGGTTCCCGAGATATTCATGATTTTCTCATTTTGTTTCGACTCCTTGCATTTTTTTTCGACTCCGCAACGAAAAATTTGCAAGTCCAAAAATTCAAAAATGTTGCATACTTTTGTCGACGGAATATAAATTTTAGTCGAAAATTTAAAATGTATTTATTTCGAAAACTACAACTACAATTCAGATGTCCTTTGGACTATCGATAGCCCTAACATATACGTTTAAAAATAACTGCCGATTGTCATTAAAAAAATAAAGAATATATTAAAAAAACAAACAAGAATTTTTCGAAAAAATCTACAAGGGGTAGGCATGGAACATTTGCAAAAATTTCGAAAATCCTCCGTAACTTCGTCATTTGAAGGACGATCAGGATGTCCTTTGGCATGCATATGGGGACGGATTCATGATGGACGACTATGAAATCAAAAGCCCAAATATCCTTTTAACAACAGAGTTAGAAGGACTTTTTTGCTGAGAAAAAACATGCTCTATCTTGGCCATATCCTTGCCGATCCTTATGAATCCTGTGGCAATCAGCTTGCCTTAACAAGGACTATCAACTGGCCAAAGGGCATTTCGATCGTCCTTTTGGTTCCCGAGATATTCATGATTTTCTCATTTTGTTTCGACTCCTTGCATTTTTTTTCGACTCCGCAACGAAAAATTTGCAAGTCCAAAAATTCAAAAATGTTGCATACTTTTGTCGACGGAATATAAATTTTAGTCGAAAATTTAAAATGTATTTATTTCGAAAACTACAACTACAATTCAGATGTCCTTTGGACTATCGATAGCCCTAACATATACGTTTAAAAATAACTGCCGATTGTCATTAAAAAAATAAAGAATATATTAAAAAAACAAACAAGAATTTTTCGAAAAAATCTACAAGGGGTAGGCATGGAAAATTTGCAAAAATTTCGAAAATCCTCCGTAACTTCGTCATTTGAAGGACGATCAGGATGTCCTTTGGCATGCATATGGGGACGGATTCATGATGGACGACTATGAAATCAAAAGCCCAAATATCCTTTTAACAACAGAGTTAGAAGGACTTTTTTGCTGAGATAAAACATGCTCTATCTTGGCCATATCCTTGCCGATCCTTATGACTATCGATAGCCCTAACATATACGTTTAAAAATAACTGCCGATTGTCATTAAAAAAAATAAAGAATATATTAAAAAAACAAACAAGAATTTTTCGAAAAAATCTACAAGGGGTAGGCATGGAACATTTGCAAAAATTTCGAAAATCCTCCGTAACTTCGTCATTTGAAGGACGATCAGGATGTCCTTTGGCATGCATATGGGGACGGATTCATGATGGACGACTATGAAATCAAAAGCCCAAATATCCTTTTAACAACAGAGTTAGAAGGACTTTTTTGCTGAGAAAAAACATGCTCTATCTTGGCCATATCCTTGCCGATCCTTATGAATCCTGTGGCAATCAACTCGTCTTAACAAGGACTATCAACTGGCCAAAGGGCATTTCGATCGTCCTTTTGGTTCCCGAGATATTCATGATTTTCTCATTTTGTTTCGACTCCTTGCATTTTTTTTCGACTCCGCAACGAAAAATTTGCAAGTCCAAAAATTCAAAAATGTTGCATACTTTTGTCGACGGAATATAAATTTTAGTCGAAAATTTAAAATGTGTTTATCTCGAAAACTACAACTACAATTCAGATATCCTTTGGACTATCGATAGCCCTAACATATACGTTTAAAAATAACTGCCGATTGTCATTAAAAAAATAAAGAATATATTAAAAAAACAAACAAGAATTTTTCGAAAAAATCTACAAGGGGTAGGCATGGAAAATTTGCAAAAATTTCGAAAATCCTCCGTAACTTCGTCATTTGAAGGACGATCAGGATGTCCTTTGGCATGCATATGGGGACGGATTCATGATGGACGACTATGAAATCAAAAGCCCAAATATCCTTTTAACAACAGAGTTAGAAGGACTTTTTTGCTGAGAAAAAACATGCTCTATCTTGGCCATATCCTTGCCGATCCTTATGAATCCTGTGGCAATCAGCTTGCCTTAACAAGGACTATCAACTGGCCAAAGGGCATTTCGATCGTCCTTTTGGTTCCCGAGATATTCATGATTTTCTCATTTTGTTTCGACTCCTTGCATTTTTTTTCGACTCCGCAACGAAAAATTTGCAAGTCCAAAAATTCAAAAATGTTGCATACTTTTGTCGACGGAATATAAATTTTAGTCGAAAATTTAAAATGTATTTATTTCGAAAACTACAACTACAATTCAGATGTCCTTTGGACTATCGATAGCCCTAACATATACGTTTAAAAATAACTGCCGATTGTCATTAAAAAAATAAAGAATATATTAAAAAAACAAACAAGAATTTTTCGAAAAAATCTACAAGGGGTAGGCATGGAAAATTTGCAAAAATTTCGAAAATCCTCCGTAACTTCGTCATTTGAAGGACGATCAGGATGTCCTTTGGCATGCATATGGGGACGGATTCATGATGGACGACTATGAAATCAAAAGCCCAAATATCCTTTTAACAACAGAGTTAGAAGGACTTTTTTGCTGAGATAAAACATGCTCTATCTTGGCCATATCCTTGCCGATCCTTATGACTATCGATAGACCTAACATATACGTTTAAAAATAACTGCCGATTGTCATTAAAAAAAATAAAGAATATATTAAAAAAACAAACAAGAATTTTTCGAAAAAATCTACAAGGGGTAGGCATGGAACATTTGCAAAAATTTCGAAAATCCTCCGTAACTTCGTCATTTGAAGGACGATCAGGATGTCCTTTGGCATGCATATGGGGACGGATTCATGATGGACGACTATGAAATCAAAAGCCCAAATATCCTTTTAACAACAGAGTTAGAAGGACTTTTTTGCTGAGAAAAAACATGCTCTATCTTGGCCATATCCTTGCCGATCCTTATGAATCCTGTGGCAATCAACTCGTCTTAACAAGGACTATCAACTGGCCAAAGGGCATTTCGATCGTCCTTTTGGTTCCCGAGATATTCATGATTTTCTCATTTTGTTTCGACTCCTTGCATTTTTTTTCGACTCCGCAACGAAAAATTTGCAAGTCCAAAAATTTAAAAATGTTGCATACTTTTGTCGACGGAATATAAATTTTAGTCGAAAATTTAAAATGTATTTATTTCGAAAACTACAACTACAATTCAGATGTCCTTTGGACTATCGATAGCCCTAACATATACGTTTAAAAATAACTGCCGATTGTCATTAAAAAAATAAAGAATATATTAAAAAAACAAACAAGAATTTTTCGAAAAAATCTACAAGGGGTAGGCATGGAAAATTTGCAAAAATTTCGAAAATCCTCCGTAACTTCGTCATTTGAAGGACGATCAGGATGTCCTTTGGCATGCATATGGGGACGGATTCATGATGGACGACTATGAAATCAAAAGCCCAAATATCCTTTTAACAACAGAGTTAGAAGGACTTTTTTGCTGAGATAAAACATGCTCTATCTTGGCCATATCCTTGCCGATCCTTATGAATCCTGTGGCAATCAACTCGTCTTAACAAGGACTATCAACTGGCCAAAGGGCATTTCGATCGTCCTTTTGGTTCCCGAGATATTCATGATTTTCTCATTTTGTTTCGACTCCTTGCATTTTTTTTCGACTCCGCAACGAAAAATTTGCAAGTCCAAAAATTCAAAAATGTTGCATACTTTTGTCGACGGAATATAAATTTTAGTCGAAAATTTAAAATGTGTTTATCTCGAAAACTACAACTACAATTCAGATATCCTTTGGACTATCGATAGCCCTAACATATACGTTTAAAAATAACTGCCGATTGTCATTAAAAAAATAAAGAATATATTAAAAAAACAAACAAGAATTTTTCGAAAAAATCTACAAGGGGTAGGCATGGAAAATTTGCAAAAATTTCGAAAATTCTCCGTAACTTCGTCATTTGAAGGACGATCAGGATGTCCTTTGGCATGCATATGGGGACGGATTCATGATGGACGACTATGAAATCAAAAGCCCAAATATCCTTTTAACAACAGAGTTAGAAGGACTTTTTTGCTGAGAAAAAACATGCTCTATCTTGGCCATATCCTTGCCGATCCTTATGAATCCTGTGGCAATCAGCTTGCCTTAACAAGGACTATCAACTGGCCAAAGGGCATTTCGATCGTCCTTTTGGTTCCCGAGATATTCATGATTTTCTCATTTTGTTTCGACTCCTTGCATTTTTTTTCGACTCCGCAACGAAAAATTTGCAAGTCCAAAAATTCAAAAATGTTGCATACTTTTGTCGACGGAATATAAATTTTAGTCGAAAATTTAAAATGTATTTATTTCGAAAACTACAACTACAATTCAGATGTCCTTTGGACTATCGATAGCCCTAACATATACGTTTAAAAATAACTGCCGATTGTCATTAAAAAAATAAAGAATATATTAAAAAAACAAACAAGAATTTTTCGAAAAAATCTACAAGGGGTAGGCATGGAAAATTTGCAAAAATTTCGAAAATCCTCCGTAACTTCGTCATTTGAAGGACGATCAGGATGTCCTTTGGCATGCATATGGGGACGGATTCATGATGGACGACTATGAAATCAAAAGCCCAAATATCCTTTTAACAACAGAGTTAGAAGGACTTTTTTGCTGAGATAAAACATGCTCTATCTTGGCCATATCCTTGCCGATCCTTATGAATCCTGTGGCAATCAACTCGTCTTAACAAGGACTATCAACTGGCCAAAGGGCATTTCGATCGTCCTTTTGGTTCCCGAGATATTCATGATTTTCTCATTTTGTTTCGACTCCTTGCATTTTTTTTCGACTCCGCAACGAAAAATTTGCAAGTCCAAAAATTCAAAAATGTTGCATACTTTTGTCGACGGAATATAAATTTTAGTCGAAAATTTAAAATGTGTTTATCTCGAAAACTACAACTACAATTCAGATATCCTTTGGACTATCGATAGCCCTAACATATACGTTTAAAAATAACTGCCGATTGTCATTAAAAAAATAAAGAATATATTAAAAAAACAAACAAGAATTTTTCGAAAAAATCTACAAGGGGTAGGCATGGAAAATTTGCAAAAATTTCGAAAATCCTCCGTAACTTCGTCATTTGAAGGACGATCAGGATGTCCTTTGGCATGCATATGGGGACGGATTCATGATGGACGACTATGAAATCAAAAGCCCAAATATCCTTTTAACAACAGAGTTAGAAGGACTTTTTTGCTGAGAAAAAACATGCTCTATCTTGGCCATATCCTTGCCGATCCTTATGAATCCTGTGGCAATCAACTCGTCTTAACAAGGACTATCAACTGGCCAAAGGGCATTTCGATCGTCCTTTTGGTTCCCGAGATGTTCATGATTTTCTCATTTTGTTTCGACTCCTTGCATTTTTTTTCGACTCCGCAACGAAAAATTTGCAAGTCCAAAAATTCAAAAATGTTGCATACTTTTGTCGACGGAATATAAATTTTAGTCGAAAATTTAAAATGTGTTTATCTCGAAAACTACAACTACAATTCAGATATCCTTTGGACTATCGATAGCCCTAACATATACGTTTAAAAATAACTGCCGATTGTCATTAAAAAAATAAAGAATATATTAAAAAAACAAACAAGAATTTTTTGAAAAAATCTACAAGGGGTAGGCATGGAAAATTTGCAAAAATTTCGAAAATCCTCCGTAACTTCGTCATTTGAAGGACGATCAGGATGTCCTTTGGCATGCATATGGGGACGGATTCATGATGGACGACTATGAAATCAAAAGCCCAAATATCCTTTTAACAACAGAGTTAGAAGGACTTTTTTGCTGAGAAAAAACATGCTCTATCTTGGCCATATCCTTGCCGATCCTTATGAATCCTGTGGCAATCAACTCGTCTTAACAAGGACTATCAACTGGCCAAAGGGCATTTCGATCGTCCTTTTGGTTCCCGAGATATTCATGATTTTCTCATTTTGTTTCGACTCCTTGCATTTTTTTTCGACTCCGCAACGAAAAATTTGCAAGTCCAAAAATTCAAAAATGTTGCATACTTTTGTCGACGGAATATAAATTTTAGTCGAAAATTTAAAATGTGTTTATCTCGAAAACTACAACTACAATTCAGATATCCTTTGGACTATCGATAGCCCTAACATATACGTTTAAAAATAACTGCCGATTGTCATTAAAAAAATAAAGAATATATTAAAAAAACAAACAAGAATTTTTCGAAAAAATCTACAAGGGGTAGGCATGGAACATTTGCAAAAATTTCGAAAATCCTCCGTAACTTCGTCATTTGAAGGACGATCAGGATGTCCTTTGGCATGCATATGGGGACGGATTCATGATGGACGACTATGAAATCAAAAGCCCAAATATCCTTTTAACAACAGAGTTAGAAGGACTTTTTTGCTGAGAAAAAACATGCTCTATCTTGGCCATATCCTTGCCGATCCTTATGAATCCTGTGGCAATCAACTCGTCTTAACAAGGACTATCAACTGGCCAAAGGGCATTTCGATCGTCCTTTTGGTTCCCGAGATATTCATGATTTTCTCATTTTGTTTCGACTCCTTGCATTTTTTTTCGACTCCGCAACGAAAAATTTGCAAGTCCAAAAATTCAAAAATGTTGCATACTTTTGTCGACGGAATATAAATTTTAGTCGAAAATTTAAAATGTATTTATTTCGAAAACTACAACTACAATTCAGATGTCCTTTGGACTATCGATAGCCCTAACATATACGTTTAAAAATAACTGCCGATTGTCATTAAAAAAATAAAGAATATATTAAAAAAACAAACAAGAATTTTTCGAAAAAATCTACAAGGGGTAGGCATGGAAAATTTGCAAAAATTTCGAAAATCCTCCGTAACTTCGTCATTTGAAGGACGATCAGGATGTCCTTTGGCATGCATATGGGGACGGATTCATGATGGACGACTATGAAATCAAAAGCCCAAATATCCTTTTAACAACAGAGTTAGAAGGACTTTTTTTCTGAGAAAAAACATGCTCTATCTTGGCCATATCCTTGCCGATCCTTATGAATCCTATGGCAATCAACTCGTCTTAACAAGGACTATCAACTGGCCAAAGGACATTTCGATCGTCCTTTTGGTTCCCGAGATATTCATGATTTTCTCATTTTGTTTCGACTCCTTGCATTTTTTTTCGACTCCGCAACGAAAAATTTGCAAGTCCAAAAATTCAAAAATGTTGCATACTTTTGTCGACGGAATATAAATTTTAGTCGAAAATTTAAAATGTGTTTATCTCGAAAACTACAACTACAATTCAGATATCCTTTGGACTATCGATAGCCCTAACATATACGTTTAAAAATAACTGCCGATTGTCATTAAAAAAATAAAGAATATATTAAAAAAACAAACAAGAATTTTTCGAAAAAATCTACAAGGGGTAGGCATGGAACATTTGCAAAAATTTCGAAAATCCTCCGTAACTTCGTCATTTGAAGGACGATCAGGATGTCCTTTGGCATGCATATGGGGACGGATTCATGATGGACGACTATGAAATCAAAAGCCCAAATATCCTTTTAACAACAGAGTTAGAAGGACTTTTTTGCTGAGAAAAAACATGCTCTATCTTGGCCATATCCTTGCCGATCCTTATGAATCCTGTGGCAATCAACTCGTCTTAACAAGGACTATCAACTGGCCAAAGGGCATTTCGATCGTCCTTTTGGTTCCCGAGATATTCATGATTTTCTCATTTTGTTTCGACTCCTTGCATTTTTTTTCGACTCCGCAACGAAAAATTTGCAAGTCCAAAAATTCAAAAATGTTGCATACTTTTGTCGACGGAATATAAATTTTAGTCGAAAATTTAAAATGTATTTATTTCGAAAACTACAACTACAATTCAGATGTCCTTTGGACTATCGATAGCCCTAACATATACGTTTAAAAATAACTGCCGATTGTCATTAAAAAAATAAAGAATATATTAAAAAAACAAACAAGAATTTTTCGAAAAAATCTACAAGGGGTAGGCATGGAAAATTTGCAAAAATTTCGAAAATCCTCCGTAACTTCGTCATTTGAAGGACGATCAGGATGTCCTTTGGCATGCATATGGGGACGGATTCATGATGGACGACTATGAAATCAAAAGCCCAAATATCCTTTTAACAACAGAGTTAGAAGGACTTTTTTGCTGAGAAAAAACATGCTCTATCTTGGCCATATCCTTGCCGATCCTTATGAATCCTGTGGCAATCAACTCGTCTTAACAAGGACTATCAACTGGCCAAAGGGCATTTCGATCGTCCTTTTGGTTCCCGAGATATTCATGATTTTCTCATTTTGTTTCGACTCCTTGCATTTTTTTTCGACTCCGCAACGAAAAATTTGCAAGTCCAAAAATTCAAAAATGTTGCATACTTTTGTCGACGGAATATAAATTTTAGTCGAAAATTTAAAATGTGTTTATCTCGAAAACTACAACTACAATTCAGATATCCTTTGGACTATCGATAGCCCTAACATATACGTTTAAAAATAACTGCCGATTGTCATTAAAAAAATAAAGAATATATTAAAAAAACAAACAAGAATTTTTCGAAAAAATCTACAAGGGGTAGGCATGGAAAATTTGCAAAAATTTCGAAAATCCTCCGTAACTTCGTCATTTGAAGGACGATCAGGATGTCCTTTGGCATGCATATGGGGACGGATTCATGATGGACGACTATGAAATCAAAAGCCCAAATATCCTTTTAACAACAGAGTTAGAAGGACTTTTTTGCTGAGAAAAAACATGCTCTATCTTGGCCATATCCTTGCCGATCCTTATGAATCCTGTGGCAATCAACTCGTCTTAACAAGGACTATCAACTGGCCAAAGGGCATTTCGATCGTCCTTTTGGTTCCCGAGATATTCATGATTTTCTCATTTTGTTTCGACTCCTTGCATTTTTTTTCGACTCCGCAACGAAAAATTTGCAAGTCCAAAAATTCAAAAATGTTGCATACTTTTGTCGACGGAATATAAATTTTAGTCGAAAATTTAAAATGTGTTTATCTCGAAAACTACAACTACAATTCAGATATCCTTTGGACTATCGATAGCCCTAACATATACGTTTAAAAATAACTGCCGATTGTCATTAAAAAAATAAAGAATATATTAAAAAAACAAACAAGAATTTTTCGAAAAAATCTACAAGGGGTAGGCATGGAAAATTTGCAAAAATTTCGAAAATCCTCCGTAACTTCGTCATTTGAAGGACGATCAGGATGTCCTTTGGCATGCATATGGGGACGGATTCATGATGGACGACTATGAAATCAAAAGCCCAAATATCCTTTTAACAACAGAGTTAGAAGGACTTTTTTGCTGAGAAAAAACATGCTCTATCTTGGCCATATCCTTGCCGATCCTTATGAATCCTGTGGCAATCAACTCGTCTTAACAAGGACTATCAACTGGGCAAAGGGCATTTCGATCGTCCTTTTGGTTCCCGAGATATTCATGATTTTCTCATTTTGTTTCGACTCCTTGCATTTTTTTTCGACTCCGCAACGAAAAATTTGCAAGTCCAAAAATTCAAAAATGTTGCATACTTTTGTCGACGGAATATAAATTTTAGTCGAAAATTTAAAATGTATTTATTTCGAAAACTACAACTACAATTCAGATGTCCTTTGGACTATCGATAGCCCTAACATATACGTTTAAAAATAACTGCCGATTGTCATTAAAAAAATAAAGAATATATTAAAAAAACAAACAAGAATTTTTCGAAAAAATCTACAAGGGGTAGGCATGGAACATTTGCAAAAATTTCGAAAATCCTCCGTAACTTCGTCATTTGAAGGACGATCAGGATGTCCTTTGGCATGCATATGGGGACGGATTCATGATGGACGACTATGAAATCAAAAGCCCAAATATCCTTTTAACAACAGAGTTAGAAGGACTTTTTTGCTGAGAAAAAACATGCTCTATCTTGGCCATATCCTTGCCGATCCTTATGAATCCTGTGGCAATCAGCTTGCCTTAACAAGGACTATCAACTGGCCAAAGGGCATTTCGATCGTCCTTTTGGTTCCCGAGATATTCATGATTTTCTCATTTTGTTTCGACTCCTTGCATTTTTTTTCGACTCCGCAACGAAAAATTTGCAAGTCCAAAAATTCAAAAATGTTGCATACTTTTGTCGACGGAATATAAATTTTAGTCGAAAATTTAAAATGTATTTATTTCGAAAACTACAACTACAATTCAGATGTCCTTTGGACTATCGATAGCCCTAACATATACGTTTAAAAATAACTGCCGATTGTCATTAAAAAAATAAAGAATATATTAAAAAAACAAACAAGAATTCCTTGCATTTTTTTTCGACTCCGCAACGAAAAATTTGCAAGTCCAAAAATTCAAAAATGTTGCATACTTTTGTCGACGGAATATAAATTTTAGTCGAAAATTTAAAATGTATTTATTTCGAAAACTACAACTACAATTCAGATGTCCTTTGGACTATCGATAGCCCTAACATATACGTTTAAAAATAACTGCCGATTGTCATTAAAAAAATAAAGAATATATTAAAAAAACAAACAAGAATTTTTCGAAAAAATCTACAAGGGGTAGGCATGGAAAATTTGCAAAAATTTCGAAAATCCTCCGTAACTTCGTCATTTGAAGGACGATCAGGATGTCCTTTGGCATGCATATGGGGACGGATTCATGATGGACGACTATGAAATCAAAAGCCCAAATATCCTTTTAACAACAGAGTTAGAAGGACTTTTTTGCTGAGAAAAAACATGCTCTATCTTGGCCATATCCTTGCCGATCCTTATGAATCCTGTGGCAATCAACTCGTCTTAACAAGGACTATCAACTGGCCAAAGGGCATTTCGATCGTCCTTTTGGTTCCCGAGATATTCATGATTTTCTCATTTTGTTTCGACTCCTTGCATTTTTTTTCGACTCCGCAACGAAAAATTTGCAAGTCCAAAAATTCAAAAATGTTGCATACTTTTGTCGACGGAATATAAATTTTAGTCGAAAATTTAAAATGTATTTATTTCGAAAACTACAACTACAATTCAGATGTCCTTTGGACTATCGATAGCCCTAACATATACGTTTAAAAATAACTGCCGATTGTCATTAAAAAAATAAAGAATATATTAAAAAAACAAACAAGAATTTTTCGAAAAAATCTACAAGGGGTAGGCATGGAAAATTTGCAAAAATTTCGAAAATCCTCCGTAACTTCGTCATTTGAAGGACGATCAGGATGTCCTTTGGCATGCATATGGGGACGGATTCATGATGGACGACTATGAAATCAAAAGCCCAAATATCCTTTTAACAACAGAGTTAGAAGGACTTTTTTGCTGAGAAAAAACATGCTCTATCTTGGCCATATCCTTGCCGATCCTTATGAATCCTGTGGCAATCAACTCGTCTTAACAAGGACTATCAACTGGCCAAAGGGCATTTCGATCGTCCTTTTGGTTCCCGAGATATTCATGATTTTCTCATTTTGTTTCGACTCCTTGCATTTTTTTTCGACTCCGCAACGAAAAATTTGCAAGTCCAAAAATTCAAAAATGTTGCATACTTTTGTCGACGGAATATAAATTTTAGTCGAAAATTTAAAATGTGTTTATCTCGAAAACTACAACTACAATTCAGATATCCTTTGGACTATCGATAGCCCTAACATATACGTTTAAAAATAACTGCCGATTGTCATTAAAAAAATAAAGAATATATTAAAAAAACAAACAAGAATTTTTCGAAAAAATCTACAAGGGGTAGGCATGGAAAATTTGCAAAAATTTCGAAAATCCTCCGTAACTTCGTCATTTGAAGGACGATCAGGATGTCCTTTGGCATGCATATGGGGACGGATTCATGATGGACGACTATGAAATCAAAAGCCCAAATATCCTTTTAACAACAGAGTTAGAAGGACTTTTTTGCTGAGAAAAAACATGCTCTATCTTGGCCATATCCTTGCCGATCCTTATGAATCCTGTGGCAATCAACTCGTCTTAACAAGGACTATCAACTGGCCAAAGGGCATTTCGATCGTCCTTTTGGTTCCCGAGATATTCATGATTTTCTCATTTTGTTTCGACTCCTTGCATTTTTTTTCGACTCCGCAACGAAAAATTTGCAAGTCCAAAAATTCAAAAATGTTGCATACTTTTGTCGACGGAATATAAATTTTAGTCGAAAATTTAAAATGTGTTTATCTCGAAAACTACAACTACAATTCAGATATCCTTTGGACTATCGATAGCCCTAACATATACGTTTAAAAATAACTGCCGATTGTCATTAAAAAAATAAAGAATATATTAAAAAAACAAACAAGAATTTTTCGAAAAAATCTACAAGGGGTAGGCATGGAAAATTTGCAAAAATTTCGAAAATCCTCCGTAACTTCGTCATTTGAAGGACGATCAGGATGTCCTTTGGCATGCATATGGGGACGGATTCATGATGGACGACTATGAAATCAAAAGCCCAAATATCCTTTTAACAACAGAGTTAGAAGGACTTTTTTGCTGAGAAAAAACATGCTCTATCTTGGCCATATCCTTGCCGATCCTTATGAATCCTGTGGCAATCAACTCGTCTTAACAAGGACTATCAACTGGCCAAAGGGCATTTCGATCGTCCTTTTGGTTCCCGAGATATTCATGATTTTCTCATTTTGTTTCGACTCCTTGCATTTTTTTTCGACTCCGCAACGAAAAATTTGCAAGTCCAAAAATTCAAAAATGTTGCATACTTTTGTCGACGGAATATAAATTTTAGTCGAAAATTTAAAATGTATTTATTTCGAAAACTACAACTACAATTCAGATGTCCTTTGGACTATCGATAGCCCTAACATATACGTTTAAAAATAACTGCCGATTGTCATTAAAAAAATAAAGAATATATTAAAAAAACAAACAAGAATTTTTCGAAAAAATCTACAAGGGGTAGGCATGGAACATTTGCAAAAATTTCGAAAATCCTCCGTAACTTCGTCATTTGAAGGACGATCAGGATGTCCTTTGGCATGCATATGGGGACGGATTCATGATGGACGACTATGAAATCAAAAGCCCAAATATCCTTTTAACAACAGAGTTAGAAGGACTTTTTTGCTGAGAAAAAACATGCTCTATCTTGGCCATATCCTTGCCGATCCTTATGAATCCTGTGGCAATCAGCTTGCCTTAACAAGGACTATCAACTGGCCAAAGGGCATTTCGATCGTCCTTTTGGTTCCCGAGATATTCATGATTTTCTCATTTTGTTTCGACTCCTTGCATTTTTTTTCGACTCCGCAACGAAAAATTTGCAAGTCCAAAAATTCAAAAATGTTGCATACTTTTGTCGACGGAATATAAATTTTAGTCGAAAATTTAAAATGTATTTATTTCGAAAACTACAACTACAATTCAGATGTCCTTTGGACTATCGATAGCCCTAACATATACGTTTAAAAATAACTGCCGATTGTCATTAAAAAAATAAAGAATATATTAAAAAAACAAACAAGAATTTTTCGAAAAAATCTACAAGGGGTAGGCATGGAAAATTTGCAAAAATTTCGAAAATCCTCCGTAACTTCGTCATTTGAAGGACGATCAGGATGTCCTTTGGCATGCATATGGGGACGGATTCATGATGGACGACTATGAAATCAAAAGCCCAAATATCCTTTTAACAACAGAGTTAGAAGGACTTTTTTGCTGAGATAAAACATGCTCTATCTTGGCCATATCCTTGCCGATCCTTATGAATCCTGTGGCAATCAACTCGTCTTAAGAAGGACTATCAACTGGCCAAAGGGCATTTCGATCGTCCTTTTGGTTCCCGAGATATTCATGATTTTCTCATTTTGTTTCGACTCCTTGCATTTTTTTCGACTCCGCAACGAAAAATTTGCAAGTCCAAAAATTCAAAAATGTTGCATACTTTTGTCGACGGAATATAAATTTTAGTCGAAAATTTAAAATGTGTTTATCTCGAAAACTACAACTACAATTCAGATATCCTTTGGACTATCGATAGCCCTAACATATACGTTTAAAAATAACTGCCGATTGTCATTAAAAAAATAAAGAATATATTAAAAAAACAAACAAGAATTTTTCGAAAAAATCTACAAGGGGTAGGCATGGAAAATTTGCAAAAATTTCGAAAATCCTCCGTAACTTCGTCATTTGAAGGACGATCAGGATGTCCTTTGGCATGCATATGGGGACGGATTCATGATGGACGACTATGAAATCAAAAGCCCAAATATCCTTTTAACAACAGAGTTAGAAGGACTTTTTTGCTGAGAAAAAACATGCTCTATCTTGGCCATATCCTTGCCGATCCTTATGACTATCGATAGCCCTAACATATACGTTTAAAAATAACTGCCGATTGTCATTAAAAAAAATAAAGAATATATTAAAAAAACAAACAAGAATTTTTCGAAAAAATCTACAAGGGGTAGGCATGGAACATTTGCAAAAATTTCGAAAATCCTCCGTAACTTCGTCATTTGAAGGACGATCAGGATGTCCTTTGGCATGCATATGGGGACGGATTCATGATGGACGACTATGAAATCAAAAGCCCAAATATCCTTTTAACAACAGAGTTAGAAGGACTTTTTTGCTGAGAAAAAACATGCTCTATCTTGGCCATATCCTTGCCGATCCTTATGAATCCTGTGGCAATCAACTCGTCTTAACAAGGACTATCAACTGGCCAAAGGGCATTTCGATCGTCCTTTTGGTTCCCGAGATATTCATGATTTTCTCATTTTGTTTCGACTCCTTGCATTTTTTTTCGACTCCGCAACGAAAAATTTGCAAGTCCAAAAATTCAAAAATGTTGCATACTTTTGTCGACGGAATATAAATTTTAGTCGAAAATTTAAAATGTGTTTATCTCGAAAACTACAACTACAATTCAGATATCCTTTGGACTATCGATAGCCCTAACATATACGTTTAAAAATAACTGCCGATTGTCATTAAAAAAATAAAGAATATATTAAAAAAACAAACAAGAATTTTTCGAAAAAATCTACAAGGGGTAGGCATGGAAAATTTGCAAAAATTTCGAAAATCCTCCGTAACTTCGTCATTTGAAGGACGATCAGGATGTCCTTTGGCATGCATATGGGGACGGATTCATGATGGACGACTATGAAATCAAAAGCCCAAATATCCTTTTAACAACAGAGTTAGAAGGACTTTTTTGCTGAGATAAAACATGCTCTATCTTGGCCATATCCTTGCCGATCCTTATGACTATCGATAGACCTAACATATACGTTTAAAAATAACTGCCGATTGTCATTAAAAAAAATAAAGAATATATTAAAAAAACAAACAAGAATTTTTCGAAAAAATCTACAAGGGGTAGGCATGGAACATTTGCAAAAATTTCGAAAATCCTCCGTAACTTCGTCATTTGAAGGACGATCAGGATGTCCTTTGGCATGCATATGGGGACGGATTCATGATGGACGACTATGAAATCAAAAGCCCAAATATCCTTTTAACAACAGAGTTAGAAGGACTTTTTTGCTGAGAAAAAACATGCTCTATCTTGGCCATATCCTTGCCGATCCTTATGAATCCTGTGGCAATCAACTCGTCTTAACAAGGACTATCAACTGGCCAAAGGGCATTTCGATCGTCCTTTTGGTTCCCGAGATATTCATGATTTTCTCATTTTGTTTCGACTCCTTGCATTTTTTTTCGACTCCGCAACGAAAAATTTGCAAGTCCAAAAATTCAAAAATGTTGCATACTTTTGTCGACGGAATATAAATTTTAGTCGAAAATTTAAAATGTATTTATTTCGAAAACTACAACTACAATTCAGATGTCCTTTGGACTATCGATAGCCCTAACATATACGTTTAAAAATAACTGCCGATTGTCATTAAAAAAATAAAGAATATATTAAAAAAACAAACAAGAATTTTTCGAAAAAATCTACAAGGGGTAGGCATGGAAAATTTGCAAAAATTTCGAAAATCCTCCGTAACTTCGTCATTTGAAGGACGATCAGGATGTCCTTTGGCATGCATATGGGGACGGATTCATGATGGACGACTATGAAATCAAAAGCCCAAATATCCTTTTAACAACAGAGTTAGAAGGACTTTTTTGCTGAGATAAAACATGCTCTATCTTGGCCATATCCTTGCCGATCCTTATGAATCCTGTGGCAATCAACTCGTCTTAACAAGGACTATCAACTGGCCAAAGGGCATTTCGATCGTCCTTTTGGTTCCCGAGATATTCATGATTTTCTCATTTTGTTTCGACTCCTTGCATTTTTTTTCGACTCCGCAACGAAAAATTTGCAAGTCCAAAAATTCAAAAATGTTGCATACTTTTGTCGACGGAATATAAATTTTAGTCGAAAATTTAAAATGTGTTTATCTCGAAAACTACAACTACAATTCAGATATCCTTTGGACTATCGATAGCCCTAACATATACGTTTAAAAATAACTGCCGATTGTCATTAAAAAAATAAAGAATATATTAAAAAAACAAACAAGAATTTTTCGAAAAAATCTACAAGGGGTAGGCATGGAAAATTTGCAAAAATTTCGAAAATTCTCCGTAACTTCGTCATTTGAAGGACGATCAGGATGTCCTTTGGCATGCATATGGGGACGGATTCATGATGGACGACTATGAAATCAAAAGCCCAAATATCCTTTTAACAACAGAGTTAGAAGGACTTTTTTGCTGAGAAAAAACATGCTCTATCTTGGCCATATCCTTGCCGATCCTTATGAATCCTGTGGCAATCAGCTTGCCTTAACAAGGACTATCAACTGGCCAAAGGGCATTTCGATCGTCCTTTTGGTTCCCGAGATATTCATGATTTTCTCATTTTGTTTCGACTCCTTGCATTTTTTTTCGACTCCGCAACGAAAAATTTGCAAGTCCAAAAATTCAAAAATGTTGCATACTTTTGTCGACGGAATATAAATTTTAGTCGAAAATTTAAAATGTATTTATTTCGAAAACTACAACTACAATTCAGATGTCCTTTGGACTATCGATAGCCCTAACATATACGTTTAAAAATAACTGCCGATTGTCATTAAAAAAATAAAGAATATATTAAAAAAACAAACAAGAATTTTTCGAAAAAATCTACAAGGGGTAGGCATGGAAAATTTGCAAAAATTTCGAAAATCCTCCGTAACTTCGTCATTTGAAGGACGATCAGGATGTCCTTTGGCATGCATATGGGGACGGATTCATGATGGACGACTATGAAATCAAAAGCCCAAATATCCTTTTAACAACAGAGTTAGAAGGACTTTTTTGCTGAGATAAAACATGCTCTATCTTGGCCATATCCTTGCCGATCCTTATGAATCCTGTGGCAATCAACTCGTCTTAACAAGGACTATCAACTGGCCAAAGGGCATTTCGATCGTCCTTTTGGTTCCCGAGATATTCATGATTTTCTCATTTTGTTTCGACTCCTTGCATTTTTTTTCGACTCCGCAACGAAAAATTTGCAAGTCCAAAAATTCAAAAATGTTGCATACTTTTGTCGACGGAATATAAATTTTAGTCGAAAATTTAAAATGTGTTTATCTCGAAAACTACAACTACAATTCAGATATCCTTTGGACTATCGATAGCCCTAACATATACGTTTAAAAATAACTGCCGATTGTCATTAAAAAAATAAAGAATATATTAAAAAAACAAACAAGAATTTTTCGAAAAAATCTACAAGGGGTAGGCATGGAAAATTTGCAAAAATTTCGAAAATCCTCCGTAACTTCGTCATTTGAAGGACGATCAGGATGTCCTTTGGCATGCATATGGGGACGGATTCATGATGGACGACTATGAAATCAAAAGCCCAAATATCCTTTTAACAACAGAGTTAGAAGGACTTTTTTGCTGAGAAAAAACATGCTCTATCTTGGCCATATCCTTGCCGATCCTTATGAATCCTGTGGCAATCAACTCGTCTTAACAAGGACTATCAACTGGCCAAAGGGCATTTCGATCGTCCTTTTGGTTCCCGAGATATTCATGATTTTCTCATTTTGTTTCGACTCCTTGCATTTTTTTTCGACTCCGCAACGAAAAATTTGCAAGTCCAAAAATTCAAAAATGTTGCATACTTTTGTCGACGGAATATAAATTTTAGTCGAAAATTTAAAATGTATTTATTTCGAAAACTACAACTACAATTCAGATGTCCTTTGGACTATCGATAGCCCTAACATATACGTTTAAAAATAACTGCCGATTGTCATTAAAAAAATAAAGAATATATTAAAAAAACAAACAAGAATTTTTCGAAAAAATCTACAAGGGGTAGGCATGGAAAATTTGCAAAAATTTCGAAAATCCTCCGTAACTTCGTCATTTGAAGGACGATCAGGATGTCCTTTGGCATGCATATGGGGACGGATTCATGATGGACGACTATGAAATCAAAAGCCCAAATATCCTTTTAACAACAGAGTTAGAAGGACTTTTTTGCTGAGATAAAACATGCTCTATCTTGGCCATATCCTTGCCGATCCTTATGAATCCTGTGGCAATCAACTCGTCTTAACAAGGACTATCAACTGGCCAAAGGGCATTTCGATCGTCCTTTTGGTTCCCGAGATATTCATGATTTTCTCATTTTGTTTCGACTCCTTGCATTTTTTTTCGACTCCGCAACGAAAAATTTGCAAGTCCAAAAATTCAAAAATGTTGCATACTTTTGTCGACGGAATATAAATTTTAGTCGAAAATTTAAAATGTGTTTATCTCGAAAACTACAACTACAATTCAGATATCCTTTGGACTATCGATAGCCCTAACATATACGTTTAAAAATAACTGCCGATTGTCATTAAAAAAATAAAGAATATATTAAAAAAACAAACAAGAATTTTTCGAAAAAATCTACAAGGGGTAGGCATGGAAAATTTGCAAAAATTTCGAAAATCCTCCGTAACTTCGTCATTTGAAGGACGATCAGGATGTCCTTTGGCATGCATATGGGGACGGATTCATGATGGACGACTATGAAATCAAAAGCCCAAATATCCTTTTAACAACAGAGTTAGAAGGACTTTTTTGCTGAGAAAAAACATGCTCTATCTTGGCCATATCCTTGCCGATCCTTATGAATCCTGTGGCAATCAACTCGTCTTAACAAGGACTATCAACTGGCCAAAGGGCATTTCGATCGTCCTTTTGGTTCCCGAGATATTCATGATTTTCTCATTTTGTTTCGACTCCTTGCATTTTTTTTCGACTCCGCAACGAAAAATTTGCAAGTCCAAAAATTCAAAAATGTTGCATACTTTTGTCGACGGAATATAAATTTTAGTCGAAAATTTAAAATGTATTTATTTCGAAAACTACAACTACAATTCAGATGTCCTTTGGACTATCGATAGCCCTAACATATACGTTTAAAAATAACTGCCGATTGTCATCAAAAAAATAAAGAATATATTAAAAAAACAAACAAGAATTTTTCGAAAAAATCTACAAGGGGTAGGCATGGAAAATTTGCAAAAATTTCGAAAATCCTCCGTAACTTCGTCATTTGAAGGACGATCAGGATGTCCTTTGGCATGCATATGGGGACGGATTCATGATGGACGACTATGAAATCAAAAGCCCAAATATCCTTTTAACAACAGAGTTAGAAGGACTTTTTTTCTGAGAAAAAACATGCTCTATCTTGGCCATATCCTTGCCGATCCTTATGAATCCTGTGGCAATCAACTCGTCTTAACAAGGACTATCAACTGGCCAAAGGGCATTTCGATCGTCCTTTTGGTTCCCGAGATATTCATGATTTTCTCATTTTGTTTCGACTCCTTGCATTTTTTTTCGACTCCGCAACGAAAAATTTGCAAGTCCAAAAATTCAAAAATGTTGCATACTTTTGTCGACGGAATATAAATTTTAGTCGAAAATTTAAAATGTGTTTATCTCGAAAACTACAACTACAATTCAGATATCCTTTGGACTATCGATAGCCCTAACATATACGTTTAAAAATAACTGCCGATTGTCATTAAAAAAATAAAGAATATATTAAAAAAACAAACAAGAATTTTTCGAAAAAATCTACAAGGGGTAGGCATGGAAAATTTGCAAAAATTTCGAAAATCCTCCGTAACTTCGTCATTTGAAGGACGATCAGGATGTCCTTTGGCATGCATATGGGGACGGATTCATGATGGACGACTATGAAATCAAAAGCCCAAATATCCTTTTAACAACAGAGTTAGAAGGACTTTTTTTGCTGAGAAAAAACATGCTCTATCTTGGTCATATCCTTGCCGATCCTTATGAATCCTGTGGCAATCAACTCGTCTTAACAAGGACTATCAACTGGCCAAAGGGCATTTCGATCGTCCTTTTGGTTCCCGAGATATTCATGATTTTCTCATTTTGTTTCGACTCCTTGCATTTTTTTTCGACTCCGCAACGAAAAATTTGCAAGTCCAAAAATTCAAAAATGTTGCATACTTTTGTCGACGGAATATAAATTTTAGTCGAAAATTTAAAATGTATTTATTTCGAAAACTACAACTACAATTCAGATGTCCTTTGGACTATCGATAGCCCTAACATATACGTTTAAAAATAACTGCCGATTGTCATTAAAAAAATAAAGAATATATTAAAAAAACAAACAAGAATTTTTCGAAAAAATCTACAAGGGGTAGGGCATGGAAAATTTGCAAAAATTTCGAAAATCCTCCGTAACTTCGTCATTTGAAGGACGATCAGGATGTCCTTTGGCATGCATATGGGGACGGATTCATGATGGACGACTATGAAATCAAAAGCCCAAATATCCTTTTAACAACAGAGTTAGAAGGACTTTTTTGCTGAGAAAAAACATGCTCTATCTTGGCCATATCCTTGCCGATCCTTATGAATCCTGTGGCAATCAACTCGTCTTAACAAGGACTATCAACTGGCCAAAGGGCATTTCGATCGTCCTTTTGGTTCCCGAGATATTCATGATTTTATCATTTTGTTTCGACTCCTTGCATTTTTTTTCGACTCCGCAACGAAAAATTTGCAAGTCCAAAAATTCAAAAATGTTGCATACTTTTGTCGACGGAATATAAATTTTAGTCGAAAATTTAAAATGTGTTTATCTCGAAAACTACAACTACAATTCAGATATCCTTTGGACTATCGATAGCCCTAACATATACGTTTAAAAATAACTGCCGATTGTCATTAAAAAAATAAAGAATATATTAAAAAAACAAACAAGAATTTTTCGAAAAAATCTACAAGGGGTAGGCATGGAAAATTTGCAAAAATTTCGAAAATCCTCCGTAACTTCGTCATTTGAAGGACGATCAGGATGTCCTTTGGCATGCATATGGGGACGGATTCATGATGGACGACTATGAAATCAAAAGCCCAAATATCCTTTTAACAACAGAGTTAGAAGGACTTTTTTGCTGAGAAAAAACATGCTCTATCTTGGCCATATCCTTGCCGATCCTTATGAATCCTGTGGCAATCAACTCGTCTTAACAAGGACTATCAACTGGCCAAAGGGCATTTCGATCGTCCTTTTGGTTCCCGAGATATTCATGATTTTATCATTTTGTTTCGACTCCTTGCATTTTTTTTCGACTCCGCAACGAAAAATTTGCAAGTCCAAAAATTCAAAAATGTTGCATACTTTTGTCGACGGAATATAAATTTTAGTCGAAAATTTAAAATGTGTTTATCTCGAAAACTACAACTACAATTCAGATATCCTTTGGACTATCGATAGCCCTAACATATACGTTTAAAAATAACTGCCGATTGTCATTAAAAAAATAAAGAATATATTAAAAAAACAAACAAGAATTTTTCGAAAAAATCTACAAGGGGTAGGCATGGAAAATTTGCAAAAATTTCGAAAATCCTCCGTAACTTCGTCATTTGAAGGACGATCAGGATGTCCTTTGGCATGCATATGGGGACGGATTCATGATGGACGACTATGAAATCAAAAGCCCAAATATCCTTTTAACAACAGAGTTAGAAGGACTTTTTTGCTGAGAAAAAACATGCTCTATCTTGGCCATATCCTTGCCGATCCTTATGAATCCTGTGGCAATCAACTCGTCTTAACAAGGACTATCAACTGGCCAAAGGGCATTTCGATCGTCCTTTTGGTTCCCGAGATATTCATGATTTTATCATTTTGTTTCGACTCCTTGCATTTTTTTTCGACTCCGCAACGAAAAATTTGCAAGTCCAAAAATTCAAAAATGTTGCATACTTTTGTCGACGGAATATAAATTTTAGTCGAAAATTTAAAATGTGTTTATCTCGAAAACTACAACTACAATTCAGATATCCTTTGGACTATCGATAGCCCTAACATATACGTTTAAAAATAACTGCCGATTGTCATTAAAAAAATAAAGAATATATTAAAAAAACAAACAAGAATTTTTCGAAAAAATCTACAAGGGGTAGGCATGGAAAATTTGCAAACATTTCGAAAATCCTCCGTAACTTCGTCATTTGAAGGACGATCAGGATGTCCTTTGGCATGCATATGGGGACGGATTCATGATGGACGACTATGAAATCAAAAGCCCAAATATCCTTTTAACAACAGAGTTAGAAGGACTTTTTTTGCTGAGAAAAAACATGCTCTATCTTGGCCATATCCTTGCCGATCCTTATGAATCCTGTGGCAATCAACTCGTCTTAACAAGGACTATCAACTGGCCAAAGGGCATTTCGATCGTCCTTTTGGTTCCCGAGATGTTCATGATTTTCTCATTTTGTTTCGACTCCTTGCATTTTTTTTCGACTCCGCAACGAAAAATTTGCAAGTCCAAAAATTCAAAAATGTTGCATACTTTTGTCGACGGAATATAAATTTTAGTCGAAAATTTAAAATGTGTTTATCTCGAAAACTACAACTACAATTCAGATATCCTTTGGACTATCGATAGCCCTAACATATACGTTTAAAAATAACTGCCGATTGTCATTAAAAAAATAAAGAATATATTAAAAAAACAAACAAGAATTTTTCGAAAAAATCTACAAGGGGTAGGCATGGAAAATTTGCAAACATTTCGAAAATCCTCCGTAACTTCGTCATTTGAAGGACGATCAGGATGTCCTTTGGCATGCATATGGGGACGGATTCATGATGGACGACTATGAAATCAAAAGCCCAAATATCCTTTTAACAACAGAGTTAGAAGGACTTTTTTGCTGAGAAAAAACATGCTCTATCTTGGCCATATCCTTGCCGATCCTTATGAATCCTGTGGCAATCAACTCGTCTTAACAAGGACTATCAACTGGCCAAAGGGCATTTCGATCGTCCTTTTGGTTCCCGAGATATTCATGATTTTATCATTTTGTTTCGACTCCTTGCATTTTTTTTCGACTCCGCAACGAAAAATTTGCAAGTCCAAAAATTCAAAAATGTTGCATACTTTTGTCGACGGAATATAAATTTTAGTCGAAAATTTAAAATGTGTTTATCTCGAAAACTACAACTACAATTCAGATATCCTTTGGACTATCGATAGCCCTAACATATACGTTTAAAAATAACTGCCGATTGTCATTAAAAAAATAAAGAATATATTAAAAAAACAAACAAGAATTTTTCGAAAAAATCTACAAGGGGTAGGCATGGAAAATTTGCAAAAATTTCGAAAATCCTCCGTAACTTCGTCATTTGAAGGACGATCAGGATGTCCTTTGGCATGCATATGGGGACGGATTCATGATGGACGACTATGAAATCAAAAGCCCAAATATCCTTTTAACAACAGAGTTAGAAGGACTTTTTTTGCTGAGAAAAAACATGCTCTATCTTGGTCATATCCTTGCCGATCCTTATGAATCCTGTGGCAATCAACTCGTCTTAACAAGGACTATCAACTGGCCAAAGGGCATTTCGATCGTCCTTTTGGTTCCCGAGATATTCATGATTTTCTCATTTTGTTTCGACTCCTTGCATTTTTTTTCGACTCCGCAACGAAAAATTTGCAAGTCCAAAAATTCAAAAATGTTGCATACTTTTGTCGACGGAATATAAATTTTAGTCGAAAATTTAAAATGTATTTATTTCGAAAACTACAACTACAATTCAGATGTCCTTTGGACTATCGATAGCCCTAACATATACGTTTAAAAATAACTGCCGATTGTCATTAAAAAAATAAAGAATATATTAAAAAAACAAACAAGAATTTTTCGAAAAAATCTACAAGGGGTAGGGCATGGAAAATTTGCAAACATTTCGAAAATCCTCCGTAACTTCGTCATTTGAAGGACGATCAGGATGTCCTTTGGCATGCATATGGGGACGGATTCATGATGGACGACTATGAAATCAAAAGCCCAAATATCCTTTTAACAACAGAGTTAGAAGGACTTTTTTGCTGAGAAAAACATGCTCTATCTTGGCCATATCCTTGCCGATCCTTATGAATCCTGTGGCAATCAACTCGTCTTAACAAGGACTATCAACTGGCCAAAGGGCATTTCGATCGTCCTTTTGGTTCCCGAGATATTCATGATTTTCTCATTTTGTTTCGACTCCTTGCATTTTTTTTCGACTCCGCAACGAAAAATTTGCAAGTCCAAAAATTCAAAAATGTTGCATACTTTTGTCGACGGAATATAAATTTTAGTCGAAAATTTAAAATGTATTTATTTCGAAAACTACAACTACAATTCAGATGTCCTTTGGACTATCGATAGCCCTAACATATACGTTTAAAAATAACTGCCGATTGTCATTAAAAAAATAAAGAATATATTAAAAAAACAAACAAGAATTTTTCGAAAAAATCTACAAGGGGTAGGGCATGGAAAATTTGCAAACATTTCGAAAATCCTCCGTAACTTCGTCATTTGAAGGACGATCAGGATGTCCTTTGGCATGTAGATAGTGGCGGTCACATGACAGACGACTATGAAATAAAAAGGACGAATATCCTTTTAGTAACAAAGTTACAAGGACTTTTTTGCTCAGAGAAAACAAGCTCTATCTCGGCCATATCCTTGCTGATCCTTACGAGTCCTGTGGCAATCAACTCGTCTCAACAAGGACTATCAACTGGTCAAAGGACATTTTGATCGTCCTTTTAGTTTTCGAGATATTCAGGATTTTCACAATTATCTGCGATTTCTCACATTTTTTTTGTGCCTGGGACAAAAATTTTCTAAGTCCAAAAATTAAAAAATGTTGCATACTTTTGTGACTGAAGTAAGATTTTAGTGGAAAACTAAAATCGTCGATATCTCGGAAACTACAAGGACAATTTCGATGTCCTTTGGGCGGTAGATAGACATGATGCTCTTCTTACACAAGTAAAAAAATTGATCGATTGTCATTCATAGAATTCAAGAAAATTTAATTAACAACTTGAAAAAATGGACTTGAAAATTTTGCAAGGGGGTTGCATGGAAAATTGTCCAAAAACTCAAAAATCCTTTGTATCTTCGTCATTTGAAGGACGATTGGAATGTCCTTTGGCATGTAGATAGTGGCGGTCACATGACAGACGACTATGAAATAAAAAGGACGAATATCCTTTTAGGAACAAAGTTACAAGGACTTTTTTGCTCAGAGAAAACAAGCTATATCTCGGCCATATCCTTGCTGATCCTTACGAGTCCTGTGGCAATCAACTCGTCTCAACAAGGACTATCAACTGGCCAAAGGACATTTTGATCGTCCTTTTAGGTTTCGAGATATTTGAAATTTTTGAAATTTTCAACGATCTTTTACATTTTTTTCGTCCCTCCGACAAACATTTTGCAAGTGCAAAAATGAAAAAAAGTGTTGCATACTTTTGGGGCTTACATAAAAATTTGAATCGGAATATCTCAGAAACTACAAGGACAATTGGGATGGAACAGAAATCAGCAGCAAGCAGAAATTCTGAAATTTTATTTACGCTTCCTATTCTATTATGTTCGCCTGGTATTTCAGCTGCCAGGAGGCCGTTACCCAAATCCCCCCAGTGGAATCAAACGCTTGGTAATTGTAATTGAATTAGTTGTTTATTGTTTATTTTAATTACATTCGCTTTTTTAGGGATTTCTTTTGCATTTCATTTTTTGTTTTGATTTCCTTTTGTCACATTTATAATAAATATAATTTAGTTATTACATGGTTTCGCATTATTTTTCGCATGGTTTCGAAATAATAAAGTGAGTTTCTTGTGGTTCTTGTTGTTTCTAGTGAGTATTAAAAATAATATTGCAAATTGCATAAACTTTCTCCCATACATTTTATCAATCAATTCACATCTACATATGTATAATTAATCATCTTGATGAGATCCTAACATTGCCTATCATTTGCGCATTCGCGCTTCCACGTCCTCTTCCGCTTCCGCTTCCGCTTCCATTTCCGTTTCCGATTATCAGACCTACTTAAGAATAAGTTTTGTGAGTATGAGTGTGTGTGTGTGTGAGAGTGTGTTAGTGTGTGCTAACTATGCATGTGTGTACAAAAGAGATTTGTTCTCTCGCAAAAAAAAATGCAGTTGATTAGAATTACAATTACAATTAGAATTACAATTACAATTAGAATTACATAAAGAAATAAATAAATAAATAAATATGGAAACAATCATATAGTCAAGTACACATATAGCTAAAATTGCAACTCTCGAATGACATTTATATATATAAAAAAAAAAAGATAAAACTAAAACATTAATTTACAATTATTGTTATTGTAAGCATTTCTCGCTATGCCATTTAAATATATATATATTTATATATTCGGTATGTGGGTGGAGGGTTCTTGGGGGAGGGAGGAGTTAAATGTTTCTAGTTGTTCATGTGTTGCCCCTCGGCGCCGTCTCCAACACTGCGCTGCGCCTCCACATCCTGCACGTCCCTCACGTCATCCACATCATCATCATCGTCGTCATTGTTGTCGTCCTCGACGTCGTCGTCGCCCTGCGGCTTCTCCTCTTCGTCGGTGAGCAACTGCAGCGGCAGATGCAGCTTCAAGCGGAGTTGCTAGAATGTTTGGGCATTGCGACAGACGCCACAGCCCAACGCGAACTCCTCGCCCGTCGGCGGATGCATAACGTGCAGCGGACACTCGTCGCCCAGCAGCTGCTTGGCCTTCGGTCCGGCGGGGCATTGCGGCAGCTTGTTCTTGGGGATGTTCGTCAGCCGCTGAAAGTCGTCGTGGCACGTGTCGCAAAAGTGCGTGGTGCCGAAGCAGAAGAAGACGGCCACCGAGCAGCAGTAGCGACACTTGTACTCGAGGAAATCTGTGCCATGCTTGGGGCACATCTGCGCCCTGGCCACATCCGAGCAGCCGCCGCAGACGAGCTCCTCGGGATCGAACTTCTCGCCGATCTCGGCGTCGCAGCGCGCCTCGCCGCCATAGTACGCCTTCTGGCACTTGAAGCACACGTAGTAGGCGTAACGATCCATGGCCAGCTGGGTGACGTCCTTGCTGTCCGTGTCCTTCACCACGCCCTCGTACTTGATGCTGCCAAGGCAAGTAGAGAAATAGAATCACAGTTTGGGCTGCAATAAATGGCTGCTTACCGCATGATCGCCTTGCGCTTGACGTCCTGCTTGAGTCCATTGATGGGTTCCAGGATGTCGGCCAGCAGCGGATGCTGGATGTCCGCCTTGCAGATGGGGCACAGCGAGAAGCCGAAGGTGATGCGCGGCCCGCTCCAGCGCTTCTCCAGCACCGCCTTGCAGCAGTGAAAGTGGAACACGTGGCCGCACTCCAGCTGCAATCAGAGAGAGAGAGAGAGAGAGAGAGATTAGTTGTGGCTACCGATGAGCAGCGATGGCTGCGCGTCACTTACGTGGATGGAGGGCGCACAGGAGAGCGCCTCCACGAAGCAGATCATGCACATGTCGTCGGCGTCCTGGGTGAGCTTCGGGTCGCGCAGCTCCTCGGCCAGCTCGTTCTCGCGCGCATGGCAAACGTGCTGCAGGCACGGCAAGCACTTGCGTTCGCCCGCAACTCCGCCGCAGGCGTGGCCGCAGGGCTTCGTCTTGAGGCAGGAGTTGGCCGCGTACTCCTGGCACTGGGCGTCGGCGCACACGTTGCCGATCTCCAGCAGGCCCGAGTTGCCGGTCAAGCCGCAGAAGCGACAGCGACCCACCGCCTCCTGCGGCCCCGAGATGATCGTGTGGCTGCCGTCGCGGAACTCCACCATCGCCTTCAGGGTTTTGGAGTCGGCGAGCGCCAGCAGCCAGAAGAGCTTGGTGCGGCCGCAGGATTCGTGCAGCTCGACGCGAATCGCCTCCTCCTCCTCCTTGCAGACCTGTTTAGAGCAATAATTATACTCCATTCTATTCTATTCAATTCGACTGCAGTTGGCACTTACCGTGCGCTTGTGCGAGCGCGTCTTGCGATTGAGATGCAGGAAGCGATCGCAGTCGCCGCAGAGCGAGCCGCAGGTCTCGCACTGAATGATGGCGGCGGTTTCGCCGTCGTCGTGGTTGCTGCACATGGGACGCGTGTCGCAGAGCTTCGACCACTGGCCCGAGGACAGTTTCTCGACGTGATCGCGCTCCAGCACACAGAGACTGGCCAGTGCCAGCCACAGCGTCGCCGTCTTCGTGCAGTGCTCCGGCGTGCGATAGATCTCCTCCAGCCGCGTCAGATTCAGCACGGACTCGGCAATGGCCGCCTTGGTGATCTGCGACCACTTGTCGCTCAGCTTGCCCTGTTCAAAGAGAACAAAACACCATGTTGAGGACGGCGGCAACTAAGGAGTTTTTGGGAAATGGGAATTACTTACGCTGGCCAGGTCGCGGATGAGGCCGATGATGCTCTCCGCCTGCTTGGTGGAGATGAGGCCGTTGAGGAACCAGCGCTGGTTCAGATTGCGCTTCGACTCCTTCTTCACGGGCGCCGCATCGAAGCGAAAGGGATCGCTGCCGCCGGGCGCCGTCGACGTCGTTGCCACCACCGCCGCCGCCGATGCCGCCAGCTGCTCGGCGGTCGTGGGACGAGCGCGCAACAGTTGCACGGACAGATCCAGCGAGCTGCAGAGCCGCACAAACGCCGGCGTCTTCTCCAGCTGGCCCGGCTTCGGCGGCACCGCCGCCGTTGTGGTCGTCGTCGTCGGCACCGCCACGCCGCCGGCCGCATTCGCCGTCGTCGTCTTCACCTTGACCTGCAGCTGCAGCGACTTGGCGATGACGGCCAGGAAAATGTCGAGCAGCCCCAGGCGACTCATATCAAAGTCGCTGGCGCTCTGATGCGCGATGCTGTAGTCCGCCGGCGGCAAGCGCTGCACGCCCAGCAGCTCGGCGAAGCTCTCCGGCGTTATCTCCGGCAGAATGCGACGCAGCAGCGCCGTCACCTGACGCTGCACGCGATCGCTGCCCGTGTGCAGCAGTCCCAGCAGATCCCGCAGCAAGCCGTGCTGCTGCGACAGATAGGATCGACCGACGACGCTGCCGGACAGCGCCAGCACCATGCTGAGCATCTCGAAGCAATACGTGTCCGGGGCGCGACTGCGTTCCGAGCTGCCCTCGCTGGACACGATCGCTGTGGCTGAAGTTCCCGCCGCTGCCGCCGTCACGGCTGCTGTTGGCGGTTGTGCAGCCGCCTGATGCGACGGCTGCTGCTTGAGCAGATGCGCCAGGTTGGCCAGCTCCCAGTCCTCCTTGGCGCGCTGCGCCTCCTTCTTGATGGCGTGCACGATGTGCACGATCACCTGCTTCTGCAGATGCGACAGCTTGCTGCGCGAGAACAGAATGCCGACCATGTGCTCGCGCAGATCCAGCGAGTCCGCCAGCATCGCATTGCCGCCGTCCAGCGTCGAGGAGGCCGCAGCTCCGCCGCCGCCGCCGCCACCCGTTGTCATGGCTGCGTCGCTCACGTTGCTGATCAGCTTGCCAAAGACCTGTCCGGTGATCAGACGGAACACGCGCAGCGTCTCCGCCTCGCAGATTTGCTGCTGAATCCGAGCAGCGTGCGACATGCGCAGATTGGAGCGATGCTCCGCCAGCAACAGCTCCTCGCCAGCAACAGCTGCTGCAGCGGCACCTTGTTGATGCTGCTGCTGCTGCTGCTGTTGTCCGCTTGGCAGGCCCAGCAGCTTGATCTGACGCACCCGCAACGTGTTCTCGGGTCCGTGGAGCTCGAGGCGAAAGTGCGTGGAGCTCTCGTCGCTGATCTTGGCCGCTATCCAAACGCACGCCTTCTGGTCCACATCCACCGACTTGATCAGATTGGTATCGCCGAGCGATTGACCGGCGTAGAACACCACGTTCAGCACCTTGTTCTGCAATACAATTGAAAGTGTCGCAATTAATTGGGTCCGATAACGACCGTGATTGATGACACTAGGGATGTCAACAAATATTGATTAATCGATTAATGACATCAAATGATTATTTTCGAGTTTTCGATTAATAATTGCAATTAATCAACAAATAAGTACAAAAACCGATTAATTAATCGATGAACACTTTAACACCTTATGGCATATGCTGCATTGAACATTCGGCTCGCCATTTTTCGAAAAATGTTTCCAGACTCCGCTGCGTAACGGAGCCATTTGATATTTGATTTTTATTTTTGTAGGTCAATTTTCTTCTTGGTTCGTTCATTCAGTTCTTAAGCGTTCTTAAATAAGAATCGAATGAGCAAACAAGAGTGAAGTTAGTTCTTTCGGTTATTTCCTCAAATAATCGATTATAATTGCAATTAATGCCCCTTGCATTAGCATTAATCGATTCAATTAAATCGAAAGTTTAAGCAAAATAATCGCTTATATTCAAATTTTCGATTAATCGTGACATCCCTAGATGATACGTTATCGGTCAAGTCTTGTGTACATAATTGTGCCGACTTGTCATTAAAATAAGTGAAGTGCCGGGTCTGTGGATCACTGAGTCAGCGCATTTCGTTATCTATCGACCAGGGTCCGATCAACGTCACGCGATACCGATCCAATGTAGAACTACCTCAACTTTCAACCAAGCGTATTTAATGGTGCATTATCGTACTTATGCTACTACATTAGACTTAGTGTCGATCGAGTACAGTACCGACCGTTTATATGCCGTTTCAAGCTATATCAGTACCGCACCAAAGTATTACTAATCTAAAGCAGTACCCACTATGTCTACTAGCAATCTACTACAGTACCAACCAAGCTACTGTAGGTAGTCGTACTCAACTAAAGTAGTACCTTGAGGAGTACCACTCTACAGCAATACCTTGTGCAGTACCGACTTGGTCTGGTATCGTTCAAGCGCAGTACAGACCTAGGGCACTACTGACGTAGTGCAGATTCGACCTTGTGGAGTACCACCCTAGTCCAGTACTAGTACTAAGAACAGTGCCGACAAGGTGCAGTACCGATCTAAACTAGTACTAGTACCAACCTAATGTAGTACCGACTTAGCGAAGTATCGATGAAGTGCTGTACCACCTAAGTGCAGTACAGACCTAATGCAGTTGCAAGTAGTACTAAACTAAAGCCGTACCTATTTAGTCTAGTATCGATCTGGTGTAGTACCGAACATACCTTATGGTACCACCCCAGTGCAGTAAAGGACCTTAAAGCAGTACCGATCTAATACAATACCGACTTAGTCCTGTACCGACCTAAAGCACTCCTAGAAAATTCTACAATAATTGCCAGTGTTAAAGCAGCGAACAAAAATAATCCACCGACCGATCTAATTGAGGATCAACCGGCTACTACCGAAAGTGATGAGGGCGTTCGTAACTTCGCTGAACTTACCTGAATGTCGCGGCTGTTGTCGATGTGCACGAGCACGAATTTGCAGGCGTAGCTGAGCTTGCTCATGGAGAGCTCAATGATCTTGCACTTGTTGCGATCCTCCTCGTCGCTCTCCCAGAACGTCTCCGTCGAGTTGTCCGTCAGCGACTCGGCCATCGCGGGTCGCGACGAGACCGTCACCTCGAACATGCCGGCGAGATCGGTGTAGCAAATAACCTTGGCGCCCGGCACGCTGCTCGGGTTGAGCTGGTTGCTGCTGGCCGTGGCAATATTGTGCTCGGCATCGCAATGGATCTCGTTGCCGGTGGCCGCCAGCATTGTGGAGACGGCCATGGCGTCGTTCTGCTCATCGGACTTGGACAAGATCTTCGAGATGTTGCCAAACACGTGCGAGCTGTGCAGGAACTGATGATCCGCCTGGCGAAAGCGAATGCCAAAGCATTGGATCGCCACACGCTGCAGCGGCGATCCCAGCGGCAGATGCAGCGTCAGATCCGCCACCGACTGCAGCAGAACGTGCAGCGACTGCGTGATCAAGTGGGCGAACCGTCCACTGATCTGTGTGTACGCCACGGGATGCTCCAGCGCCGGCTCGGCCTCCTCGTACTTGCCGTCCACCAGCTCGACGTTGCCCAGCGCCAAGGAGCTGACAAACCACCACATCAAGTCGTGCAGACAGACGCCCTGCGTCACGCTGCGCAGCAGCCAGTTGAGCGCCTGCAGCGCATAGATGCGGCAGGCGGCGATCCTCAGACTGCGTCGCATCGCGCCGCGCAATCTGTCCAGCTCGTGCTTCTGGGTCATGAACGCCATGGCGGGGCGTGCGAGAAGCGCGCTGCTCTGCTCTGGCAGCGGCAGCGGCAGCGGACTGACGGGCGGCAGCTGTTGGCGCTCGTCTTTGGCATCGTTCGACGACTGGGCGTCGTTGGCATTGGCCGCATGCAGCACGGCGACGCTGGCCAGCAGCTTCTGCGGCACCAGGCGACGCAGGTGCTCCGACGGATAGCAGATGAGCAGCGAGCCATCGCCCTCGCTCGACGAGTTGTTGCGCCTCCGGTAGACGACCTTCGGCTGCGCATCCAGCGGCACCACAGTTGTCATCGTCATCGTCGTCGTCGTCGTCGGTTGCTGCTGCTGCTGCAGCTGCTGATGCTGCTGTTGCTGCTGCTGGGCCACCGCTGCCCAGCCCTGGCCCATCGAGTAGCTGCGATGGAACTTGGACAAGGTGCCTCCGCCGCTGCCCGTCGCCTGTGGATTCGCCAGCGAGCCGGACATCAGCTCGTAGTTGTTTGGCTCGCACGACTCGTACGAAATCTCCGACAGCGGCTGCGTTAGATAAACACAAAGAATCGGTTATTAAATAATGTATTTTAAGTTTTTAAATATTCATTTAACTTGCAAACAAGTGGGAAAGTTAGAGTTAATTCTGAGACACCCGCTTCAATCACTTAATTCCTAATGTTGGCATTAAATATACTGGAAAGTATTCTAAATAAATACTACAAATATACTAAACATGTGTCTGCGATATACTACAAATATACCGACAATATGGTATGACAACGATATGTTACTGCGACATTGGCAACTGATATTTATCAAAGGGATTTTCATTGTGAAAATTCGCACATTTCAGAAACTGTGTCACTAAACCTCAAGGGGACTAGTGTCGGACATAGGAAAACAGATAAAGTCACCTTAACCAACTATGAAATACCTAGCATGATCTATGACTGATCTATGTACCCTCCCGAATCCCTCAACATACACAAGCTGATGACGATGTATTATCAGCAACTAAAAACCTGTGTTGTGTCGAATTTGCCGCATCAAAAAGTGATCGTTTCGAGTTCATGAATTCTTGTATTTTAGTTATATTACTTAAATTATTTACTAAAATGATTTGCTCTCGTATTTGAAATATTTTTCGATATATATATTTACTTGGCCCTTCATTTAGTTGTTCTACATTTTCAAATATTTAATTTTAATTGTTCATCCCAATTTTGCATTTTTCTAAATGCTTATTTACCAGATTCTTAATCGTTTATATTAATTTCTTTTTGTGTAACTCTGATTCTGCAAAGCTATTATTATATGAATTAAATAGCTTCCCGAAGTAATAAGCATTCCTATTTTCGTTGAAGTGATTTGTATTTTGTATTAATTTGTTTTTTTTTTCTTCTAAAACTCTTGACTGTTTGATACCAATCTGATAGACTCACCCGATCGTAGCCGTTGTCGTTGCCAGTGGTGCCCAGGCCGAACATCTCGTAGGGCAGATCCTCGTGGGCGGCGGTGCCGAGGCACTCGAGGCAGGCGAAGCTGTCGGGCGCCAGCCAGACGTTGTCGGGCGTGGCAGGCGGCACGCCCACGAAGCTCTTGCGGAACGGCGCGAACTTGCCGCTGAGGCGGTTGCCGATGCGGCTGCTGCGCGCCGAGTCGGCTCGACTGGTGCTCGGCTTGTTGCTGAGACTGAGATCGGGCATGCCCAGATGCTGGTGTTCGATCACCACCGGCATGGGCATGGCCATCGACAGCTGCTGCTGCTGCTGCTGCTGCGGCGATCGCTTCTGGCTTGCCGCCTGGAGGCTGCCACAGGCGCTGCTCGAGGAGCACAGCTCCAGCAGGAAGGTCGCGTTCTCTCGCATCGTGGTGTAGACCTCCGAGTTGGCGATCAGCGTGGTCGTCTTCACGCCGAACAGGTTCATTTCAGTGGCTGAAACAGGCAGAATCATGCGATTAGTCGAGACAAAGCAAAAGGGAGCGAGAGGAAGAGGTCGTGACAAAACGACAAAACGTTTCACGAATAACAAAAACACTAACATGTCACCTGACATGACTCTTTGTGACGCGAAACGACTTTCTAATCTAAAGCAAAGCAGACAGAAGCGAGACAGAGAGACAGAGAGAGAGAGGGTGTTTTACGCGACTATTTACTACCTGATACGACAAGAACAAACAAGAAATGGCGGCATTATGTATGTTGATATGCATATGCATAGATAAGATATAAGACTGCATTTCAGAAGCTAAAAATAAAATAATAAAGATAAGCAAATTAATAATAAAGAACTAACTTTCACTTGCTTTACTTTCATTTGCTTTTGTAACTGATCAAAGTTCAATTTAAATGCAATATCATTGTGCTTAACTATCTATTCTTCTCGAAATTGAAGTTTTATCTAATTTGTTTTCGTTTGTTTTAATTTATGGTATTACTCAAAATAATCACAAGTTTACAAAACATCTTAAGATTGCAAACAAATGTATACAGATATTCTAAACAACTAAATTTACAGAAATCGTTTGGACTATACACACATATAAGCATACTCATATCGATTTTCTTTTTTATTTGGGGGGAGAAGAAAGAGGAGTAACAAGTGTTTTCATACAAATATATATAGTAAAATTGCTGACGGACAGTCATCCATTATCTTTATTACTTGTTGAAATTGAAAATGTCGCAAATGTTTTCGAGGCAACGTTCTAATCCGATCAGTTGGAATGGTTCAATCATGCCCCACGCTATCGACAATTTATCGATCACTCCAAAAGAAATTTCGATAACTTACCTAATTACATTCACAGAGAAATATAATTAAACAAGTTAGAAATTCAAGAATAGTTTAATTACAACTATTATTAAATATATGTAATAAATAAGTTAGTGGAATTGTACCCGATATTTGCCCAAATTGATCGATCAGTTCACAACTGATTCACCAATTTATGAAATTGTCCTGAACTATCGATCAGGACTTTCGATCGAACTCACCTGCATTGGACACGTGCGGAGCGGAGATGTTGATGTTGTTGGCGCTGCGACTGCTGGCCAGGTACTTGTCGCGACAGGCGTCGCACATGAGGAACCAGCTGGAGGCGCCCTTGCCGCCCTCGCCGCAGTTGCCGGCCCAGCCCTCGCAGAAGATGCCGACGGAGTTGTAGCCCTTGCCCTTGGCGGACTTGCCGCAGCCGGGATGGGCGATGCGCATGTGATATGTGACGGGCATGGGCAGGAAGAGTTCGCAGATCTCGCACCAGCTGCCGTCGTCCTTCTTCTTGCGCTTGCACTTCTTGCCGGCGTCCTTGTCGAGCTCGCCGCCATTCGCCTTGCACTCCTTGGCGTCCAGTTCGCCGTTGGCCTCCCTGGCGCCCGGCGACAGCAGACGCTGCTCGCGCTGCTCCAGCGCATTCGACTGCACGATGTGGACGCAGCCGGCGCAGATCTGCTCCCACAGATAGACGAGACAGCGCAGAGCCGGAGGCAGCACGCTCACCAGCTCCGGCAACGCATGAAGCTTCTGCTGCTGCTGCTGCTGCTCCTCGCCAGCGGACGAGGGCGTCGTCGTCTTGCGGTGCTTGCTGCGGTTGTGCAGCGAGCAGTTGCCGCTCTTGGCGAGCGTCTCCAGCGTCGACGGACGAATGTTGAGATAGTGCCCCGCATTGGCCACCTCCACCGAGTGGCGCTGCTGCGCCTTCTGCTCCCGCGACAGCTGCACGCGCGGATCCCCGGACTCGCCGCGCCGCGTCACAACCGTGGCGCCCTCCTTGGGCAGGCCCGGATGGAACTTCAGGAAGCTGGCGCAGGCCATGGCGTCGTGGACGACGCCCTCGTGCCACAGCAGAGCCGCGAACACGGCGCGAATGCTCTCGGCGAACGAGGGCGGCATGGCCCGCTTGATGGGACCCATGATGGTGCTGCGCTTGGAGCAGCCGCCCGACGCGGAGGCCGAGGCGGTGGCGGTGCCCGAGGCGTTGGCCGACGTCGAGCTGGTGGCTGCCGTCGGACTCGCGTCCGCCAGCTGCAGCTCGCTCTGCATCTCGACCCCAGTGGTCGTCGTCGTGGTCGTGATCTGCAGCAGACTGAGATCCTCCTCCAGCTGGGCGATCTGTGCGGCGCCCGTCTCGCCAGCTCCGCGTCGCGGCGTGTGCTTCGGCGTGGACAGCAAGGCTGCCGTCTGGCTGGCCGTGTAGTTCACGCGCCGCACGTTGGCGATGTCAAAGTCCGGCTCGCCGCTGGCGGCCTCCGGCTGCTGCTCGAGCCGACTGTTACTGTTGCTGTTGCCGTTGCCGCGCAGCAGCTGCGGACCCGGATTCGACTCCTGGGCGCCCATGGCGCGCACCATCTCGCGCACCGACACGCCCGACGCCATGGGCAGCTGTTGTGGCTGCTGCTGCTGCTCCATGGCGTCGCCCTTGAACCACTTCTGCAGCGCCTGCAGCTTGATGGCGCCGCCGCCCACAACGCCCGCAATGGCCGAGCCCAGATTGCCGGGCAGCAGCTCTGTGTTGGCCAGGGACGAGGCCGCCTGCTCCGTCTCGCTGAGCTGCTCCGTCGACTTGGCGGCGGCGGGCAGCAGAAAGGGATTGGTCGACGCCGAGACGCAGACGCTGCTCGTTGTCGTCGTCGTCGTCGTCGTGGCCGTCGCTGTTGCTGCTTCGGTTGTCGCCACGCTGGGCAGCGGCTCGAAGATCTTGCGCTCGCGCTCGTGCTCGCGCTCGCTCTCCTTGTCCCTGCCGGGACTGGCCGCTGGACTTGTGGGACTCTCGCCGCTGCCGCTGCCGCAGGGACTGGTCGCCCCCGAGTGATCGCCGGGCTTGGCGCGGCCGCTCTTGGCGGGCGCATCCGTCACCGGCTGCAGCAGCGTGCGCGCCAGATGCTGGTTGAACTGCAGACACCAGGCCTCGGTGGGGTACCAGCCCATGGTGCAGTGCTGGCGGATGGACTCCGTGCTCAGGCGCAGCCAGATGCCGTCGTCGTTCTCGATCTCGTCGATGAACGATATGATGCCGCCCAGCCGCACCACGCCCACCTGCTCCGACTGCAGCGTGGGATGCGAGCGGATGCGCAGTCCGGTGCTGTGCCTGGCCTGAAAGCGACGCAGCTTGCTCGGCGCCTGCGGTCGCCGGGCGGCATTCGAGCGCTGCGCCGGCGGCGGCAGCACGCCCTCCTTCACCTCCACGCGATAGACCTCCTCCAGCGGTATGCCGTCGATGGTGACGGCCAGACAATACCCGCCCACCGAGTTGGGCGTCCAGTGCACGCTGAAGGTGCCGTCCTCCATGTCCTGGGCACACAGCGCCTCCGTGGTGCGCGTCTGCACCGGGCTGCTGAAGCGCAGCTCCTCGAACGAGTAGTTCGTGTACGGCTTCATGAAGGTGATGGCCTTGAAGCACATCTTCTCCTTGGTGGTCGCCTCGTAGTTGAGCCGCGGCGGCGGCGTCATCCCGCCCAGCTGCCCAGCCAGACCACCCAGACCACCGACACCGCCGTGCTGCGTGTCGTCGGCATAGGAGGTGCGCCGCATCTTCAGGTTGCCGCCCAAGGCGCCGCCACTGCGGTCGGGTCCGGTCGGTATCGCCTTGATCTCCACCTTCAGCTCCGGCACCAGCACCGCATCCCCGTACTGATCCCGTATCGTCACCGTCACCTGCGTGGGCCAGCCGTACCGCAACGGCTCCGTAATCGTGTTCAGCTCGCATCTAAAAAGCGGAGAAGGAGAGAGAGAGAGAGAGAGAGAGAGATATATATAGTATGTAGTGTGGAATTCGGTCAACATTTATTAGAGATTAGATAAGGCAAAACAACCAATGTCAAAATTACAATACAATAAATACAAATTAGGAAATATCGAAAAATATAAATAAGTTAATAAGAGAATGCAGATGGGAGTAAATAGTTAATTTAAAATTTAAAACTCTGGGGTCCACATTATTCTTATTCCCAGACAAAAAGTCAATCACAATAGATGAAAGATGAAAGTGAATTAGTTTATCAATTATTCATAGCACTTACTTGTTGGGATCGAGACGCGATTCGGGCTGCAGCCAGGCTGCGAGGCGGGCTCCCGACGAGCCTGGCGCTCCGCTGATGAAGTCCTTGAGGAACTGTCGCTCATTTGACTGCGAACTGCAAGAGAAACAATCAGAATAGACAATCGATTAGAAGAGAGCCCGCAGACAGGAAATAAGACGAAGGAATCATAAGAAGACAACGGCAACCCCCCTGTGGTGAAATTCAATCTCGAACGCATTCCAATCAGAACGAAGCACAATAGAGATATCAAAGGGCCAACCGACCGACGATCCCAGAGCGAGACAGAGAGAGAGAGAGAGAGGGAGAAAGAACAGTCTCTCTCGCTCTGTCGCTGTCCGCTTTGGCCTGCGTTGGTCAATGACAAAAGGTCACGTCTGTTCGTTCGCTCGCCTCCTTTTCATAAGGGGCTGGCGGCGGGCGGGGGCAGCGCGGAAAGAGCACGTAGCGACGCGCTCTCGCAGCAGGTGTCGCGTGAAGAAGGCACGCACGAACATGCACGCACACACACACACACACACACACACACACGGACAAGGTCCGACGGAGGCCTCTACAAGAGTAATAATTTGAATTATCAATACTATATAAATAGTGAAAACGAAATTCAATTCGTAAATGCACCGCAATGAGTTCATTCATTATAATAGTTGTAGAGATAAAAGATTACCCAAGTAAATGAATAATAATCACACTTTCTTATTGTAATTATACCATATTTGATTTTATAAAAGCCAGCTCTTATTTAAGCATACAAAATATACATACATAGCTCGAAAATAAGGAACATTTTTGTAAGTGCAACATAAAACTCTCTTTTAAATTTGTGTCCTTATAGAGAGAAAGCAAGTGTAATTTCAAATGACCACAGCCGTAATTTGCAACGATTTTCTCCCTCATAATGATATCAATATCATTATTTTAATAAAATCACTTTAAATGAACCATTGTCATTAAAGAAAACGGGTGACGCTAACTCAACAACGATTTAACACTCAACAACGTAAGGCGACAAACTTATCTTATTGCCAGGCTTATCAGGCGTCGCCAGTTACATAACATACTACTGTGCTTTGAAAATGTGCTTTGAAAATGGGAGTTCGATTCAACGATTAATGAAGACTCTTAGCATATGAGTGTTTGTGTAAGTGTGAGTGTGAGTGTGAGTGTTTCGAATGTGATTGTGTTTATAGTATATAGAAGGGGGACGGACTGTTTAGCAGCAACAAGCACAATCAGTGGGGCGAACGGGAAGGCAAACAAACTGCACACACTTATGTACATAGAAAGCAAATAAAACAATACCGCAAATGAAATTGAAATGAAAATGAAAGAATCAACTTTTCCAACGAAATGCACTGCACAAAAGGTACACACACACTCGCACACACACACACATGCGTGATCCCCGCTTGGCTCCCCTCAGAAACACACACCGAGGAGGAGCGGACACGTAAACAAAATGCGACCCTGCACTTTACCAACAACAACAACAACAACAATAATAATAACAAAGGCCAGCAACCAACTGTGGCATGTCAGCCACCACAAGAGTGTGCGTGTGTGTGTGTGTGTGTGTGTGTGTGTGTGTGTGTGGCTACCTGTGGGAAACACGTTTTCATTTTCCATTGAACGCATACAGCGATTTGGGCCCCAACCCTAACCTCATATTGACGGCGACCTGAGCACAGACCCAGTTTGGAGTTAAAGCACGAGAGTGGAAGAGTCGAACAGCGGAAGAGTCAGTGTAGCTGAACCCCAAAATACCCATAAATTCATTCAGCGAAATGCGGAAAAGGGGGTTGAAATACCCAACTGAACTCGCGATCAGTAATATTTGTAAGATAACTATTTTCGGGTATACATAACAGTTATGAAATATTAAAATAAGAAAAGAGAAAAATAAAAAATAAAATATTGCAAGGTGCTCAAATACTTTATATAGGATCAGGAAAATATTAGAGAATAGTTGGAAGATACATATTTTTGGGTGTACATATAGCATAACAGTAACGAAATGTTTAAATGCAAAGAGAAAAATAAAGAATAAAGTATTGTGAAATATTCGAAAATATGTACATACATATATTACTGAGTTTTATATAGATTTATGTATCGAAATTTGTATAGGAGAATTCAAAACATACTTAAATATTAGATAGTGGTTTTTAGATTTGTATAAATAACTATGTTAGATGGGCATTTAGAGCCGCAACGAATGATAAAGAAATAAGTATAATTCCAAATAAACGATAAATACATTTTCAGAAATGGATATATGGTGTGTGAGTGTGTGTGTGGTGTAAGTGTGTGCGTCCGATATCAATGCACTTATCGCACAATCAATTTTAGAACTGAAAATTAGTCAAATGAAAAGCAGAGAGCCAAAAAAAAATAGAAAAGAAATCAAAGATTCGAAGATAATTGAGGGGAGCAGGAGTCGAGCGAGGGGTTAGTTGAGGGGGGGGGAGAGAGACAGACAGAGAGTGAGAGAGAGCGAGAGAGAAATGCCCGCATTGCGGCAGTTGGTTGCGAAGGAAGGGAAGCGAAGATGCGTTGCGTCGTGGGCGGGGGGAGGGCGAAGGGAGACGAGGAGGGGCAACTTCCGCTCGTCGCATCGTCAAATGCAACGCAAATTGATTGCAAGTCGCGCGCTCCACTTACGGGCAACGTAATACTCTCTCTCTCTCTCTCTCTGACTCACACTCTCTCTCTCGCTCTTTAATAGCGGTAATTGAGTAAAAGACGGGTCTGTCACCCAATTGAAGATCAGTTCCCACCCTTTGCGGAAGCAACCTTTGAAACTCATTCCACTTACGATGTTGGCATGCGTCACACTCAAAAACCTATAAATAATTGAAAATTTTCAATTCATTAACGCAGAAGACGCAGCCAGGGACGAAAATTCGAAGTTTGAATTAAATCGAGTAATTGTGAAATATATATTAAATATCTATGGTAGTACAATTAAACAAGATTTCAATTACGAATTTGTGGTCGAGTTAAAAAGTTCAAAACAGAACTTGTGGCACTTATTAATCATAGTAACAATAGGCAGTAGAAACATTGATTATTAATGCCAAAAAATATTATAAAAAATGTTATAAGTGTAGTGGATAAGGATAAGGAAAGTGAAGGTTCGCCGGAATCTATACGTGGTTCATGTTGAGGTATAATCTAATCTACACTGTGCACGTTGTAGATGTGTAGTCATTTGGCATTCACAGGGCACAGGGGAAACGACTAATTGTAGCACTCACTCACATATGTACAAATGAGTGCTTGGAAGTATTCGTGTGCTTAATTGAGCTTTGTAGAGTTGGAGCTAAATGCAATGTTACAAGCAAAAAGCTGTTAATACTCCAGAGTTCATCGATTGACAGATACATGTATGTATGTATAGTATGTACGTGTATTTATAAAAATCCTTCTGAATTATAATGGTTCATTAGATTTATTTAAGGACGCACTCAAATCGATTGCCAATTTGACGCTGCAATATCATGCTCTCTGCCAATTGGTGCAGCCGCGAGAGAGCAAGAGATGCAGCTGTGATCGGCGAGAGAGCGACGACGGCAAGAGAAAAGAGCGAGAGGCCGCATCAGCTGTTAAAAATAACACACTCGCCCATACTCGCCCGCTCTCTTAGCACAATGCATCCACAAGCAACACGAAATTACATGCTCTCTTGTCTTCAAAGCCGGATGAGAGCAACATTAAACCGTGAGAGAGAGAAAATATTAACAATTATGCATCGACTAGCCTATACACTGCAGTAATAACACAAATCTACGTTACATGAGGGCCGCTCACTAAAAATTATAGATCAGCCGAGAAAAATTGAAAGCGAAAATTCAGCAAATAAGATAAGTGCTGAAAGAGTATTAATAAAACAGAACGTAAGCAACCATTATTGCCGCGAGCGTGAGAGAGAGAGAGAGAGAGAGCGATTGCAGCGCTAGCGATCGTTATGACTTAAGGGAGCGCTGGGAAAGCGTTTTTAGTATTCAAGCAAGCGTGTTCGAGTGAGGTCGCTAAACAAGCGGAGTTCATTATTGACCAAATCAAATTCTTATTTTTGGTATTGGTGAAATTCAGTTCTGTTTTGTTTTTTTTTTTTTTGCTGTGAGAATACAAGTATATATGTATATGTATGTATTTCTGTGGATGATGTCTAACAACATTAATATGTATATTAGTGCGGTATTGTAGAGTGTGCGGAGCAACGTCGAAACGATGTGCGAAAGAAGAATCCGAATCCAAATTCGATTCCAATGAAATTCTTCTGAGAGATGGTCCACTCTCGGCGCATATGTAGATTCGCGTAGACACGACTTCGCGTAGACAGTGTGCTCAGTGAGATCTGTGTGCAGCCTGAATCGGATCGGGACAAAACCAAATTGTGAACTGAATCCATTAATCTGACTGCGAGTGTGCGTGCAATTGAATCAATCGGTCAGCGGAAGTGCAAAACTTCGAGAAAAACTCCACTGCCCCCCACACCCATAAACCCCACAAAACATCCCAAAAGAAAACCTTAATACCTCAAACAAAAAACGAACAACGAATAAAATATAAGAAACAAAAGATAAACCGACGACAATCAAATGGCAGCGAAAACAACAACGACAACGACGTCGTCGACAAAGCACCAGAACACCAGTTCGTCCCCGATCATGGGGTATTTGTTGGCAGGCCTCTCCCTCTGTATCTCCCTCTGTGGTCTTGTTGCCGAGGGCCGCATAGCGAAGGCGGTAGGTTCGCCCGGTCCATGGAGGAGCGCCAGTCTGCTGAATGAAATTGATGCGGAGCCCGAGAGCATCTGCAAGCATTGTTTTTGCCACGGCCTCACGGTCACCTGCAACTTTGCTCATAATCACACGGTAAGAACTGCATACATACATATATCTAGCACATCGCAGTGAGCGGCGGCTATACCTTCTGCAGGGCGTCGGCCCAGATTATAAAACATGTCATGCCGATGACAAATAAGAAATAACATTTCACGGAGCTTGATTCAGACTGAAGTACAACTTAATATATGGCATATAATAAATGCAGTTGATGATAACAAATACTGCTGATACTATATTTGATGATTTTCCGCATTTAAAATAATATTTACATTATTTTAATTTTGTGGATCCTTGGAAATAGCTTGAAAGATATTCGGATGGCTAAACATTTTTGTGTAGCATTCTTGAGCGTCAGATACATAAAGTTTATTGGAAGATATTTCGCTTTTGGGCAAATACGAAATTTTCGCTTTTGCTTGTTTATTTGGTTAAAGTTCGTTTGATATGCGCATAAGCGATAAACTAGCGAAATTAATTGGTAGTTATAAAGTGGTCCGCCCTCCTCCCCCACAGACACACACACTCACACACACACACACACACACACAGGCACACGGGCACACGGGCAAAGAAAGAGAGGGAGACAGTGTGAGAAGCAGAGAAGGGAGAGTGAAACAGACGCATTAACGAAACGAAATGTTGTTAATTTGTGCTTTGCTGCGTCACACGAAACATGCTACACACAATGAACGGACATGCAGTGTACATACAGTGAACACCCGCTACATACACAAGGCCACAAGAGATAGCTGTGAAACACACCGTGTGTGGCTTGTGGATTCAAATGTAGATTTACCTATTTATCCAAAGGGGTTATTTTGTGATGCGAATGAGTAGATAGAAATGTATATTTATTAATCTATCTGTATTCACTAAAAATTTGTGATGATGATGAGTAGATACACATGTATATTTATTTATTGATCGATATATATTCATCCTAGAGGTCATTTCATATATACTATACATTCATAAATTGTGATGAGGATGAGTAGATCAAAATGTATATTTATTGATTGATCCATCCATATTCATCCTACGGCATTCAGTCAAAATCTATCTATATTCATCCTAGATGTATACATTCATAATTTGTGATGAGCATGAATAGATGCAAATGTATATTTATGTATCTGTCTGTACTCATTTTTAACTTGTGATGAGGAACAGGATGAGGACGAGTAGATACAAATGTATATTTATTTATTTATCTTATTTTAATTTAAATATATTTGTGATGATGAAATATACCGACTGTGGTGTTCACTGTATTTGTGTTTAGCGAATGGCAACTGTTACCAAATCGCACGCAACAGTTGAAATGTTTGCTCGCCCGCTGCAGCTTTTTGGCAACGTTTGTTTGGCGTGATCACAGTCGCTTCGTTTGTGTCATGAATAGTCGTAATACGAGTACACTCACACACTCGCACACAGTGAATGATTCAAAACGTAAACAAACCTGTGCCCACAGAGCAATTAACAGCTACAATTGCTGAGCTGAGCTGAGCTGAGCCAGAAGCAAGAAGCAAGAGGCAAACAGCAAAAGGCAAAAATGTACAAAATAAATAAAGAAAAAAAGAGAGGAAAAAACAAACGACAAAGAATCAAGCCAAGTTTCAACTCGTTCAACTGGTTATGCTAATGAATCAGGTGTGAATGAATCGCATGTGAGTGTGAGTGCACCGAGTGTGTCAGCAGCTGAAGTTGTCTAGCTCTGTTTGCAAACTCAACTGGATTTGGGTGGCGCTCGGGCGGCGGGCGCTTTTCAGACCGATGGATTTCTCAATCCATCTCGCTCGCTATCTCGATCGCTGTCTCGCTCGCACTGCTATTTCCGGACTGAAGTTCAAGCTAGGCCGAAGGCGTAACACCGGATGCGGGGCGTGGCATTTTGGGGGCAGCAAATTGCTGTTTTGTCGCCACAATGACGTGACAAGTGATCCGCACTTGGCGTGTCTCAGATACTGTATCTCAATGTGTGTTGGCATCTTGTAGATGCCCCGAATTTATGAACCGACGATCACCCACGCCTCCAACTCCAACTCCTCCTCCTCCTCCTCCTCCTCCAACTGTGCAAAGTTGACGAGCAAATCATTGGAAAATTCTTGAAACAGTTTTCCACACACACATTTTACGTGTGCCCGATTCCCGAATTTGTTAGCGAGGCATAAACATTCAAGTGCGGCAATCCAGAGAGCCCCAAAGAGTGAGCGAGAGAGAGTGGGAGAGAGAGTGGGAGTGAGAGAGGGAGAAAACTGAGCGAGTGTGCGCTGCGTGTTTGTTTTGAGAAACGACTGCTTAAATGCCATTCAAATGGCTACTAAAACTACTTAAAGCAAATGGGAAATGGAAAATGGGCACTAAAAATCCATCAAGTGGCAAACGATGCTCACGCTCGCTCGCTCGCTCTCTCTCTCTCTCTCTCTTTCACATGTGGCATATGCCACACGGCAGGAGGTGCCTCAAGTGTGCCTCGTCCATTTGCGACACATTTTTGCATTCAGCCCTCGCAGAGGTTTTCCATGGAAGCACAAATAAATAAAAACAAGCAGCGACGAGCGCACATAAAATGCTTAATACGAATGCAATTAAATTCCCTCTTAATGCCAGACAATCTATGGACTAATATCCGTTCTAAGGCAGCGCTTTTTATGGCATAAAAGTTTACATTAACGAATCCTCCAAATACTACAGACAATTTATTGCTCATCATATTAGCTTTGCTAAACAATCACGGTTGACCAACTCTCTTATCACGAAAAAAGAGTGTTGATATTTATTGCGAACTGGAGAGATTGTCAATATCGAATGATTAACAAGTATTGCAGCTGAGACGACAAAAACAAGTAAGAAAGCTACAGTCGAGAGTGCTCGACCGTATGATACCCGCAACCCATTTCGAGATAAAAAAATATACCTAATACACTAAAGCTTGTTTTTTTTTTGTATATATTTGAAAATAGCGGGTAAAAGTCAACAACACCGACATGGTCACACTGTCAACTAAACAAACAAAGCGCGAGCATATAACATTGATTCTTTAATAACTTTCTTGTTTTTCATTCTATCTCAACCAAATTCACAGGAATCATAGAGAATATAATTATTATTACGCATGCCAAAATTCTCTAGGTCTGCTCTAGGTCTTTTATTACGGCTTTAACAGGCTTTTGGGGGCGGAAATGGGCGTGTCAAAAATCTAAAATAAACTTGATCTGCGTAGGACCTATAAGAGTACTGTCACCAAATTTGGTAACTCAAGCTCTTATAGTCTCTGAGATCCAGGTGTTCATACAGACAGACAGACGGACAGACTGACAGACGGACAGACGGACATGGCAATATCGTCTCGGCACTTGACACTGATCAAGAATATATATACTTTATGTGGTCGGAGATGCCTCCTTCTGCCTGTTACATACATTTTCTGTTGGCACTAAGTCATAATACCCTTCTACCCTATGGGTAGCGGGTATAAATATGCCAAAAGATTGTGTGCGTTGCATTCACAGATACAAGCGCATATTTCGTTGTGTGCGTGTGTGTGTGTGTGTCACGTACGTTGAGAATTGTATCTGAGAGATACGTGCACGTGAGAAAGATTCGAGTGGGCCGCTTGCTGCTTTTTTCTCGCTCAGTTGCGGAAAATCCTGGTCGAGCATGCTGCCTCCATATGGGAAAGTTGCAACGCGTTGTCTCAAGTCCAGAGACGAACTGTGAGTGAGAGATCTATCCGTAAATGGCAAATGGCAAATAGATAAAGATATTCTCACCATGTGCCGCAGATTCTTTCTGCTTTTGCCACTTTTCACGTTCACGTTCACGTTCTCGTTGTGTTTCCAACAAGCACAAATACACATCATAATTTATTTTTAATTGGCTTTTGTATTTATGTTTATTTTTTGTCTTATTTATTATCTAGTCGAGAGCATATTTTACACGCTGCTGTTTGTCACTTTCCCAAGCGCTATTTCCGCTTTTCCGCCTAGACTAAAAGTCCACTAAAAATAAACTCGGAAAAACTCTGCGCGTTCTGTCGGCGACAAAAATGCGCCGGAAAATGGGCATCATCGGAATCTCAACGAGGCGTAGGGGCAAGATGGCGAGGGGGAGGGAGAAAAAGTGCATTTCAGCGCTGGAAAAGCACGCATGGAAAACGCCCAGCAGTCTAAATTTAGCCTCTCAACCATTATGTGTATTACAAGTGGCCATATACGCATAACTCTAGCCGTATCTGAATCTGTATCTGTATCTGAATCTGCTGCAGCTGCGTTTGTATCTGTATCTGTATCTGTATCTGTATCTGTATCTGTATCTGTCTGTGTGTATCTTTAGCCGGTATCTACATATAGCTGTCGCTGTATCCATATCTGCTTCCATATACTATACATGCATATGTGTGGCAGCTACTTTCCATATAGTTTATCGTCTCGATTTGTCAGAGTTTCGGGCGGAAAGTTCATCAAGCGGCCGAGTGCCGTTGTACCCTGTAATTATCACGGCCAGGCAATGGGGTATTTCTATTCATTTCGCTGATGGCCTCGCTTCGGCGTGAGCTCATCAAGTTTGCGCTCTTAGACACGTTTCATTTGCTCTTTCTACCCTGCACATTTTGCATTTCCACTTTGGGTGTATCTGCTGCTCCATATTTATTTTTATGGTTATTCTCTGAGTGCTCTTTAATTTTAAAATGTCTTAAGTCGCCTTAATTCTGTATGTTCAATAAATGTTTAATTCTGTTGTTGTTCAAATATTGATTGCGAAGTTTGCTCGACAGACACGTAGTTCCTGTTGCTTCCAATGGTCGACTCCTAATTGCATACCATGTACTTAGCAAATAATCTCGATCAAATTAATTTGAATTAAATATTTGTTTGTGGAGTGCTCAAGTGACTTTATGCTATATACTTTTTCGTAGCAATTTACTACTCAATGTATACGGAATTATATTTATATTTAATTATTAAAATTGTATATTTTTAATCAACTCTTTTCTTGCCTCAAATTCGAGTTGTATTTTCTGCTAGAAAGTACATGGAATATCGAATTTGAGCATTTGCAGCATTGTACATTTTCTTTACTCTTTCTTTGTGTTTTTTTATTTTGCCTTTGATAAATTTATGCGTCATTGGCGTGGGAGGGGGGGGGGGGGTTGAAAAGAGGGCACATAGAGTGTGGGGCTGGGAGGGAAGAAGGCGATAAGACAGACAAATAAGAAGCGAATTAAACAAAAAAGGAAACAAAGAAACGTAATTGAGATTTCCTCTTTAGCCAAAGAGCGAGAACGCAGAGAAAACTGGAGCAAATTGAAAGAAATTGCGCCCAATGCGTCAACGTTGCAGTCGACGACGCAGTTGTTGTTGCTGGCGTGTGTTAAAAAAGCAATTGCAAACTGATGGATGGATGCACAGCATTACAAGTGGGTGGAGGGAGGAGAGAAGCCGCTAGCTGTGATGGGGATGGGGACGAAGATGGGGGAAGAGGAAAGGCAGGCAGACGGCACAATAATAATAATAAACAGCAAACGTCACAAAATCTCTGCAGAATGCCGAGAATAAGCAACAGCTGGAGAGTGGCCGGGGGAAGCGCAGGAAGGGGCAGGAGGGGCGGGGCGTCTCAACAAGTGCGCCGCCGGACGGACGGACGGATGGACGGCGACAACGATTTGAAATTGTCACAGCTGCGCCCAGACTTCACTTCGCAGCGCAGACGGGCTGCAGTGAAGCAGTGAAGCATTGAACTCCGGCTTAGAGATGAGCGCGTGACCGAAACAGAAACCGATAACGATTACGATCACGATAACTGCTCGACCAAAAGACAGCATTTTAACAAAATACATGTACAAATTACAAAATACATAACATATAAGAATTTTAAAAAGTTCAAATACTCCGTAAATTAAAGTACAACAAAAAATATATATAGTATATATAAAATGTTAATCATAAAGAATAAACAAAATTAATTTAAAATAAGCATACAAGTCCTAAAGCGTAATCAAAATATATCCATAAAAAATAAATATAAAATGAGCATGAGACTATTTATACATATGTATATGAATCATAAGACAAATATATAAAATATGAATCATATTTTCATATATCTAGTTACTAATCTAATCTAATCAAATATTCATAACTTTTGGAACGCCTCAAAAAGTGTAAAACAATGATTGCAATCCTATCAATGCTCGATTATCCAGCTGATAGACATGAGGTCATCTCTAGACTGTCGACTGGAGACAATTGACCAGGTGGCCACCCGACACAATAGGCCGTCGACACCCCCCGCTTTTATGGGCCAAATATGGCGGCAACTTGCTGTTGTTGCTGCTGCTATTGTCGCTTGATTCACGACAATTATGCGGAAACCAAGCAGACACACATATATCCATATATAGTATATATATGTATATGTACAGTCCCCCAGCACTTCTCCCCAGCGATTTCACTTTGAGTACATATAGTAAGCATTTAAGTACACAAATACCCAAAGATTATAACATACATATAATAGCTGCAACTGGCATTGCATTCGCAATTACAATTGCACTTGAACCCAACTGTCGCCGATCGCCACCGATCAGAGAACTAACATTTGCTAAGTTCAATTAAAAGCAGAAGCTGCCCATTCATCATTCTTATTGAGGCCTGTTTTACGCTCAGCAGCTTTGGCTGTTAATGATCGGTTAAGCGAAACAACGAAAGTCCAATTGGCACATGATCAATCACTATCTGACAATGTCGTAGTTCTACTTATGTTTCATTTCATTTATTTTCATACATTTAAATATTTTACTAGTTAGGGAATTTCTACAATGTACACTCTAAATATATATTATTCATCAAAGTGAGGGAAAAAATGTACAAAATTACAGTCAACTGTTGTTGCAAAATGTGTATAACATCTGAGCAGCTGTAAACGTTGTGATTAGCGAAATGATCAGTTTAACATCATATTTCACTCCGTCATCGCTTTGTAACAAGATCATTATGCTATAATATCAAATCTGTTGCAAAAGCTCAACACTCTGCTATTTTAAAAGCAAGACCCAAAGAAAGGCCTTTTATACTCAGCTCAGCAAAATTGTATTGCACAATTGCGATTGCAGAGAACAGGTATATATAGTATATAGTATATAGCATACATATGTATGTATGTGTGTATTTATGCATGAGGCTGAAGAAGATGATCATTAAGAGCACAACAAGAGCAACAAGAGTTCCTGTTGTCGAGTTGTTGCTGTTGTTGTCACCCTAGGCACTTGCGAGTCAAACTATTTTCTTTTAATTTAATGAGAAAATTGCTCGCACAACAGCAGCAACAAACAATGCCACCAACTGGGGGGCTGGAGCAATGAACGTTTCGGTCAACTTGCCGTTGTCTGCGCTGCTGCTGCTGCTAGCAACAACAATTGTTGTTGTTGTTGTTGTTGCTAGTGCCGCGACGACAGACATTTAAAAATAATACCAAGCGACCAGCGAGAAATGCAAGTCAAGCGTCACAGCAACAACAGAAGAGAAGAGCAGCTGAGTGCGCAGAAGAGAGTGCGGCATTGGAGAAGAGCGGCAGAAGAAACCGCACAATGCAAAAAGCCACGATGTTGACGATGACGACGAAGTTGCTGCCTTTGTTTGTTGTCGCTTTATACCCGCTGCCCGCTGAGTAAAAGGGCATAACCAGTTTGCGACAAGCAGACATCTCGAAGCCCATAAATTATTTATATTGTTTTGAATCAGTGTTTTTTTTTTTAAGGTAATTCTAAGTTCTTAACCTTTTTTTTTTTGCTCGCCAAACGCAATGTACAAATAAAAAATGTATGATAAAAATTAAATAAACTTGTGTATTTTAAATATATGCGATAAAGCATACATTTTCACTCCACTTTCTAAAGTAATTATAATTTCTAGAAAATTCAAATTTCTGCACAGTATGAATTCGGTATAAAAGCACAAAACTGACTTAAAAAAAAAACATTAAAAGAACAATAGATTTCTGATTTATACTTAATTTTATTTATTAAAAAAAAAAATGTAAGAAAGCATAAAGTTTTCTAAAACTTCAATTCTAATTTCTGGAAGATTCGAATTTGGGAAAATTGTAATCTGTCCACATTAAATGCTAGATCCCCAAGAAGCAACAGTATCTCTACAGATCCAAGCCAAGTTTGGATTAGAATTTCAGAATGCAAATAAAAATAATCGATTATCATTATCAAATTATGCCTTAGAATTTGGCTGAATTTGTTTAGGCTGGCGGGTATCTCCCAGTCGAGCAGCATCAGCCTGCCGAGTGCTAAACTCTTGCCTCATGCATCTCTCTTTGTGTCTCGTCCACAGCTGTCGCCCATATGGAACAGCACGTATGTGGTGCCATCGAGCATCGCCGCCATGGAGGTGCAGCTGACGGATCGCACCCAATTCCAGCTGCATGGCGGACTCTTTCGCACCAATCGCGTCAATCGGTTCGTGGTGAAGGGCGCCAACGATGGCGACGGCGGCGATCAGGTGGAATTGACCCACAATGCGTTTCGCGGCAACCTCGCCGGCCTGCCGGACATCCAGATAATCGGCGTGAGCAACGTCTTTGTGCGCGAACAGGCCTTCTCAGGTAAGTTGAGCTGAATGAGCTCACTCAGAGCACACTCGATTGTCAGGTGCAAAATACAATTGACAAATATAGAACAATTTCCAATTTGGATTTTAACGCTAAATCGCTGATTTAAAATCACACCAAATGTCGAAGCTTAACATTGAAAGCACATTAAAAGCTTCTCACAACAAATATAAATATACAAGCGCATCAAATATAAACTTGAAAAAGAATATCTCGAATATATAAACTTGCAACACATCGCAAACTGGCAGCTTTAGGCTAGTGTCATTGAGACGCAAAGCAATTAACGATTTCTTTGCTGCTTTTGTAGGTGGTGAGATCAAACTAACTGTGGAGAACAGCCAGCTGCTCGTCCTGTTCCCCAGCGCCTTCGTCAACATGAACATGTCCTGCAACTTCACGAACATCAAGAGCCTGGACATCAGGGAGAGAGCCTTCAATCCCAGCACAAATCGCAGCACTCAGGCCAATGTAAACGTGAGTAACCGAAATCAAAACGAAAATCTAAACTAATTGAATTGCTTTCCATTTTAGCTGCACATTCAGCAATCGAACATTACTCAGATCGATAGTTTCGACGTCTCGATGAATAAAATCGTCTACCTCGACTGCACCATTGACGTTATTAGGCGCAGCGCCTTCAACGTGACCAATGTCAAGGAACTCTTCTTTGAGAACTGCGACATCCGGCAGATTGAGGCACACGCCTTCACCGATAAGCTGCACAGCGAACACATATCGATAACCGGCTCGCGAATCGGCACTATCGATAGCGATGCGATCAGCGGCAGTGGCATATCGAACTTTACTCTCAGACAGAATGAGTAAGTGAAGATCAAGTGATCGAAGGATGGATAGATCGATAATAGATAAGATAAACCGAGTAATACACAGCGAAGTAGGTCTGTAGAGGGAGCAATAGCATAAGAAGCAATGCGATCATAAGAGAAGATCGATAGATCATTCAATCAGAAAGCATATTGAATTAAGAATTCAATTAAATTGTAAAAGAGGTTCATATTCAAATATGATAGGTATTTGGACATACAAATTAGATGAGTTTACAGACAACATCTGCATTGAATGAATTATCTATACATAATTCCATTGAAGTTTCACACTCGAATGGATCTTTGACGATATATCGATTAATTCAAAAATGTATCAGTAGTTACAATATAGTGATCAGTAGAAACAAAACCAACGCGAAATGATCAACTGAACAATTATTATGATCGGTAGCATACAATAGAGCTGAACTGCACAAATATATAGTGGAACAGTTTCTCGATAGCATCGATTAATATCATCGGTAGAATACAACATAACATAGATAAACTGTTTGACTTATCAACTGAAGAATTATTATGATCGTATAGACGAACTGCACAAATATAGTCTCTCTCTAGTTTATCGATTATTGTGACAGGTAGAAACATATGTTAGATAAACTGCTAGACTTTTGTGATCCATGATCAACTGAATAGCTATCGTTGAACAGTTTCACGATCGCGAGTATAGATGTTGATATTAACCGAGCTTCTCTGTTGCGTTGCAGCATCGACACTGTCAAAGGCTCGGCCCTGCAGGTGTTCGCGGTGTTCGTCTACGTGCAGGGCAACAAGATCTCGCACCAGGGCGCCAACTGGCTGCACATCCAGCGCGGCGAGGTGGTCGTCATCGAGGACAATCGGTTCGCCAGCTTTGCGGCCATGCAGCTGGAGCAGTCGAACCGCATCAACTGCAGCTTCGCCAACAATCGGCTGGGCAACCCGCAGCCGGGTAGCCTCAACTTCAGCAACTGCGAGATGCGGGCGATGACCGTCGATCGCGTCTGCGATCCCAACTGCGGCGACAATCAACTGTGGCTGGCCACGCTCACCGAGCACGACATCAGCTCCGAGCTGTACTGCCAGCTGCCGTCGAGCCTGAGCTCGTGCTTCAACGCCACCGCGGTGCATCTGCGTCGCTACGAGAACGAGGCGTGCGGCGCCAGCGACCGCAAGCTGCAGTGCGTCGACGGCGTCAAGCTGGAGCTGTACGACGGCGAGTACGTCACCAAGGAGGAGCGCGAGCGGCGACAGCGCGGCACACCCAACACCATCATCATTCTGATCGGCATCCCTGTGGTCGCCATCCTCATGGTGCTCGTCATCCTCGTCCCGGCGGTCATCTTCTGGAAGCGGTGCGTGAAACGCTCGCACCAGCAGCAGGACCATTGCCGCATCAACTCCGAGGACTGCCTGGCGCTGCAGCGGGCCGTGGTGCCCAGAGAGTTGTGCAGCTCCCTCCACAAGCTGACCAGCAACAGCTTGTCCAGCGAACAGTGCGTGAACACCATCGATCAGATGATGCGGCAGCGCGTCGTTCCCATTCCCTCCTCCGTCAGCCTGGTGCTCGGCCGCCACCTGCAGCAGGCGCACGCCGTCGTCGTCGGCCACGGAGAGGGCCACGGCGCCGGGGCGCTGCTCGGCGAGCACGACGAGCTGGCCGAGCGCGAGAACATCTACACCGAGGTCACCGACTACTCGTCGCCGCAGGACTCGCTCGACGCCGACAATCTCTACTCGGAGCCCAATCACTTTGCCGGCGGTAAGTTGTTGTTGTTGCCGCGGTCGCCGCCCCCGACCCTGCCTCCACCCAACTATCCACAGTAGTATGCGAAACGGGACTAATTGTTGATTGTAGAAATGCTTGACTATTGATTGAGGATCGTAACTAATCTGAATCTGTTCTACCTGTACTTAAAGATCGATATTACATAATTAATTTTTGAAACGAGCGACACACGCACACACACACACTCACACACACACGAAACCAATTGAAAATAACTCGAAAAAAAGATCCTCACACACCCACACACACACACACAACTACACCCACACACACACACACAGGCAACGCACACAGTTACACACATGCGGAGTGCATGAAGCAACAAAAAGGTATACAAAACTCTGGTCTTAACTTTCGACTTGTATTCTATTCTCTTTCCCACTCTCTCTCACTCTCACTGTCACTGTCGCACATCTTAGCTGGCAGCGTTGCCAGACCGTCGAACGTTTCACATTTACTCTCATCGGTGGTTGGCTCTCTCTCTCTCTCTGTGTCTCTGTGTCACTCTCTTTTAGTCAATGTCAAGGGTTTCTCGATGTCCGAACTATAATAAATTGGTTGTCCTAAGGACGAAACTCTTGGTTAACTCTTTAGTATTGTTAACTCTTAACCTGTGATTAACTCCTAACCGGCTGTTCAATATTTAACTAGATGAAACTTATTATATTTTGATACATTTTCAACACTGATCTGTTATCTGATCGATGCATTCATTCGTTCGTTGACAGACATCGAGAAGACCTTTCTTCTTGCTAACTGTGCGCGTTAACTAATTGGCAATTTGTTTGCGCAAATCTTGCAGATCGCCGTGCGAATGATACGCCACCGCCCGCCTATGCGCCGCCATTCCAGCAACCGCCACCGCCATCGCTGCGACAACAGCGCCAGCAGCTGCATCATCACTACCAACAGCCCGACGTCCTCAACGTCCTCGACGTCCGTCAGCCGCCGCCTTCGACTGACAGCTGCGGTGGCGCCATTTATGCCACGCCCGTGTTGCGCTTAACGCCCCACTCGGCGCCCATCAACATCGTCCCATCGCCATCGAGTAATCAACAGCAGCAGCAGCGACACGTGCGCGAGCTGAGAGAAAATCTGGAGGCGATGCCGCAATTCCATCCCAATCAGCTGAGCTCGAGCCGCACCCAGAACCAGCTGCAGTCGCGCTTTGCGAGCACGCCGCGTCGCCAGCATCCGCCCAGTGGTGACAGCACCCTCAACAGAAGCTACGAGTGCCTGGACGGAGCGACCAGCTTGGCCGCCATGGAACTGATGGACATGCGGGGAGCCACCGCATTGCCGCCGGACTCTGGCTCCGATCATTCCGGTGGCAGCGATGAGACTGTTAAAATCGATGATGTTATCGAGTACGCCGATGCCGAGCACTGTGCAATGCTAGCTGCTGGCAAAACGACGACGACGACGACGACGGCGGCGGCGCTGAACACAACGACGACGGCGTCGAAGGCGGCAACATCCAAATAAATACACATGTGATACACTTACACTACCAAATAACTATAATAAGAACCTCGATGTCGGCAATATGTAAATACGTTAAATGTAAAACACATTTATCAAGGGAGACTTGGGGTCTGAAATTGAAATATATTGAATTTGTCTCAACTTAAATGAGCCCCAATTGCAATGAAAGCTACGAATCTTGCAAACATAGAGATTATACCCACAAAAACCAATAAAAAAAAAACGAAGCAAAAAAAATAAAAAAAAAAAAAAGCTACAGTCGAGAGTGCTCGACTGTATGATACCCGCAACCCATGTCGAGAGAAAGCAAAAAGCTTAAATGATATTTTAACAAAAAATATATCACAGAATATACTGAAATTTGTTTTTTTGTATATACATATTTTTAAGAAATCCATTAAATGCCGACATGGTCACACTGTCAACTAAACAAACAAAGCGCGAGCAGTTGCAAGTGAATTTTGCACATAAAATTGATTCATTAATAACTTCCTTGTCTTTCATTCGATCTCAACCAAATCATTGAGAATATAATTATTATTATGCATACCAGTGCTCTAGGTCTATTATTACGGCTTTTCCAATTTTTGGGGGCGGAAAGAGGTGTGGCAAAAATCTAAAACAAACTTGATCTGCGTAAGAGCTACATGAATACTGTCACAAAATTTGATATCTCTAGGTCATTCACACACTTAAAACGTCCATATGCATTAGGCCCAACAATTTTGATAAATAATTTAACGAATAACTTTTGTTCTACTTATCCAATTTGTACCAAAATTACAGGGTATATTAAGAGTGTCAAGCGCAGATGGGTTACCAAATTACACATCATTACACAAAGAACTTTTGGAGTTATGCGCAATTTACATTAAAAAAAACTTGTCTTTTTCTAGATTAATGCTTATTGTGGGCGAAGGGGGCGTGGCATCCAACTTTTGAAATAAACTTGACCTGCGTAGGGTATGAAGGAACCTTTTTGTCAAATTTTGTGTCTCTATGTCTTATAGTATCTGAGATCCAGGTGTTCATACAGACGGACAGTCGGACATGGCTATATCGTCTCGGCTGTTGACACTGATCAAGAATATATATACTTTATGTGGTCGGAGATGCCTCCTTCTGCCTGTTACATACATTTTCTGTTGGCACTAAGTTATAATACCCTTCTACCCTATGGGTAGCGGGTATAAAAAATATGCGAAATCAAAGCTTGTATTTGACTTGTAACATATTCTATTGATGGAAACGACTTCTGACTCATTGATCATGCCACTTGCTGTGCGCTGCCTCAGTTGCATAAACAAAAGCGGCATCGCGTGTGGCATATTAATAACATTTGCTCATAGTATTTCGAAGTCACTTTTTGCAGCGGAGCGCTGTCGAAGAGGGAGGGGGGAGGGAGGGAGGATATAATCAACATACAACATATAGTACATATATGTATATGTATTTCGAAAATGTTGAATAACTTGATTTGCAAGCGCCACATTTATGCACTGCGATTTGAAACAATCACAACTGCGATTATAGCATGTGGAGTTACATTTGTTTTCTCAATCATTCGCCATAATAGAAGCTATTCAATTTATTTTGTTTTCATAACATAACTTAGTTTATTTAATAACTTATATCCATCTGTCCGCCGACTTGAATTACAATAGGCTGAAAGCAAATGAATCAACAAATACAAAACTCCGAGAAAACATATTGAAAGTTCAAATTTCCGAAACTTGTAGGGCATTCGCCAGTCGAGCATGCCTCAATTCGAATATTATGTTACGTGTCGTCTATATGGTCAGTTTTGTAGACGAAGTGCACGGTTCGTTCTTTGTTCAATGGCCTCAAATTTCATAGCGATTTTGAAAATGAGTTCCTATAAATAAGTTTCATGTTTCTTCAGAATTGAAGAATGTGCACGGAAGACTCCTCTGGCATATTTGCTGAAACTGCAAGCTCTTTCTGTTAATGACTCTCGACCAGAAGTCAGCCAAGTCTGGTAGTCTCCCGCACAGTGGTGCGCCATTGTTAACATGCCATGAAATCAACATTTGCAGCGATATCTTTAATCAGAAGTCCTGTCGTGAGCTAAGCTTATTGCGATACTGCTCACCATATTTTTTCAATTAATTCTCGGTTTCAAAACTATCAACTTTTGTTTTTCCTTTATTTGGATCTTTGACTATTTAAGAATAAGCCTTTTATCCGATCGGTTCGATCTTAATATGGTATTCTATACATATGTATAGCATGAAAAACGATAATTCAATCGGTGTGGATCTTTATTAGTTTTTAACTAGATTTTATGTCCACCGCCATTTTGTTCTCTTGTGTTAAAAATGTTAAGATTCTTGTTCATGTTATAGCCACATACATAACATATGTCATTTTTGTCATCTCGTTGGATTAAGCTGGAATCGTGTAAATTTGAAATCGTGAAGTTTATTTCTGAAATGAATTAGTTCTTTTTTGTAGCTACTGTTTACTGTAAGGTCCGTTATCAGCTTTGCTTGAAACATTGTCGCATGTTAAGTAATCTCTGTTAGTTAACAGCTATGTTATGTTTATAGTTAACTAGAGGTTAGTTTTTAAATCCCTGTTGGAACCTTAACTTGAAGTGAAGTAACATTTTCAGTTATATTAACTACTGTTAGTTAACTGCTAAGTAAGATTTACAATATTTGATCCGTTTTTCAGTTATATTATTTTCAGTTGGATAACAGTTGTGCCAGTTTATGAAGTCTCTTGACGTTAGCTTGAAAAATCTCTGTTATTAACATTTACTTGGAGTGATGAATTGTTAGTTATATCAATTTCTGTTAGTTAACAGTTGAAGAAGTTTCTTCTGTTATTAACACATTTACAGGAGATACATTTTCTGTTGTATAATTTTCTGTTAGTTAACAGTTGTGTTCCCGTTAGTTGCAAAACCTCTGTACGCAGCATCGATGTATGTAAGTGAAGTGATAAATTTGGCAGCTCTGCTGCTCAACTGCAATGTTTGTAATCTTCGTCAGCATTTGTTGATGGATTAATGCAAAGTTAACACAACAACAACCGAAGCCGAAGCTGCAGACCACCGTGCGGTATTTACAACAACAACAACAACTACAGCGATGGCAATGGCAAACACACAAAGCAAAAACAAACACAGCGAACGGCACCAAATGTAAAAGCAAACAAAATGCAAAAGCAAAAACAAAAACAAATTCTTAAAGCTCACGACGAACGAAGCGCGCTGCTGCGCAGCTGCGCCGTTGGCAGCGCTGTTTGCTTCGAGATGAAGCGATCACTAATTCAAACGCGCGCTCTGCTGCTCGCGCTGCCACCGCCGCTGCCACCGACGCTGCCGCTGTCGCTGCGAACCGTAAATGTTTCGCCGCCCGTTTGGCGCTCAGTTTGACATTTGCACGCGCTTACGCCGGTCGCGCGGCAATCGAAAGCTCAGGCCTGGCCGCTGGTTAGTTTTAATTATTCGTTGTTCTCGCTGTTTTCATTTTGTGCGCTGATTTCACGATTGCGAATGCAAATATTTACAAATTTATGCGTATTTACATTTGCCAACTATATGCGGTCATATTTTTTCTCAAGTGTGTGCGACAGAGAGAGAGAGCGAGCGGGCGGTTGTAGCTTTGTCGCCCAAAAACCACAATGCGCCCAAGCCAGCAACCAACCAATGGCCAATGGCCAATGGCCACAAAAAGTTCAAAGCAATAAAAACAGCAGCAGCAGCAGAATAATTTTGCATGCATGCCGTGAGAGAGAGAGTTCGCGCAGCAGAGAGCGAGAGCAGCGCGAGAGAGAGAGAGCAAGCGATGCAGCTGCAGGGAACGCATTACTTTTTGGCAGGATCGCGCTCTCTCCCTCACACGTACTCTCGCTCTTGCTGCTTTCCTCGCGTGTGTCTCTGTGTGTGTGTGTGTGTGTTGCGTAAGTGAGCAACTGAGAACTGAGAACTGAGATCAGCCACCCACGCGCGAATGCCAAGCCAAAACAAAATAAACAAAAACACTTATGGAATTTGCATGTGAATAAACGGGGCAGGCGGCATGAAGCTCAAAGAAATGGCAGGCAAACATGGAAACAAATGACATTTCTACGTTGATCCGTCAACTTGTGCGTGTGTGTGTACGTGTATGTGTATGTGTGTGCTTACTCCCCCACATCAAGTATACGCATGAGACTCAATAGTCTGACGTCTGACAGCAATTGGCAGTTGACAAACAAATACGAGAACGCCACCTTTTCACATTGCCATATCCAAAGCAAATGATTTCGATATTTCAAGGTTATAAGTATGACGAACAAAATCTGTTTTTAGTTCTCGCTGCTGCTGCCGTTGCGGCTGCCGCTATAAAAATGCTAAAATGCTTGTAAAAAGCAAGACGAAAATTCGCTATTAAAACGCCAAACTTATGAAAAGTTAAGCAAAATTTATGCACCAAAAACAAAAAAAAAAAAGAAAACAAAAAAAACAGCACACAATAAGCCATAAAGCACAACGAAGGCAGGGAAAACGAAAAAGAGAAGCAAACTCATTAACCCCGTCAAGTGCTGCCTGCCTTTAGCGCGTTGTAGTTGTTGTTGTTGTTGCTCTTTTAGCTTTGCTCAGCACACAACACGTGCGTCTGTTCCCAGGGTTCGGCAACTGTTCCCAGGGAACACTGGGCTAAAGGAGAACAGGAAACAAGTGTTTCACAATTGCAGCGTACGTTAACCTTGGTCTGTTCCCAGAGAACACTTTCTTCACTGTTACCACACAGTAATGGCCGTTAATCATTTGAAATGGGTAACTTTAATGTTCTAATTCTAACGTTCCTTATCTGACCTGAGATAGGAAATAGAACAAATTGTGAAAAGCTCAATTCTAGCGATCCAGGTATTCAGCCGTTATCAGCTGACGTCATGCTTTACAATTAAAATATCTAATGTTATATAGCGAATACAGTAACAGTATACGACCCGTGTTTCGTTTTCACGATTCCCGAACGAAAGCTAATATTCTTAACACATCAATGTCAAATTACATTTTCAACTGTTTCAGTTAGTGTTTCAATTATTCGTAAAAAGGTACTCGTAAATACGCAACATTTGCTGAAAGACGCATATTCCGAAGGCCAGGAAGTGTCGACAAAAGTGTTTTACTTCAACTGACTCAGAGAGTATATCTAAACCTTAGTATTGTGTATCACACCAGAGACGACAGCGATAAGATTATTTCCGCTGCATGAACGGAGCACAAACAGAGATTGTGTCAAGAGAATTGCAATATATTCAGAAAATCATTTTAGATATACAAAACTGTTTAATACTTCTATTAAAAGAGTATTATATCTGGGGCGTACTTTATAATCAGTCTTTGAAGTGCAAAAAGAAAGAACGAAATTATCGTAGTGGTTGCAAAATGATTGCAAATTGCAATGAAATGAAGCTCGTTTTTGATTTCTACAAATCCATGAAATCTTCGCACTTAATTGGCGTTTAATTGGGCTCCAGAAGTGAAGTGAAGAAAAGAGTTCAGATGCAGAAGAGTGTGCGATAGAGAGAGAGAGAGGAGAGGATTCAAGTGGGCAGGAAATGCAATTTTGGTTTTATTTAATTTCCTATGCGCGCCACTTGTGGCACGATTCAATAAAGCCCAAGCAACAAACAGTAAAGTGCAGCTAAAGGGTTCTTCAAATAACAGTTTCACTTCAGTCTCTCCATGTGAGTGCGCATAAGTGAGTGTCTTTGTGTGTGAGTCTGTGTCACATCCGCTGGTAAGCAAAAAGCTGCCCAGCTTCACTGTTTGCCCAAGTAGAAAGTAAGCATAATAACAGGTCTACTCTTCTGCTCAAACATTCTTAAGGCAGACCCAAGACATTGAGAGAGAGAGACGAGTTGAGCTTGCACTTTCTTTAGATCATTCACACAAGCTGTTCTCTAGATTGTCTAAACTTCCACAATCCTATAATTATCGAACATATTTATCGATTTATCGACTCAACCACACCGCCAACGAGCATTCAACAGTGAATGACCGTTAGACAGTGCATCAAGTCCAAGCTGAACGATTACGTGAGTGTGAGTGTATCTACAAAGAATCTCTAAACTCGGCGCAAATATTTGAACAGCTCTTTAATGGCAGAGAAGCGAGATGGGAAGAGAGGAGGAAGAGGGGGGAGAGGGGAAGAGAGTGGGGCCTGTGTGTGCGCATGTGGAGACAGCTGGTAGGCATCGTTTGGCTGGTGACCACATTTCCTCCTCGTATAAATTAAGTTCTATAAACAAATGAAATGGCCATAAACAAATAACAAAGCATAATTGCTCATGTTTGCGCTCATGGCGATGGCGACGACGACGACGCCAGCGAATCATATGAATCAAATGAATCTATTCGAAAGTCTGTTTGGGGCGACCTCCAGATTCAATTAACAGCATTTGGACGCTGATTGAAGGCATCGTCTCGACCACCAACCAACTATGTGTACTATGAGTGCTTATGATCTACGAGTAGTACTCACTGAATGTACTCACTTGCTTATCAACCGTTGATTCAATTAGATTCACTCTTCGCTCTGTGTGCACTCTGATCATCGTTCAATTTTGGACCACAGATAGTTGATGCTTGATGCTTATAATGATGATCGACACTTTTAGTTTTGTAATCGGTAATCGATCTTCATTGATCAAGACAACATATTTGCAATGGATACAAACAATAAACAAATCGATATTGTAAATCAAGTAGAAAATAGAGAATGTGTGAATTCAAATTCTTCACTTTTTACTATTGCAGCTGACTTCAGACTAGTCAGGTGACTTAATGACGAACATTGTATAAACTCTTAATTGTGACCATTTCAACATAGTTGATACATAAGGAAAAAAGAGAGTGAGGTGACTTAATAATGAACATTTTAAAAACTCTTAATGAATGTGACCATTTCAACATAGTTGATAAGATAAGGAAAAAAGCTCCGGATGAACACAATAAATTTAGTTAATTTGATATGCCTTGGCAACAGTAAAATTAATGACTAGAGAATAATAATTTAGATTATGTGCAAAAAATAACAATACAATTGTTAACGTTAGAAACACTGCAGGGCAAACCATACTATATTTTGGAAATTTTCTGGCTCATTTTATGCAAACAAGACTTATTAGTTTTTTTATATATCGTTTTTGTATTCAGATATATTACTGAATTGCGTCTTCTTAGATGGTCTAGAATAACAAATTGATAGTTTTAAATATTATCATGTTCGACATGTATCGGTGTAAATTTCAAAGAAAACTTGTTAAAGAATCAACATCAGTAATATACCAAAGTTATTATCGTAAATTGAAGACAAAATTATTTTATTATGGTTTCAAATAATTTTCTTCACTTTTCGCAGACTTTAGCATTTTTTGAGATGAAGACATAGACGACTTCCAACTGTCGCGCTTGCAATGTATTATTTTCCAATGTATTGTTTAAAATATTTTTAATGGAAGATCTACAAATATCGCTTTTTGACAATTCTGCAAATGCCCATGTACAAAGCACTGAGAATACATAAACACGATTTACGATTTACAAGATATAATAAATATGAAGCTGTTTAGTTAATCACATACTAGAGAAACCAATCAATCAATCCAGCAGCGAGTTTGATACGATACCTTCGTATGCCTGAACATAGAGTATAGATAAGCAATTGTTAGTATCATTTGACCATTATTACTCAGCGCTCATTGTAAATAGAGAAATGAGTACGAAATCACACACACACACACACACACACAGTAAATACAATGCATTGATAAGGTGGAAACACCTTTAGCGATAAAAATGAGTATTGCTTATCAGCGCTTATGAAACATTCAGCAGGTCACAGCGAAACGAAACGGAAAGCTGAAACTGGAACAGTAGCAAATAGACCGAACGACAGAGAGAGAGAGAGAGAAATAGAGTGGCAATGTGAAACGAAATAGAATAGAAACAGCAATAGCAAGAGATACGACGACAGGCATAGACAGAGTCAGACCCAGACCCAGACCCACTGTCAGAGCCCCAAGTGTTTTTATTTGCTTCTGTTTTTTTTTTCGTTCGATTTCTAGAAGTATGATTAATTCCACATAAGCGAAAAATACAAAACAAAAAATACAAAAAAAAACCCAAACGAAGCACACAAAATGCGAAATATCAGAAATCTAAAGGATCCCACAGCGCTGCTCTTCGGCTGGCTGCTCTGCTGGTGCATCTCATCGTCGCCAGCGATGGCGACGACAGCGACGCCGCCGCCAAAGGTCACCTGCTCCGATCGCGACACAAAGATCACCTGTGATTGCAACAACGCCGAGCTGGTAAGTGAACCTCTCACCAATCGCACCAATCAAAGCTAACGCAGCATTTGCAAATCTAGGCAATGTTGATGCCACAAATCAACGGAGCCGTTTACCACATCGAGGTGCGCAACTGTCGCGACCTCACCGTCGAACCAAACGCCTTGGAGCGCACCGAGGGACTGCGCAAGATCAGTTTCCATCACGTGAATCGCCTGGTGCTGCAGAAGCATGCGCTCAGCTTGTCCCGCTACGTGAGCAACAAGGCGTTGATCGTCGAGTTCGAGGACGTCAACTTTGAGTTGATCGATTCGCACGCCATCAGTGGCAACATCGAGGAGATCTCATTCGTGGGTGGACGCATCGCCCAGATGCAGCCATTTGGATTCACCACCACCAAAGACAGTGCCATATTGCTCAAGCTGGATGGCGTGACCATTCAGCGCCTCGAGAGTCAGGTAAGTCACCTTCTAAATCGTAAGATACAATATTTGCGAACTCGGTGAACTTGGAAGCTGATAGCTTTGCTATTATCAACTACAAAACGAACTCCATTCGATTTATAGAAGAATTAGAGCTTCCAAATTGTTATAGACTCGCAGCTAAACATACTTTTTTCGGCGAACAAACAGGCGGACAGACTGTTTATGTTGGTGGAAACAGCTGGCGGTACTATATAACAAAATAATCTGTACAAAATGAATAGGAGTGAGTACAAAGTGATAGTCATGGGCTGACTGTAGAAGACCTATTCAAAATTGGTTCATTTGTGTAACACACAACTCAAATGCATATGTTTCCATAGTGATTCATTTATGTGCTCTCTTTGGATTATTGCATTTTGCGCCATCAATCGAAATTTGAGTTCCATGTGAATATATTAAAGGGTTTCATTTGTTAGTATAATAGAATCGAGCGGAGATATACAAAATTATAAGATAAATAGCGACCTACAGGAGCATACGTTGGCCAGGCAGACGAACGGAGATGGTTGAAATCCCTTAGCTGTTGATACTGATTGGGAATATGTGTATATATCATTTATGGGGTCGGATGTCTCCTTCTGTTAGTTACGTACATGTGAATTTTGACAAACCTCATATACTTTTTTCAAAAGTGAACAGGTCCAAGAATCGTAGGTTGCTGCTAAGCTGCAGTTAAATGGTTGTTAAACTTTTTACTATGTATAAATTGAAGTTGCAATGGAAGCACGCGCTAATCAACAAAAATGGGAAAATCAACTGCTCAATAAATCTCAACAGATTTATTTATTGTAATTGGTATTAACTACTATTGTAATTAATTAACGATAGGCGAATCGACCAACTAAAATATTTGGTTACCGATCAGATGGGTTTTTAAGCTGAAATCTTTTGGAGCGCTGTTAAATTGTAATTAAATTTGTGTCTCGTTGACAGGCTTTTAAAAAGTTTGCCGTGGAGCAAATGATCATTGCCAACTGCAAATTCTTGGCAAATGTGCCGACGCGCGCCTTCTACGAGCTGGAGGTGCTCAACGAGCTGAGCATAAGCAACAATCAGTTCCAGGAGGTGCACTCGCATGCCTTCACCTTCAAGCGTAAGTTCGCAACTGCAACTGCAACTGCTGAATGCAACCAAGTCTTCTAACTATCTATCAATCTGTCTATTTAGTCATCTACAAGCTGAGCTTGAGCGACAATAGCTTCCTGGCTGTGGACGGCGAGTGGCTGGAGGCGCAGATTCGGGATGCAATCACGTTGCGTGGCAATCGCTTTGGGGCCACCAGCGAGATAGCGTTCCGCAGCCTGAAGGTGCATCGGGACTATCAGCTGAGCGAGCGACTCGAGTTGCGGTTCCACAACAATACGGTGCACAGTCTGCTGCCCGCTGCGAGCAGTGTGGCGGGCAATGTGGCAACCATTGAGGCGCCACCGCAAGCGTTGCGCTTCGATGAACGCTTCGCGCTGAGCATTCAACAATTGCGCTACGAGAATGTGTGGAGCTGCGACCAGTTGGACTTTACCCAACAGCCAGCGGTGCCGCGTGCCGAATTCTTTCGCCTCCATGGCGATCAGTTGCTCTTCAGTCGTGCCACAGCTGAAGCAGCAGCAACCAATGTTGTTGCCGCACCGCAATATGTGCCATTGCGCCAGGTGATTGGCGATCAGTGCCAGCCGACCAACCGTGTGGCCTACATTGTTGTGGGCAGTGTGCTGCTCGGCCTGCTCGTGCTCTTCCTCCTGCTGCTGCTGTGGTGCCATGTGGCGCGGCGGCGACGGCGCCGCAAACTGGACGTGGTGCAGCCCGAGGCACGCACCTACAAGGAGACGCAGATTGTATACCAAATCGAGAACGCTGGCCTGCTCAAGACTGATCTGTAGTGCTACACACAACACACACTCAACACTCAACACTCAATACACACATAACCAAATCACACATAGCTGAATGAAGCTAGCAAAAGAAAGATGCGGAGCAAAACCATCTGAACTACAACCAGCACCACCAACAAGAACCACCAAGAGTGACCTTTCGTTGTACCAAATTCATAGCATACGTCTAGCTTAGTCCAACTACATCTAATGTAATCTATGTTAATCTGTAACTGCGTAAAGCTAAAGCCATTAGGTATATAAGCTGTACATACAAATAAATTACAAATACATATATTTATCTACAATCACTGCAAGTCACGCTGCTTTTAGTTGAGAGTTAGAAAAGTACAATTATCATGCTGTTAGCACAACATTAATTTACTCAATATATACATACGTTTGCATGTGACTCAGCAGAAAGAGGGCCAATAAGGGATATTAGAGCAATACTGTAGCATAATATTGGAATTCGGAACTCGACACTTCTCTTAAACTCAAGCAGTTTTGCTACAGATTAGTCAGCAAAATGTTAGGCACATATAACAGTTCGGGCAGAAAAGTTTCTATATATCTATAGATATCGATACCATTTCTATAGTATGACTTGTCTTAAATATTAGACATATTGGATTTTTTTGATGTACTCGTTGGTAGTATTGTCTTTGGTCCGTTCACTGCGTGCATTAATCTCGTTGTTGCTGAATTGTTAATAGTATTTTTTTTTTCCAATAAAAGTAAGCTCTATTAAACTCGTTCTCCTTCATTTAAACTAGTAGAAGTATCTTCACAAACTATTAGCACGACAATAATATTGTCTGAGTACAAACTTTTCAGCCCTATCTGTTATATGTGCAAATCAGAAAGCACCGATCGCATAAATCATGTTACAATGTCAATTATCAGACTGGAAAGTATTAGTCGCAGAAGTGTGCGGTTAACAGCTAGACAATGTAAAACCCAATTTCAATGGTAAATTAACATTTCGTTAACAGCTGCAAACGTTACAGCTGAACATTTTCGTCAATCAATATAATGCTAATTGGCATGATGAACTTACCCAATGGGCAAATAGGATTCAAGGGCCTGATGTACCGTCAGTTGTGGCTCAGAGAGCGCAAATCCCTTGGAGAGCAGCGCATGATGAGCGCTGATGGTCTCCTCGATGCCGCTCAAGTCGTCCATGTCCTTGTCATCTACAAGTCAATCGCAATCAATCAGTCTGTCAATCGATTATCTATGAGCTGAGCTTAGCTGAGCTTACCCGGCAAATTGAGATCCTTCTTCATGAGATTGGCGCTGCACATGCCGCCGAGATAGGACAGTTCCTGTTCCAAGCGTATGAGGCACGAGTTGCTGGCATTGATCTGAGCGAGACGGCAACAGATAGAGTGAAATAGAATGGGACAGAGATGGGGGGATGAGACTTACGGCTGTGGGATTGTCGTAGCCAACGACGAGACACTTGAAGCCGTAGCGATTGTTGTGCGGATCCTGGGCATACAACGATGCCGTCTCCAAGGAGAACTCGACGCAGTTGCCCGGCAGAATGAGCACGTTCTGCAGCCAGTTGGACGCGCTGCCAGAAGAAGACGATATAGTTTTAAAATTGAGACCAATATTCGATTTAAGCGCAACTTACGTATTGAATTTCTTGACCACAATCCAGTCGTGGTCGACAACGTCCTGCGAGCGCAGCGGCGACGCTTGAGTGGCGCCCGGACTGCGGCAACAGCTGCTCATCAGCAGATGCGCATTGCTGGCACTGGCGACCCGCTTGCCGCTGGCCACATTATTGTCCAGCAAGTCGTAGTAGTCCTCGCCGGCGGCCGCTGCTGCAGCCACATTCGAGGCGGACGGCGATGCCGAAGCGGACGCCGCCTGGCAAGGCTGTGGCGTTGCGGACGCAGCCGCCGCCGGTCGTATGGGTATCGAGAGCAGCAGATAATCCTCCAGCTGAGCGGTGCCGCACTGCGGATCGAACTCAATCGTCAGCCACTGCACGCAGGGCGGAAACTCGACGCGATAGCAGCTGATGCTGGCGCTGCGATACGGATGCTCGCTCTCGACGACACAGTAATGATTGCTGGTGGTGCTGCTGGCCGGCGAGGGCACGGGCAGCGGCTCGGGACGCAGCTGCTCGGTGCGCTGCTCCTTCGACACATGCAGCTGATTGAGCGCAGCAATGTGCGGCAGTATCTCCTTGATCAGTCCCAGTATCTGCACCGAACTCTTGGGGTCACTGCACGCCAGGTTGGCGATGTGCGCGTAGACCAGCGGCAGCAGCGTGTGGAACATGTTCGAGGCCGCCAGATTGAAGACCTCCAGCAGCTGCAGCGCTGCCACGCCTCCACCGCCGCCTGCGCCGGCGACAGCGACGCCGCCGCCGCCGCCAGCGCCCATCATCAGTTGCGCCTCCTCGGAGTCGGAGTGGAGCAGCTGTTGCTGTTGCTGTTGGTGCGCGGGCAGCTGTGGCGGCAACTGTTGCTGCGGCGTCAGCTGCACCGGCAACTGTTGCTCGGTCAGCGGCAACGGTTGCTCCGAGGCGGCCAGCTCGTACTCGGCCCGCTCGTTGCCGTTCAACTTGGCCGCCAGCTGCACGTTGCAGAAGTTCAGCTCGGCCGTCTCCTCGACGCCAATTTCGGTGGCTCCGATTTCGATCTCCATCTCGAAGGGATTCGTGGAGCGTTTGTCGAACTTCAGCGTCTCCATGATGCCCTTGGAGAAGCTCTCGATGCGCTTGCCCAAGTCCCTGGCCGTCGTGGACAGCTGCGGATCCACGGGCAGCGCTGCGGTCCGCGAATTGTTCGCCCAGTTGATGTCCATGTGCTCCTCGATGGGCGTTATGTTGTGCTCCGAGTCGATGGTCTGCGTGTGATTCGAGGACGAGTTGTCTGTGGGCGAGCACGACGCAGCCATCGCGTTGCGCGCGAGTATCAACAGCTCCGTGCACTTCTTGGTGATGTCGGCGGCAATCTGCAGCGCCGTGTCCCGCGTCGAGATCTCGTTGCTGCTGCCGTTGCCCATGGCCGCCGAGGTGCTCGCTGACGAGGTGCCCGCCACATGTGCCGCATCCAGCGAGCAGGCGGCTGCCTCCTGCTGTTGCTGCAGCTGCTGCTGTTGTTGCTGCTGCTGCTTGATGGGCGTGCTGTAGTAGAGTATGCTGGGCAGTTGGCCGCGAGCTGGCGTTGTGCCGTTGAAGCTCAGGTCGCAGGCATAGAAGTGGAAGCTGGCGCCGCACGGGCCGCGCACAGTCGGCATGCCAGCGTCGCCGGAGCAGGTGCGTGCCCCTTGGGAGCACAGCCGGAGGGCGTAGCGCGCGTGCTCCTTGATGTGCACGGGATGCTCGAACTTTATTTCGGCCAGATCGTTGTGCACCGCCTCCTGGTCGTAGCTGCCCGATATGGACTCGAGTGTCTCCCACTTGTGCTGCGGCTGCAGATCCACCGTGTTGTCGTAGAGCAGCTCCAGCTGATAGTCGTAGCTGCCCGAGCCCGAGTAGATCATGGCGCCCGCTATGGCGATGCCCGCACGGTCCACTGAGAAGGCGATCGCGTCGGGCCCGAAGTTGCCCGTGTTCCAGGTGCGACTCAGATCGCAGCGTGCGAATCGCGAGCCCGTCGAATGCAAAGTGCGCGGCGGCAAAAACAATTTGTCGTACTCCCCCAGCGCCGTTTGATACACAATCTCGGCAAGGACGCGAGCGAGCAGATGGCAACAGTTGTCGATGAGGCCCTGATTGATGCACTCCTTGACCGCATAGCTGCCGCCCAGACTGCGACTGTAGATCGACTCGATGCGCGATCGGATCGGGCTGGCAATGATGTCCAGCAGGCGCACCAGCACATCCTTGAATGTCCAGGAGTTGCTCAGGAAATCGCTCTTCTCCTGCTGCGTGCGATAGATCATCTGCTCGACCAGAATGGGATATTGGTGCGCCTCCGTTGACGACAGCATCGGCAGGCCAGAGTTGTCGCTGGGACTGATGATCGACTGCCGCTCGTTGCCCGACGCATTCAGCAGCGAGAATGTGGCACGCAACTTCACCGTGGGCGAGCAGAGACCGGCCAGGATGGCGCTCAGGAGTCGCGAGTGCAGTGCACCGCGATCCATTTGGGCCAACAGGTCGCAGAGGCAGTTCCACTTCAGCGACGACGTCGGGTAGAAGGCGTCGAAGCACGCCACGAAACTCAAGTGGCATTCGTCCAGAATTTCGAGAACCAGCGCGTAGCCTGAAGAGCAACAATTTGATTAGAGACAAACGTTGGTAAATTGAAGAAGGTTTAGAAAGGTATCTCAACAGGAGATAAATATAAAATTGTTTGTCCTGACTGGCTGAACTATCAACGCGCAGACCCAACGGTAAGAACTAATAATGATAAATTACAAATTACGCTAATAAATTGATCGACAACACGGCAGAGACTTTGTGGCTTTATCAACTCACCCTCGTCGGTGGCAATGTCCTTGAAGATGTCGTCGCAGAAGATGCCAATGAGCAGCGCACGCACATTGCCAATGCACTCGGCCAGCTGGATGTTCTCCAGATTGGTTTTGCGTGCCGTCAGCGGCCCAGAACTCATTCCAGATGCCGATGCAGCCATGCTGGCCGAGGAGGGCAACGAAGCAGCATCGCCCAAGTATTTGCCAGCGCCGTTGACCACGCGACTCGTTGGCTTCTCTGCAAAACCCAAACGGATAACAAAAATTAGCAAATTGACAAACTTTAATCCGCAAGCTGTGCATTACCTTTTTGATTTGGCTTCTGTGGCAGCTTGGAACCGGCGGCAGCAACGGCCACAGCAACACTGCTGCCCGCTGCCGCGTTGTTGGCTGCAGCAGCGACCGCTGCAGTCGTTGAGCGTTGCGGATAGATTTCGTTGGTGTATTTGCGCAAGAGGCGCAGACAGGACTTGTTGACGTAGCCAAGGTACTGCAGCGTCTGCTGCAGCTGCAGGGGACGAGCACGATCGCGTTGCTCGCGCAGCTGCGTCTTGAAGCACTCCCACGACCAGCTGAGCAGCACCACGAGACTCTCGAAGCACTCGCGACTCACGCTGTTGGCGAAGGCACGCGATATGCGCTGCACAGGATCCGCGTCCAGCGGCACCGGCGACTGCTTGCAGTCCTGGGTGACCAGGCGATACAGGATCGCGGGAATCTGGCCCGAGTTGACGTCGGTGCCATTGTTGGCCTTCTTGCTCGACTTGAACGAGAAGACCACCTGATCCTCGGTGGTCACCGAGCCCTGGCCGCACGAACCGCAGTCCGAGGAAGGCCCTGCGATGCGCGCCCACACCAGATACCAACGTCCGGCCGCTGCGCTCACCGGCTTGGGCAGCAAGATGTGATGCTTGCTGCGCGCCGCGCACTCGTACGGCACCTCCTTGGTCTCGCTGAGCAGCACGCCCTCCTTCTCGTAGCCGCCGCCGTCGGCGCCCAGATCGAACAGCTTCAGCTTGCAGCTGTACTCGCCGCGGCCGCCGAACATGCCGAAGCCACAGATCACCAGATCCGTGTCCGCCGAGAAGCGCACAGCCTCGACGCTGTGGCCGGAGTAGCCCCAACCGCCGCCGAAGTTGTCGAAGCGATTGATCACCTGATACTCGCCGCTCTGCGCCTCGGCCGTCTGGTGCGGCTGCTTGGGCAGCGTCTGCTCGAAGCAGCCGGGTATATTGTCCTGGGCCGAGGTGAGTATGTCGAGGCAAGCGAGCAGATTGAGCGACGCCTGCGAGCGTGAAACACGCGCCTCCGTCTTGCTGGGCAGCGACAGTTCCGGCGACAACAGCGCACGATAGTTGGCCGCGTTCTGCAAATGAAATGGAGAGCAGTTGAGTGGGGAGCATTTAATTGAATGCAACTTGAAGTTACCACATCGTATTCGGCTATCTCGCTGGCCACCACGTTGTGGCAGCGCAGTTTGCGTGCGGCGCCATCGAACACCCACAACACATTGTAGCTGGGATCCATGGCGAACGCAATCTGCGGAGGCGGCGGCGGCATCGGCTGCTGCTGCTGCTCCGGCGATGCGGCGGCGCCAGGCGACTCCTGTTGCTGTCGCTGCGGTCGCACCACACGGCGCTGTCGCGGCGTTGTGGCACCCGGCGAGGGCAGCGCCGTCTCCAGATGCTGTTGCTCCTCGAAGATGTGGTTGCGCGCCTCGTGCATGCTGCGCGACATCTGCTCGTTGATGGGCACTCCAGCGGAACTGCTGCTGACCAGCGGCAGCTCGGCGAGCGGCGTCGCCACGTCCACGTTGCGATTGATCTCCTGGCCCGGTTGCCCGCCAAGCGGCTGCTGCGTCTGCAGCAGTTGCGCAAAGTTCGTTTGGCCGTGGTAATGTGGCGTACAGCTGCCGTCGCTGCGGTTGATCGACAGCGTTTGGAACGACAGCGGGATGCTGGGAATAAGCACTGCAACAAGAATTACAAAAATTCGTTTTAATTAATTGTTGAAGCAAAAGGGGTGGCTCTTAAAAAAACGTATTTTTAATCTCCTAGTTTGTGTTTGGGTACTCTGAAATCTTTTTTTTTCTATATTGCAAGTTTTGACGTAGGGGTTTCGCTTGTAGAATTTTAGGAGTAATGCCTTAAACATGCAATGCATAACGGCATCAGGGAGCAATGCACGTCTTATATATGTAGTTTTACTTTATTTGTAATAGAAAGCTAATTGCTGTAAAGTAGCCAATTCTATTTAAAAATGCACACCTCAATATTTGTAGGTGTTATGCTAGCAATTGGTCTTTCACATAGAGGTACGCCGCAACCGCCTTATTCAATTGTTCAGGAATACTATGTGATTTACGAAAGACAAGTTGCGAACCAGGAATTGTATCCTTAAAAGATCTGTGCATAATTAAGTGCGTCAGCAGGTTGCGCTCAACAAATGTTGGTACCGTAGGCAAAAGGCTGATTGGTCTGCTGGCTTGTGTACCAAGCAGTTTTATGCCTTTTCCCAATGAAACAAAATCGACCAGAAATAATACATCTTTAGCTGGCACAGTAGAAATATCCAGGCTATCTTCTCCAGCGTCTGTTCCGACTGTTAAAAGCTTATTGAAGCCATTGAACTGCTTCACTGTAACAGGTGCAACCAGAGGACAAAACTGCTCAGGAAACTCAAGAACCAATAGTAGTGATAGGACAGGTGCTAAACGGTTGAAATATTGAATCCAAGAACTCAGCAAATGTTTCCGCTCTTTCAATGGGGGTCTTGACTTCTTATTTGAAAATTTGGGAACCACTTGCTGTTCATATTTTTTCGCTAGAGACCACATAAGTGCTTTGGGCTTGTCTCATCAGAAATATTTGACAATAGACGGTCATTCTCTATATGGTTATGTAAGCCTGCGAGCTTTAAACCCTGTTTTCTATTCTGCAATAAACTCTGCAAACTGTTCTGCCTCGAGTGCGACAATACGGCTTCCTAAGTCTCCTTTTTATGAGTTACTATTAGCAGTTTAAGATATATGTAGCTGTTTCGGTGTTGATTCCTTTTTGCATTCTCAACATCTACGTGAGTGCCACATTTAATACTCACGTATTGTCTTCTTGTTGGCCACCACATGCATCTTGGGCAGCATTTGAGCTGTGATCAGCGACTCGTCGATCTTGATGAACGTCTGATCGCCATTGGCACCAATCCACGTCACCTTTTTGCCATAACTCGGCCCGAGTCCACTATAAAAATATGCAAAAAGTCAATTAAACATATTAAATATGCAGAAACTTTGAATGGAAACTCACAAGACTGCGCCGGGAGCACAGTTCCAGAGAAACTTCTGGCGCTGCGCAATCAAAGCTGCCGTGTTGGGTGGTATCAGAATGGATTCCTTGGAGCCACCGGGCAGTATGCAGGCCACATCCGAGGCGGCAGCATCGTCCTCTGGCAGCGGCGGTGGCGGCGGCGACGACAACGACACCGAGCACGTCGAGGGCGGAGCAGGTTGCGTTTGTACCGGCGGCGGTGGAGGCGGAGCAGCGCCAATCAGCATGGGCTTCTGGCCATAGTCGCTGGGCAGACGACCCAGCTGACCCTTCTGGTAGTTGCCGAACGTGTAGACGACGCCCTTGTGCGTCAACAGCACGGTGTGATTGCTGCCCGCAGCCACCTGGCTGATGGCGCCTTGCACCTGAACGCGAATGGGGCCGCTGACGGGCTGCAGATCCCCGGAGCCCAGCTGGCCGTACTGATTGCTGCCAAAGGTGAAGACCTCGCCGGCCAGCGTGAGCAGCACGGTGTGATGCAGACCACAGGCCACCTGCACGATGGGCGAGCCCGTCGGCAGCTGCAGCAGCTGGGGCGCCAGCGGGGCGACACGCGGCGGATCCTTTTCGAGATCGGTGGGTGTGCCACAGCCGCCGCCGGCGGCGCCGGTGTCCAGCTCGGAGGGTTTCTTCTCCTTGCGTCGCATAATCAGCGTCTTGGAGCGTTGCTGGCGCTGCAGTTCGCCGGGCAGCGGCTTCAGCTCCACTTTGGCATCGGCTGCAGCAGCAAGAAAAACAAATGTGTTATTTACATATAATTCAATCGAAGTCCAATTGGACATTATGGGACTAAAAGCTATATCAATATCTTAATCAATTAAATGGCTAATGAAATTACAAAATAACCATTGCCATCGCAATCAATATATTTATATCGCGCAAAGACTCGAGAAATCCCATTGTAAATATATTTTGGCAAGCTTTTTTTAGATTTTTAATATTAATCAATATTTCAGAGTCCATTCGTGATCATCTACTTTGAAATTCATCTAATCTATTTTGCAAATTCTTGAACATCTTCTAGTAAATACATTTAAAGAAAGCGCATGAGAACATTTAATCGCTCCTATTTCTTTGATAGACTTCTTCTCATTGATGCCGGTCATATTGTATGTCAAGAGCACGATACGACAAACGATTCAAGTCAACTCAATGTTTTCCTCGAAATTACTTTACAAATAAAAAGTTGTCTTAGGTTTCAAGAAAAGTTAAAACAAATTGAAATTGTTCACTAAAAATTGTAATATCACCACGAATCTGCATTATCTATAAAGCTAGTGTTAAAAATCGTGTGTTCTTCGAACTTATTGACATCATTTTAAATGCGGTTCGTGTTTGATTCTGCAACAGTTGAAATGCATAAAGTCACTTACCGAGTTCGCTCTCCTGCAGTCCGACGCAGGCGGAGCACAGGCCGCACTTGGCACAGCCGGCATCGCCGTGTCCACACGGACAAATGCTGCCGGCGAGTCGCTGCTCCAGCGGCACATTCAGCGCCGACACACAGCTCACGTTGTAGCCGGTGCACTCGCGGCACATGACGCAGACGCGGCACTGGCCCTGCACCATGTTGTGATCGTCGTAGTCGCAGAGCGTGGAGAAGTCAATCTTGTGGCGAAACTTGTCCGCGTGCTGGCCAAGCAGCGCATACGTGGTGGACGAGCTGGGCACATCCTTGACGGGCATCATTTTGTTGAAGACCCGCCCGCATTGTCCCTTGTTGTTCAGTCCGAATGTGAAGAGCTGCCCCTTGGCACTGAGGGCCACGCAATGGGCTTTGCCGAGCGCCACTTTGGTGACGTGCTGATCGAGCAGTTCGCTGACAAAGCCCATGGAGTCGCAGTGGGCGGTATCCTTGCCGTACATGATCAGTTTGCCGGTCTTGGTGACGAAGGCGGAGGTGCCGTTGTTGCAGGCCGCATGCACCACCACATGACCATCGATTTTGCTCATCTTCTTGGGCTTGACGGCCTTCGGCTGGCGGCGATTCTTGGAGCTGTCGCCGTCCTCGCCACGCCGTGCGGTGCCTGCAAAGTAAACGGTGCCATCGTCGTTCACCAGCAGCGCATGGATGCCGTCGTGACCCACCGCCACATGCACAATGTGCGCCGCCTTCGACACAATCAGTTCGGTCAGCTTGAGCGTCGGTGTGCGACCCACGCACTTCAGGCCCAGCGCCGCCGACTTGCCGTAGTAGTAGACGCGTCCGTTGCTGGCACGCACCAGGCCGAACTCCTTGCCACAGGCCATGCCCAGCACGTCGGCATCGCGACACGGCGGCGGCAACTTGGGCTCGAAGCTGTTGTGCGCGGACTGAATGCGCTGGATCTGGTGCTGGTTGAGCAGCTCGTCCTCGAACGCCGCATAGCCGAGGGTGCGGAACTTCTTTCGCGCCAGCTGCAGCGGCAGCTCGAATGGCGGCGGCTCGCTGCTGTAGCTGTTGTGGTAAAGGTTCAGCTTCTTCACCACCAGCGTGTCCTGCAATTCAAATCGATTACGAAAATGCTATAGTTTCAAATAATATATAATTGAAATTGTATGCTATGCCATAGTTCTTCAAAGAGGATGAGAAGAGTCTCTGACAACTGTGAACCGCAAAGGGTTTGGTTTAGAGTTGAGTTACAGAATGAATAAAATAATAAAGGTATTCGTTAAGCTAAGACACAAACCATAGCATCAGCTTATCGAAGACACGAACCAGTTTAAGCTGTTGATCAAGTTGTGTATACATTTTTATAGAGCCTGCTTTGAATAGCAAATTTCACTTTGAATTTCTGCTGCAACATTTTGAAGATAACCTATTAAGGAATTCTGCGGATGCTGCTTTTAATAATTAATTGGAATTTAATTTAAATTTTCAAATTTTAATGAGTGCTCATTTAATTAAACTTGGAATTGTTTTCGCAACTTTTCAAGTAGATCTTTAACAATCTATTTCAAAAACAAATTACAAAATACAGCTACAAGGTCTCAGTTATGCAGGATATATTATTGCACTATAGAATTTAATACCAACCTACAATTTACTACTTTACTGACTGACCGAATGAACTATCCACTCACAATCCAAATGCTAAGAGCTAGCCTACAGTTTGTCCACAATCTGGCAATTGGATAGATAACAAATTTTTCCAATACATACATCGCGATTGCTGCAAATAGCATGCAGTGAGTCATCGTCCGTGAAGAGCACATAGTTGAGGCCCTCGCGCATGGAGAGCATGTTGAGGGGATTCATTGACTTGACCGCCAGCGTGTCCATGCCCACGAGCTGCAGCTGATCAGCGCTGCGCTTGCAATTGCGCCGAAAGTACAACTGTCCGCCGCTGTAGCCCAACCAAGCGCAACGCTCCCGGCAGAACTCCTCGTTCTGCGCATAGATGTGTCCCTTGTAGGAGCCGCCAAAGCCGGTGCCGATCTTCAGCAAGGTGCCGCCATACAGCAGATAGACAAAGACGCCGTCGCAGGCCATGGCCGGTGCCGTGAAGTGCTGCGGCGCCGTCAGCTGTGGCAGCTTCAGGGCGAACTGCAAAAATCGATTAAGTTAAAGTTCTTGATTTCTGTAGCAGCAGGAAACTCACCTCATCGATCAGCGAGTTGTTCGGCACGCCATGACTGTGGAAATCGGGACGCGTAGGCTTGTTGAGTGCCGCACTGACCACCGTGTGCTGCAGGGCCGCCAGCACCGCCGGCAGCTGGACAATCTGTGCGGAGAGCTGTCGGGGTGACATCAGCATCGCCGCAATGGCCTTGAGCATTTTGCCGGTGTCGCCGCGAGCGATGCAGAGACCCAACAACGCGGCACACGCCATCGCCGACCAATTGGCCTCGGCGCCGGTGCTGGAGTTAAGGGCAGCCGGCATGGTGGCCAAGTCCAGCAACAGATCGTACAGCGGATTGATGAGATCTTCGGGCTCCAGCTTAAACGATTCCGGCTGCTGTCCCTGGATGACATCGAGCAGCGCCTTCAGCGCCTTGGTACACAGCAGCGGCTGAATGTGCCGGGCATCCGCAATCAGCTCGAACAGGCTGCGCAAGCCGGCGCCCACAATCAGCGGCACTGTGGCATAGACCGGCTCGCGTTCCTCGCCCTCATCCGTATCGGAATCGGCATCGCTGTTGGCGCCGTTGCCCGTCGCCCGCTTATCGCCGCCAGCTGCCGCCGCGCCAGCACCTGCAGCAGCCGCAGCGGCAGCGCCACCAGCTGCACCAGCTCCACCACCGCCGCCGGCAACAGCAAGCGCTGCATGACAGGAGCAGTCCACCAGGTTGCTGACCATGCAGCTGCCGGCGCAGACGAGGCAACACGACGAGCCCATGTTGCCGCTCCATTTCTTGAGCGCGGATGCCGACGCCGCCAGCGGACCGTTGCCCTCGTGGAACAGCGCAAAGCGGGTCTCGGCCTCCAGCACCGTGGAGCGTATCGCGGAGAACACGGCGAATTTGGAGGCGTTCGGATCGAGCTCGATGTGGGCAACGGGAAAGGCGGGCATGAACAGCAGCTGATCCTTGACCAGCGGCGGATCCAGCGGATTTACAATGCCACCGCCCGCAGCGCCGCCTGCGCCCGCATTCCCCTCCAACACTGCGCCGGCGGCAACAGCGGCTGCCATGGCAGCGGCCGATTTCTCCTTGCGGCTCTTGCGTTTCGTGAGCGCCTTGCGCTCATTTTGCAGCTTTCTGCAATGCAACAATATAAACAAAGTGTGGGTTAAATAATCGATAGAATTAATTTAAATTCGGCTGGCAGTTGGCAGCGTTATCGATTTAACAACAAACAAATTAATGCAGGTCGCGGGCAGCGCCAGCGCTCAGCTGCTTTCGATCAGCTGTTTTCGGTCAGCTGCTTGTGACGCAGCGCTGCCCACTTGTCGTGCGGCAAACGAGCGCCAAGTTTCAACCCCGGCTAACGACAGCGACAACGACCCGAGTGCGTGTCTAGGGGTTGAAGACCTACATACAATTTGAAGACGAAAATCGATCGATTTTTCCAACCCCAAACGAGTGAAATGCAGCCAGCAGCAGCCGCTTTTTGTTGTCTCCATTGTGCTTATAGTACATATGTATTTTATTTACATTACCTGCGTGTATTGCTCGTGTACAATTCATAGAAATGATCGCCATATTTCATTGGATTCAATAATCCAACCATTGCTTTGGACAAATCGATTTTATGTATGCGCTTACATATACATATATCCTTTATATATATATAGTTTGTGTGTGCGAAATGCGTGGGCTGTTGTAAAGTTTTTTTTTACCGTTAAACGACACTTTATTTTCGCTTTTATTGTATTGTTTTCTTGCTTTGTCGGTGGCGCGACTACAACTGAATAGGTGAAATTAGTTTGCCAGCTTTTATTTTGGCTAAAGTTTATTGCACAAACATTTACAAAGTAACTAAGAATTAACTATTTATTCTACTGGCGAACTTAATGCATATTTCTTGTTGTATGATTGCACCAGCGTGACCGCAAATTCAATTTCAAAATATACTATTTGCTTGCGAAATATACGACATGACCGGCTCAGCTGGTCACACTGCATTAGCGATTACGGCATTGCGCGCCGCTTTTCGAAAGTTTGTTTATCTACATTTTGTCTTTAACTACTTTCAACTCTAACTTTACTTAGCGATAAGATAGGTTAAGATTGTAATAGATTTGTTTTTAAATAAAAAAATTCTAGTTGGCTATCAAAATATACCAAAACAAATGCCATACACCACACATGGTTGCACTATCGATTTTTCCGATAGTAAGCAGAAATCGAAGTGTCCAAATGAATAAAAAAGCATTTCTGCCAGCTGTCATCTTTACATTTAAAAGTATGTCGGTTTTGTATTTGTATTTTGACAATTGTAGTACTTCAATTCGTTGCACTATTTACCATCCGAAGCGTATTAATCGAAATCGATTGTGCATAATTGCGGTGTTGATGCAGCCCTGCGCTTAAACCAGCTGTCAATAGAGCCTACAACAACAACAACAGCTGAACTGACAGCAGCGCCGCAGCAGCAACAACCAACGAAAAACATTTTACGTAATTTATTTTGTGTTATTTTTTTGGCATGGATTTAACAAACGCTATCCCGTTACTAGCACAGAATGGGCAACGCTCTCAACCATTACATGAAGCCAGATGTAATGCCCGGGCCCGATGTGGTACCCAGCTTTGATCCCATGCTGGGCTTCGAGACGCGCAAGGAACGCGTCATGATTGCCACCCAAGAGGAGATGGAATCGGCGAAACTGCCGCTGGAAAATCGCGACTACTGCGCCCACAAGCTGATCGCCTATCAAGCCTGTCGCTCCGACAAGTTCCCCTTCGTCTACCAGTGTGCGCACGAGAAGCACGATTATCTCACCTGCGAATACGAGGATTATGTGCTGCGCATGAAGGAATTTGAACGGGAGCGTCGCCTCCTCGAGCGCCAGAAGCGCCTCAACAAGGCGGCCGCTTAAGCCGTCCAGCTCGTCGTCAAGTGTTCAGTTCAGTTCAGTTAAGTCAGGCGGGGAGGGGAGAGACGGACAGATGCAGTCCGCATAGGTTCCACATCCACAATAACACTCCTGCTCCTGCCCGTCGCAAGCGAAGGAAATTTCAATAAAATACCAATACCATGGCTAGTAATAATATGCATCTGTTTTTTTTTTTTAGTCAATTAAATTAAAGAAAAACTATTGAAACCGAAATCTGTAAAATTGCCAACTGCTCCACACAATCCACAAGGCCACCCGCAAATGCCATCCACAACAATTTTCACAAGAAGTGGATTGTGATGACAGCAAATTCCATCTCCACTGTGGAAGGTATTTAAAATTACCCGATTAACATTTGTGAAGCTCAAATTAGTATTGCTAAAATTGTGTTACCGCTGAAAAACTATTGCAATAAATTAGCCGGTAACTGTTCCAATAAGAAGTTAATATATATTCCAGTTAAATTCAATTCGCTAATTACACTTGAAGTTGTCATTCAAGTGGACGATTTAAATATTTAAAGTGAGTTGGAATGCGTAAAAACGTAAAAAATATCTGAGGTTCATTAATTACATATAAAAAAGGGAAAAACATTTAGATTTTTTTTATATTGCTGATTTTTGAGATCAATTTCAAAAAAAAAATATTGTTTTTCTACAATCGTATTCTCTATAAAATAGCCAATTTCCTAAAAATATTAGTTTTGGAAACTTTGAAGGAGTATTATTGATTAGTTCTAAAAGCGATCAAAGAAAAATTAAATGGAATAAATTTAATTTAACATTTTATTTGACAAAAGATCATTGAACATTTGTGATGCTTAAATTAGTGTAAAATTGTTGCCAGTTTTAACAGTTGAAGTATTGCAATAAATTAGACAACAGGACGTTGATGGATTTCCAATTGGATCAGTTGCACACAGAGTGATATGAAATTAAATAGATATTTTAAATCTCAACTTTTTATTGGGTTAACCTGATGCTTAAATTACAATTGCTTTTAGTATAATAAATGCACACACACACACACACGATGCAAGGCAAGATAGAGAGAGAGAGGGAGTGGGAGGGAGGGAGATGGCAGTTGGATATTAAGTGCAGCTAATTGGAACTAGTAACGAAGAAAGAGACAGACATGTTGTTGACACTGATAAGGAGGCTTGTGATAAAATGTGTTGTAACAATTTGTTGTCGCCATGCCAAACAACATCTTTGGTAAATGCCGATAATAATGATGATGGTGATCGTAATGATCATGATAATGGTCGTGATCGTGATGGTGATCGTCTCATCAAATGCCCAACTTGCGCCAGAAGTGATGCATGCGACCGCGCGTCTCGAAGATGCTGCGCAGCATGAAGACCTGGATGAGGCCGACGCCAATCATGGCGCTCATCTGGAGCATGGACCAGTTGTTGACCACCTGGAAGTTGGACTCGGCCTGATTGCGATCGCGAGCCTCGTGCGATCGCAGCAGATCCTGCAGCTGGCGCGCCTTCGTCAGCTGAAGCCGGATGCGTCCGATGAAGTCCATGATGTCCTGCACCTTCATGTCGTAGTATTCATCCCGCGACAGTCCCGTCAGATCATCGGCCGCCGCCGTCTGCTTCCACTGCTCGTCGCCGTGGTTCTGATCGCCGTCCCGCTCCACTATGAGCTCAAAGAAGACCGTCTTGCGGTTGAACATGCTGAAGCTGTTGTCGAAGCAGAAGCGATAGTCGCCCTCCTTCTGCACCTCGTGCTGATGCATGTTCTCGGGCTTCTTGTAGTCGCTGACGATGACCAGGCCGATGGGATCGAGCAGGGCGAAGCTGATGTCCAGATCGCCGTGGCCGCCATCGATCACCTGGTACTCGAAGTCAATCGTCTCGCCCACCTTGACGTTGTGATAGAGACATTCCTTCTTGCCGGCATCCACATAGACCGTCATCTCTTTGTCATAGCCGTTGGCCAAGGCCGGCAGGAGCAGCGTCATTGTGGCCACGCACAGCCAGTGCCGGGTATTCCCTTTCAACTGCAACAGAATGCGCGTCATCGTCACTATATTTGTTGCGATTTTATCGCCTTTTACCCACCATTTTGACTGCGTTTCTTCGGCGTACCGCAAACAATGGCGATATCTGCACTCTGCTTGTTGATACTATTTTTAAAAATATCGCACATCGATATGTTGCACGCAACTTATCGATATACCTACTGTAACTGCCTTGCAATTGAAATCGATTATAAGTGCTTGACATTTAATTTATGCTCGGTGGAATTAAATATTAATAGTGCCGTTCATGCGGTTAATAAAACATTTTCCACTTTACAACTTAATAATTTGTGTAGCAGTAATCTTTACGCGACCTATCGAGTAGATGCTATGCATCTTGCGATTAACGATTAAATACGGCAAATAATTAGACCAACAAAGTTTTAGTAGAAACATATTTAAAATTAATTTTAATTAGCATCCCAATTTGTCTAATTTATGGCTGAAATACATAAAGAAAACAAAAATAAACATTGGCTCCACATTCGATAGTTTTTGTATCGATGTGTGACGCTTTAGTTGCGAAGCACATGACGCAAAGTAAATTTGAAACATCGGTAAATATGTAATACGCTAGATGGCGCTGACGATATGACGACGGACAATTCAAGCTAACGGAAATATTGAGATTTTTTTTTCAAATTTTAAGGTATTTCAGTTGTTTATTTTTAATGACTAATTTTTTTCTTCAGTTAAACAGCCTTGCAAATTTTGATGCGATCTATAGACACTTACCAAAGAATACATATATGTGCCTAATAACAGCATTTTTGGGACCTCTATCGATGACAAAAGCCGCTGGCTTGTGAAATAGATTCGTTATGTAAACGATGCAAACGGAAATTATGAGGGTTGTTTTTTTTTATTGAAGGTAATTATGTTGTTTGTTATATGCAATATTTGTTTATTTCTGATGACTTTTTCTCTATATTCAGTTAAATAGACTTGCAGCACTAACCAAAGAATACATGGATGTGCAAAATAACACAATTTTTGGCACCCCTATTGATGGCTTGTGAAATAGATTCGTTAAGTTAACATAACGACGGAAAATTCAAGCTAGCGGAAATTTCGAGAGTTGTTTTTTTCATGTAAAGTAATTATGTATGTTATAAGCAATATTTGTTTATTTGTGATGACTATTTTTCTCTCTTCAATTAAGTAGCCTTGCAGATAGATATTATGCGATAGATATAGATTATAGACAATAACCAAAGAATACATAGATGTGATAACTAGCTAGATTTTTTGCACCCCTAGCGATGGCAACAACCGCAGGTTTGTGAAATAGATTCGTTAAGTAAACGACACTAGATGGCGCTGACGACATAGCGATGACAACAACTGCTGGTTTGTGAAATGGATTCGTTAAGTAAACGGCGTTAGAGGGCGCTGACGACAACGACGGAAAATTCAAACTAACGGAATTTTCGAGGGTTGTTTTTTCATTTAAGGTAATTATGTTGGTTGTTATATGCAATATGTGTTTATTTCTGATAACTATTTTTCTGTCTTCAATTAAACAGTCTTGCTGACTTTTATGCGATCTATAGTCACTAATCAAACAATACATGGATGTGCCAAATAACACAATTTTTTGCACCCCTAGCAATGACAACAACCGCAGGTTTGTGAAATAGATTCGTTAAGTAAACGACACTAGATGGCGCTGACGACATAGCGATGACAACAGCCACTGGTTTGTGAAATAGATTCGTTAAGTAAACGACGCTAGATGGCGCTAATGACATGTTTGTGTGTAGCGCGTAATTTAAACTAACGCAAACTGCAATTTTCATTTAATTTTAAGTATGGTCAATTATTTAAGTTGTTCGCTCTCTGCATTATTTTGCTGCAATTTTACTATATACAAATATTAAATTACCATCCTCTTTCAAATATAATTTATTTCAAACAGTTGCAGTTGCATTTTCGCACTTTTTGTTGTTGTATTTTTATTTTAAATTATTCAACTCGTTCTTGTTCCCAGTCTTTTCTGTTACACTAAGCTACACATCTTCTTGTTAGGCACATCACATATTACATTATTTAGTAATTTTGCTATGAAGATAAATGATTATCTATGTATATGAATGTTTGTCGTATAGCTGTAGCTTAAAAGCGTGTCAAATAAGTTAACAAGTTAATAATGCATGAAACAGCAATAATAATTTTTTTTTTATGACAATTCAAATATTCTTTGTCTTATGATATTAAACATTTAAACTATGTGATGAACAATATTGTTGTCTTGCTCTGCACAGTGTTACATTCATCCACTTTCGAGTTCGCGCAAATTAAAAGCTTAAGCTTGTCCATTAATGTGAATTCGAGGGTTTCCTTAAGTGCATCGATCTCAGCAGATATGTACATTGTCATTAACTATAAGTATTTATCTTAAGCAGACTTCGGAGTGCATTTATTTAATTTGATGTGTGATGCAGCATCCACTTCTTAAACAAAATAATAATATTAACAATTAAGTTTAATTCATGTTACTTCTATTGAAAGTCTTGACAAGTGGTTATTGTTTTATTAAATTGACAATTGCTAATAAACAAATTAATAAAAAGAGATGCGCTGATAAAGAAAAATGTATATGAGATAAATTGTTGTTTTTCTACGATAAGCTTTTATTAGTATGTGTATTTAAAAGTTACATCGTATTTTTACAGTTTTAAATAAACAATTCTGGAGACATTCTTTAGCATTATTTAATTGAAATCAGATAAAAGCAGTTTCTCAAAACAAACAATTAATTTCATTTTCTTGCTGTGATATTTTTATTTGTAGAATGTATATTTTAATGTTTTGAAATAAATAAAAATAAATAGTAAGAAAGTCTTAATAAAGTATAAAGTTATTTTTAATAACCAAAAATGTTGTATTTCTGCTTCTTAAGATATTTATTATTTGGCATTATTTTAAGTCGTTGGAAAACTGGAATGCAAATGTGTTGTATTGCAAAATTATTTATTAATTACATTTATTTAAAAAAATCTTGTTTTTAATTTGCATTTGTTGTCCGCAGATTCTGCAATTGCTCAGATTGAATTGAAAGGGATGTGCGATATTATTATTATTGGCATTTCTTTTGCCAGCAGCTGCAATTCTTTGTTAAGCTGTAAAGGACAATCGAGGATATTAACTAGAGACCGAAATGAGACCGTGCAGTCGATGTGAAGTGCGCATGCTGCACGGATTGCGCGGCTGTGCAACATGTTGCTAGGCGGCCAAAGGCAAAGCGGCGTGGCAACATGTTGCGCAACGGCCGCTTGTTGCTGCCTGTGGCCTGTGGTGAGTTCGTCGCGTGCTGGGCCAACGAGACGCAGGCGCCAGTGCCACAGCCACAGCGAGGGCGACAGGCAAAGCCAGAGCCCCAATGGGGCGACCAGTTGCCAACGACACGTTCAACACAACGGTAGAGCAGGCAGAGCGAAGCACGCCATTTAGCGACGACGTTGGCGTTCAACGTCAGCGTCTCGTGGGCGTCTCGTCGCAGCAACATTAAAAGCGGCAGCAGCAACATTAAAAGAAGCAGCATCGTCGCCATCGCCATCGCCATCGCCATCGCCATCGCCATCGCCATCGCCGTCGTTGTCGTCGTTGCGCGCGCGACTTTAAATAGTGCATTTTGTGAATGTTTTTTTTTTGGTTGTTGCCGGAAACGGAACTGAAACCCAAGCGATAAGCCAAGCGGTGCAAGTGCCCATTCAAATGTTCAGTGCGAGCACTGAGAATGCCACCACAACAGCGGCAACATCGACCACCAATGGGGCGGAATACAAGGCGCTGCTCGACTACTATGCCAACGCACGCAGCGCAGCCAGCCACATTGTCTCGCTGACGCTGTCGCCGCTGAATGAGACGCTGCCAGCGCTGGGCGGGATGGCGGCGAACGGCAGCAGCGGCGCCTCCAACTGCAGCGGCGACTGCTTCGAGGACGACGCGCTCGCCGCCAGCAACTTCTATGTGATCACCGAGAGCGTCGAGACGGAGTCGAGCCTCGCCATGGCGGGCGGAGCAGCGACTGCGGCTGGCAGCGGCAGCGGCGGTGGCAGCTCTGGCGGCAGCTCTGGCGGCGCCACCGAGATGCCCGTCTGGCTGATACCCAGCTACAGCGTGATTCTGCTGTTCGCGGTGCTCGGCAATCTGCTGGTGATCTCGACGCTGATGCAGAACCGTCGCATGCGCACCATCACCAACCTGTTCCTCCTCAACCTGGCCATCTCGGACATGCTGCTCGGCGTGCTCTGCATGCCCGTCACCCTCGTGGGCACCTTGCTGCGCAACTTCATCTTCGGCGAGTTCCTCTGCAAGATCTTTCAGTTTTCGCAGGGTAAGTTCACGTCCATTAGATGGTATCGCATCCGCATTTGCATATCGTCCACATTCCAGACAGCAATCCTCGACTCGACTCGAGTCTCTGCTTAATATTCGAGTGAATTTAAATACAGTAATGCAAAAGCAGCAGACACATTTTCAAAATGTCTTCGGTTTATTCATCTAGATAAATACTTTGTTGATTAAAGAAGTCTTTGAATTTGTTTTTTTAATTTAATTTTATTCCAAACTCCTTTTTATTTAAACTCGCACTTGTGCCTAATTTAATTCCAAACTTGTTTTTATTTAAAAGGTGAGTAGAAAAGAAAAGTCCGAACAAGAAGTTTACAGACTTAATTAGTTATTTATTGTATTTATTAATTTGTCACTCAGAATTCTAGCCACTTCTGATTGATTAATTATTGCCAATTTTTTCTTACAATTATTGTATTTGTCAGGCAAGCCACATAATGCATATAAGCTCAATTATTTAATTTATATATCTAGAAATAAGTTTGCAGTCAGCTTTTATTAATAATGTAATTAATTCAATTTTTTCTGAATTTAGTATTACTTCAAAAGAAAGTAAAAAAGAAAATGCGGAAATGCAGCTTATTAATCTAAATCATTACATATTTAAGCTGCAATTAAACTTGTTGCCAATTTTGTTCTACATTTTTTTTATTTTAAGGAAAAATTAAAAAATTGCGTGTAAATATTGTTCGAATTTAGATAATTTATCTGGATAAATAAATGTTGAGCTGAAGAAGTTTTAAATACTTGCAATTAAAAAGCAAAGTGTGAATCAAAGAATTTGGTTGATTAATCTGAATAACTATATTTTTAATTATAGTTTATTATTCCCAGTTTTGTTAGACATTTTTTTTTTATTTAAAAGGAAAGGGAATAGGGAAAGTCCCAACATGATGTGTATAGACTTTATGCATTTCATTTATTATTCAGGATGAAGAAATTTTCATTTGAAAAAAGCAACATCCTTTTCTTGTGTCTTTGCATCTTAATTAATTGAATAAATTAAATATAACAATTAAGCAATTTTGTACTGAGAGAAAGCCAACTTATTTTGATTAAAACTATTTAATTAATAAATTTCATTAATGGCGAGAATAAATGTTACCTAAAATAGGTGAATGCAATTAAGTAAAAAATAAGTGTGTTTCTCCCTTCTAAAAATGTGCTTAATCTGTGCTTAATTATTTATTTATTTGTTTGTGTAATTGTCGGCAGCTTTGCAGGTCTGCAACAGTTGACAAAACTTTGGCGAAACTTTTGTTTTACACGAGAACGAGGACTTATAATCCCTGTACATATTGAATATATAATTGCAGTTAGCTCAACTTTTTAAGACTGCCGAGTTGAGCGGCAAATCGTGGTGAAAGCGAAAAATAATCAAATTAAAAGTAATTTTTCAACTATTTAGCTTAATAATTGAAAAGAGTTTACGCTGGAAATAATTCAAAAATGCAAATTGCAATTGCAAATGCAACTAAAGCTTTTTTTTAATTCAAAATGTATTGTCTATCATGTTACTTTGCTGTGCCAGAAATTATTTAAGAGCTGGCAATTGAGAATATTTAATATTGGGCTTTTCTCGATGGGTCCATAAATTTAGAAGCTGTTTCCATTGTGTCAAGCAAGGCGTGCGTGGCATGCAACATGCCACATGTGTGTGTATGAATTATTTGTTATAGTTGCGGCATCAAGATAAATGCTTGTGTCGTGTGTCCGAGCACCTTTCAAAGCTATGACGTTTGCTTTTTCGTTTTCTTTTATTGGATCCGTCGTAATTAATGGATTACAATAATTGATTGCGGCGATAAGTCGCAAGTTTAACTAAAGTGTTGACGATTTTTGGCTCCTTAATTGCGGCAATTCAATGATCGATTGCAAATGTCACACGAATGTCTTGTTGTCACTGAAGATATTTATTTTCGGAAAAGCATTTGAGCCGAGATTAGAGCCAGAGATATACAAGCTATAAATGTATTTATAGGCAAGGCAATTACATTTCGGGCCGCATAAGCAAACAGATTTCTCATTCAAAATTTAAATGAAATTCATTACATACGAGTGACGTCTGTCTCACTGTCTTTCTGACTGTCTTTCTGTGGCGACTCTCGCAAATAGCCATGCAAACTAACCAACCCACATCCCTCCATCCTGTCCCCCTTATATGCGAACTGCTGCTGTCCTTGTTATCCTTGTCACTTAACCTGCGTCGGTGTCGTTGTCGATGTTGCTGTGGCTGTATTTCTGCTTGTGGCTGCTGCTGCTTGTCGCACTCGTGACTCCCGTTGAAATTACTCGAATTAAATAACAATTTATATATTACAGTCGCTCTCAGCTGTCCCTGTTCCTGTCGCTATTCGTCTCCGTCCGTCCGCCCGTCCGTCCGTCCGTCTGCCTGTCCGTCTCTTTATTTCAATTGCCAGCGCTTGCCGTGCTTTTCAGTATCAAGTGCGTGACATTTAAATTACGCACACCAAGTGCACTAAGCATTCCTCATTTTTATTTGCCACATTCTACATAGCCCTGAATCCTCAGCCTACACTTGCAGAAATTAAGCGGAAAAATTAAAAAAATTAACAACAAAAATTATTACAAAAATGCAACCTTTTAAATATGAATTAATTTCATTTGCTTTGCTACTTGAACTTAATATTAAATGAATTGTTTAATTCCATTCTTGTTGAAGTTTGATTTAGAAAATTAACTGTAGCACATTAAATAAATATACATAAATTATATATTTATTTATTTGTAAGTAAATGTATTTCACAATACCAAATTTATGAACATATGTTATTTCTGGAGTCTGATTATGATTAAACATGTTTATAAAAGTTTGACAAGTAGAATTAATTCTTTTAAATTAATTCTTTTTCGCCACGTAACTGTTGTTTTTTTTTTATAATTATTATTATTATTCATCGATTAATTTCCTAGAGCAACAAACTAATGCTTATAAAATATGGCGCTAGTCAGTATTGTTATTTACTATATATATTTTATATATGTTTAGCTATACAGAACTTGCTAAAGCATTTTGTAGACAGACTTGAAGTAATCTCTTGCTAAGTTCCAAAATCTTGAAGTCATCTGAATTACTTTTGGCAGTGTAGGTCAAGAATATTGCCTTGATTGCCGATAAATGTATTTTGCGGCCACAAGTTGATTTATTAATATTTGTTAGCAGCAAATCGAATTTATCTGCATAGAGGGTATCTTCTAGTCGGGCGCCTGGAGGCAACTCACACGCAACTTGTCTCCAGCATTTCTTTTTCTGTTTTTGCTGGCGCTGCGTATTGATTCTCCATGGTCGACAGTTGGCAGCTCGCAGCTCGCAATTCGCAGTTGTCTCCTCCCAAGCGATTTGTTGCGCTCCTTTTTGCCGAATTTGTCGAGCTTCTTTTGTCATGCAAATGACATGCAAAGCGAATGCGGAGGCGCCAAACGAGCAACATGTAACAGAATCATATTGGGCCACAGAACAACAACAAAAACAAAGAAAAAAAAAACGAAATAAAAATAACAGAATAACAACAGCAAAAAAGAGCAGAAATACAGAAGAAAGCGAAAACAATGACAAATTGAAAATGAGACGCTTGGCGTTGGCGTTGATGTGTCCTGTGGTCCAGTCGAGTCCAAATGTTGCAGGACCTGCGTCCTGCTCGTCCTGTTACACACACAAAATGCGTATTCCGTATTCCGTATTCGGTATTCGGTATTCCGCTTATTATATGCCATAATTTGGGTCCAGATTAAATCAGGACGCGTATTTTCTGCATTATTACTGGCGTGTGGCACACGTACTTTACGGGAATCGTCATAATTTTCGATGGCACTCTCTCTCGCCCAAAACAAAACTCGAAGTGGGCATATCCGCGAGTAGTTTGGGTTTTGGCCTTTACGAATAATCTGAATTAACAACAAGCACTCACATATGCGTTTTGTAATTTATCTGCTTCAATTTCAGCTCAAACTAATGCACAGCTAGTGATGCATGTTCGATGCGAATCGTTATTTCAAGACACTTTGTTTTCTGCACTTTTCTAATTTATTTATTAGCTGCAAATAGTAGAGCTTGCTTACAATTCAAATTTGTAATTAATGATTTCATGACTATTTATTGCCCATCTATTGCAATTTTCTAATTTGACACTTGACTTTTACATTAAAGCTGACTATTCAAAATTTAATATAAGTAGATAATGCGATTATCGTTATTTTAAGACACTTTATCGAATAATTTATGGACTTTTCTAATTTGTTTATTAGCTGTAAATAGTAGAGAATACTTATAATGCAAGTTTATAATTAATGATTTCATGACAGTTTATTGTCCATCTATTGCACTTATCTTCGCAGTTGACATTTCTATATAAATTAAATTTAAGTAGATAATTCGATTCTCATCATTTCAAGACAATTTATTATCTAAGTACTTTATGCACTTTTCCTGTTTGCTTATTAGATACAAATATAGTGAAGAATATATAGCTTAAACTTGAAAGTCAAATTTACTGCTACTTAATCAAAAATATGTAGACAAGTGGCAATATTTTTCTCAAGTTATTTTTTAAGAGATTTTAATTTTTGTATTAATTTATTCACATAAACATAGACATGAAATTAATTGCGCTGATATTTTATTTTATTCATCATTTCATTTGAGACAACAATTGATAGCTCATTGTAAATTTATTTAAATTAATAATGCGAACCAGTTTTAAAATACATTGATATATAATATATTTTATTCTAAAGTCGACATTGCAGAAGTGGCTAATATTTAATAAAGATTGGGAAATAACGATATGCTAAATTAAAGCTTGCAAATATGCATAAATTATTAGTTTAGAATTTAAAAAATCGCTAATTTAGATTAATTGTATGACCGTGAATATTTAGTATTGCTTTATATAATTATAAATTTCTTACTCAACATTTTGTACCATTAAATGAAGTCAACAATTTGTGTCGCCAGGGTAGCCCAAAGTCGAGCATGCCGAGCTGCAGTGCAGGCAGCCAAGCGAGCGGCGACGTCGCTGTTTATGTGATGTTGTTATGTGCGTCGCTTACACAAGTTTCTAAATAAAATTTGCTGTTGACCTTCGGTTGCCACAGCAGCCAGCTAAAGTGGGCGTGGTGTGCGTGTGTGTGTGTGTGTGTGTGTGTAAGTACATATATGCAAGTGTTCGTCCTGCTAATGCGCCTACAACATAATCATAAACATAAGCAACAATAAGCAACGAACGGCGACCTAATTCCGCCTAATTGTCTGGCCAACTCCGGCTCCGTTTCTATCGCCATCGCCATCGCCATCTCCGGCTTCGCAATCCGACTACATTCATTTCCATTTCTACTCCTACTTCCGCCTCCGTCCCGCTGCAAGTTGACAAAAACTGTGCCACCAAATTACTTTGCTCCCACGCAGTGTGAAAACACAGAAGCAGAAGGAGCCGGAGGAGCGGGAGGAGCGGGAGGAGAAGTCCTGTGGCAAATGCCTTTTTAATAGAATCAGACGGAGGTCGTTATTGTGTTGCCGCTGACAAGTGTTTGATTTGAAGTTATTTGATGGCTATTCCGGCCTCCGGACATTCGCCTACGACAAAATACTCTCCACGGCCACTTGAATAACGGCGAACTTGAAACCGACCGAAATAATTATTCTATTTATTTTTGGAGAGCAAGTGGTTTATTTGTCAACAATATTTCCAGCAAGTAAGTCGGTTTAACGCTGACAATTTATTCTCATCTAATTAATTAAAATGCAAGTTTTTATTGCTGAGCGCAAGGAAGTACAGAAAATACACAAAATTAATATTACATTAATTATCCATTATTGACATTGTTATGTTTTATTATTTAATTGCCAGTTATATTTTTTCAATACAGAAATACATTCTTATCTTGTTTGGTATACTTTTTGCAATTACTTTTAATTGTTATTTTAATTCAATTTAAAATATAAAATAATTTATTTATTTATGACACTTTGTTTATCAAATTGTTTATACTATTTTTTTCAATAAACAAAGACTTTTTTATTTCGTAGTACAATTTCAAATATGAAATAATTTACTATATTTTCGAATGACATGTAAAAATAAAGCTTCTTATTTCCTTTTTCTCGCATAGTTTTATTTGACTTTAAATTTATTTGGATATTTTCAAAAGAAATATATTTGTTGAAACGAATCTGAACAGTAATAATTTTGAAACAAAATAACAAAAAATACAACAAATGTAATAATCTACTGCTTGCAACAATTGTAGTTTACAATTTAGATAATTAATGTGTTAAATGAAATTAAATAATAATCAAGTTACTAAATGGGAAGCAAGAAATTTCAAATAATGTTGCATGCAACAATTATACATCTCTTTCTTGTCGATTGTAAAAAGTCGGTTATTTGGCGAATTTCTGCAGCATTTTTGCATGCAAATTGAGAACTCGACTAACGAGTATCGAAAAAGCAGAAGCAAATAACTTGCTGGATCAGCATCGATATGCGAGTCAATCTGTCCAGGGCTTTGTGTCAAACTGTCCAGCTGCTGGATGGATGCGATTGACTCTTTGCTGCCAAAGAGGAAAAGTTTCACACAAATACATATACTCCAATATATATATATATATATATATTTTATAAGTTCGACTACTGCGCATATTTACACAATTTTATGGTATTCCCACAACGCAAGGAAAAGAAAAAGTGACATAAAAGTAGATAAAAAAAGAAAGAGTTGTCTCCGAGTTATATTGAGTCAGTCCGTCTGTCTGTCTGTGGTTGTTATGCGAGTGTGTGTGTGTGAGTGTGTGTGTGTGTGTGTGTTCGTATCCTTGTTGCCACTTTTAGTGGCAAGCGTTATTGTTGCCTTTTGGGGGGCTTGTCGTCAAATATGAAGTCGGTTCATGCGCCCGTGCCAGTCAATAAAACGATTCACATGCGATGATAATAATAAAAAATTATTTTAATGCGCTCCACATATGCGCTTAAATACACACACACTTACACACTCCCACACACACACGCGCGCAGGGCAAATGGCCATAAAATGTGCTGGCTGAATGCCAAAGTATTTGTAATTTCGGCTAATTGACGGCATTTGAGGGAGTCCCGAAATTATGGATAGAGCGCAGCACACACAGTATTTTAAGTGGAGGCCATTATCATAATTGGGTTATGTTTAAAGCCGGCTAAAGTCTTCAGTTAAATCCCCATATATGTGTAGTATATTTGGCTAGAGTGTTAAACGGCGAGCCTTGAGTCTTAGTTTAATTTTACGCACATTTAATTGTGCTGTTAATTGGGTACTCGCAATAAGTATGGAATGGAAATGCTTCTTTTGATTAAGTCGAATTTGTTTTCATTGCCAATTAATTTGAATGTTTACTAACTTAACATCTACTATATTTGCCTTGTGACAGGTTAACGTTGCCCATTTGGCTGTGTCCTTTTTTGTTTTTGGGGTCGCCTCGTTACGTGTTGCTAATGACGATAATTTAATTTCATTCCAGGCAAGTGGCCTATTTGATTATTGCTAATGTGCGTTTGCGGCACTTAAATTCAGGTTACACTCTGCCACACAGTCAAGCCAGTTCAAGTGCAGCTGGAGTCCGCATAAAGTAGATATATAGAGAGAGAGAGAGAGCTCATGAAGCGTGCGGCGAATAGAGTTTTTGCCCCATGGCCAAAAACTCATTAAGCAAATTGTGCAACCTGCCAAGGCCTCCATTCAGCTCTCCACAAAAGCAGCATCGTCTCCTTCGCACTCGGGGCAATAAAAACAACAATTGTCACAGAAACAAACAAGGCTCTGGGCACACTGCAGACTGCAGCCACACTGCCACACACAGCCACACACTCGTTTAATCCCAGCCGGTTCCGTCCACCGGAAAATGTTCCAAGTTTCGACCAAATCCTTGCCACTCTACAATCCATGTCCTTGCTCCTCCTCCTCTCTCAGTGTGTGTGTGCGTGGGTGTTTGTTGTGTGTGTGTGTGGGTGTGTCATCTGTCCACTTTTGCACACAGTTTTTCTATTCATGCGTGCGTTTGCGTTTTGCGCCATGTTAACAACACATTTTGCATTTTATATCAACGTCGCCAGGCATTAAAACTTTTGTTTAACACATGTGCAGCTTCCTCCTCCGCACAACAAATTTGTAACCCCGACCAGCAACAATAAGGACACACATTCGGCACTAAATGGGGTTTTTTATGCTGCATTGTGAAGTCGGTTGGGTGTTGATTTAATGCGTGAAAACAACGCGTTGTTTAGTTTGCTTTAAAGCTGCGAATGCGAATACTCGCACGGATCACACTGCGTATGCGCGATGTTCGACTGGAGGTCTAACAATAGAGCTGGCTCTGAGTGAACGCTATCCAATTGAGGCGTATTATCTCAATGCTTGTCTTTGACAGCAGCCAGGCAATCATTTGAGTACTTATGATGGGAGCAAACGTACTTGATTGTGGCCTTTGAATTCCTCATTTTAGTCGAATAATCACATTGATGTATTCATGCAGACAGACAGCTGCATCAGCTTAATGGCTAATAACAAAGCAGAATTAATTGCAATGAATACACATATATAAATAATTTTGATTATTTTAGCAAAGATATTAAATTGATTGATTGGAATTGAATTGATATGCCAGGAAATTAATTCGCCTCGATAAATGCTTTGCTCTCGAGCACTACAAGAGCTGAAGACTTCACTTTTGTATTTAATTTAACACTGATTAGCTTGTGGGCCAACATCACGTATACGTAACATATTTTTCAGTCACACGAATTCTTGAGAAATACTCTGTGAATATCGATCGAGATTTTACCAAAACTATAACAATTAGCAACTTTATAATCCATTGTGCAACTCTTGGCATTGTAAGCAAGTAAAGTAGAAGTGGAAACATTTATGATTTTGCTGCATTCAAACATCCCCAAGAGCTGCGCAAAGTTGACTAAGATTTCACGTAACTTTGAACTTTGTTTTTGCAGAAAGTGCTCCAGTAGTTTTCACTCGGTTGGGCAATGCATTTGCCTGATTGTGTTGGCTAATGACTCTACCAAGCCCAAAGAGTGAGCGAAAGAGAGAGAGAGCGTGTATATTGTTATTTCAATATTCGCTCAGATGTTTTCTAGAGCAAAAAGTTGCTACCGTTTGGGAATTCGCTTCGAAAGAAGTTTTTAATGCATGCACACACATTCGCAGCAACTTTCTCTCGCTCTCTCTCTCGCTCTGGCGAAACCCTAGAATTCGATTAAATATCACTCGGTTGCACTCGTTGAATATGGGAATATGAGGAATCGCAGCCACTTTAAAATACTTACTTAATTTGATAACAGCAAAAAATGAGGCGGGCCCTGAGTACTTTGTCAAGTTTGTTTCACTTTTGAGTTAAATAGAATTCGGTCGTGCCAAGACTCCTATGTCAAAGTTTTCGCGTGGCCCTCGGCGAAGAGCTCGGGCCTCAGCTCTTATATATTCCCTGTGATTGTGGCGCTTAAATGTCGGCATTTATGTGTTAAGTCTATTGAATTTAAACGAATTTGCCAGTTTGCTTTTGCTCTGCTGTCTTGTGCAAAGTTTCAAAATACGGCATTAAAATTTACCCAGCGTGAGCCCGTAGATTTTAAAAATAACCCAAAATGGAATTATAAACGGAAAATTCTGACAATAAGCAATTGGGGAACTTTTCTAATATACTCATAATCGACTGACATGGCCAGGCCTTAAAGCGTTCACGAATCGCAATGAAATGTGTGCAGTGAAAAGCCATTGGAATTGGAGAGCTTAAGCTTTCACCTGCACAAGAAGATCAGCTTTAATAATTTTTGCAAAAAAATGCTTAATTTAAGGACACGGAATATGAGCAGAGTAAACATTTTAAATGCACGAATAAAAGATTAAGAACAACTACTCAGTTGATTCTTGGCAAACTTAGTTGGCAGCCATCGCCATTGGTCTGGGGAAAGTTGTGCAAGTGTTCTACACTGGTCAACAGAGACGTGCCGCATGGCAGCAAGGAAAGATTTTCCACAGAACAAACAACTTTTTAGATGTAATTTTTTTCTTGTCGCTCAGCAGCTGCATTCGGTGCGAAAATCCTTGGGAGACATCCGACACGGCGACACGAAGGATGGTAATGAATGAAAATCAGTTAAGAACTTTGCAGCGTCTAAGCAAAAAATGATAAAAAAAACGAAAAGCGAAAAGCGAAGCGAAAAATTCGAAAAGTTTTTTAAGCTATGCGCAAATTTATAATTTACCATCTTTTGAGTCGAGGCACATCAATCTCGAGAGCATGCAGAAATTGACGTGCCGCCAACTTCTGGGATAAGCTCATATTACGAATACGAATTCGAATACGAATACGAATGCGAATGCGAATGCGAATTCGCACTGCAGTTGAAGTTTCTTTTGGCCAACAAAACTTGAAGCTTGACGGCAAACGTCTGTGGAATCACGCAAAGCTGACTGCAAAATTTATTTGCAAAGTCAATTTATAATTGTTAAGGCAAGAATTTCAAACAATTTGAATTGCAATCCGAATACCGAAAGTCATCCGGTTGCGAAGCTCACTACAATTTTGCGACTCACAACAAATTGAATTAAATGGCACTTTTCGTTAAAACATTTTTAATGTTATTGTGGCTTGAAATTTCTGCAGGTGTCTGCGAAATTCAAATTACAAAGAAACACTTTTGAAACAATTCAGCTTAATTTATTTTTTTTATTTGTAGAGTTTTTTGTTAAGTTGTTTCTTATTGTGATTGAGTTCAAACAAGGTTATTTTATAATTTATTTTTATTTTTTTTCCTTTTTCATTAGCTATTTTAGAGTAGTCTTCTGCTGTTGACGAACATGAAATGAAATGTTTTTCTTGCAATTTTGATTTATTTTATTTATTGTATTCAGTTTTGTAAAGTCAATCCTTATATTAAACCCATTATGCAAAACTATCTTGTGGTATATACAATTATTTTCGCAGTTACAAACTGCAAGTTGTTGACAATTTTAGTTAATTTTCAGCAGTAAGCTGTCATGTTATTTTATTCTAAAATCGAGTTTAATTGCAATAAATCGTGACTAGATAGCGTAATTTATTTGTATGTGTTTGTTAATGTTGGCATACGAATACCCCAAGAGGGGCAGCCAGTGACGCCTAAAATTCGACGTTGAAAACACGAAAATTGGCATCAACATAAACAATTGATGCTGTTGATGTTGCTCGATGCGTTGCGTTTGTTTGGCCGATTCAGAGTGTTCCCAAGTGGACTGCGTTCATCATTCATGTGAATGTCGAATTTCCATTTCGATTGCAATTCTTTTTTGCTGACCTTTTGCTCCAGATGCCTTGCGATTCGCTTGGTGTTTATTGCATCTCTGTTTGCTTACAGAATAGTTGCTCTGCTCTGTCGAGAGCTGGCGTTAAATAACCAATAACTACAAATTCCATCAAAATGTGCAGCAGCCATCACAATTTTGTTGATGGGTGATAGATGATTGATGTTAGCTTGGTCAAAATGTCTGTGCAGTTGGCTGCCATCGAACATGTGTTTTCGATATTCAACAATGCTCGTATTGCAGTCAACAAATGGTCGGCAAATAAATTCAATTAAAATGCTGTATAAATAAAGAATATATATGAATTGAACGAGTTGAGTTCCAATCAATGCCGCATTTTCTACATGATTTGATTGGCTCAGCAAGGCTACATTTATTTCGAATACTAAATCACATATTTGTAAATTATTTATAAAATTAATTTTGTGCGATTGTCGCTTTGATCTCCGAAAATAAATAGAAATAACTAATAAAACTGAATGTGTTGTATGATTGGTCATAAATGCCGAATTTTCCACACGATTTATAAAGTTTATCAATTAAATTTTTCACATTTTAAGTAAAATTAATTTTGTTTAAAACTGTTTGCAGATTTAAAGTCGCATTAAACTCTCAAAATAAAAGCAATGTAACTCGTGTAGAAAAAAAACAATTAAAACTTATATGATTGGCAATCAATGCCAAACTTTATTAAGGTGCAGAAAAGTCAAATTTATTTCAAATACTAAATCATATTTTTTTTGGGGAAAACTGTTCAATTAAATTCTTTGCAGACTTTAAGTCGCTTGTAACTCCGAAAATAAATGAAACGAAAAACTAATAAAACTTGAATGATTCGCAAAAAATGCTGAATAATCTAAATGATTTATAAAGTTTATCAAATCGAAATTTATTTCAAACACTAAATTAAATTTTTCACATTTTAAGTAAAATTAATTTTGTTCAAAACTGTTTGCAGACTTAAACTCTCAGAATAAATGCAATGTAACTCGTGTAGAAAAAAACAATTAAAACTTATATGATTGGCAATAAATGCCAAACTTTATTAAGGTGCAGAAAAGTCAAATTTATTTCAAATACTAAATAATATATTTTGTGGGGAAAACTGTTCAATTAAATTCTTTGCAGACTTTAAGTCGCTTGTAACTCCGAAAATAAATGGAACGAAAAACTAATAAAACTTGAATGAGTTAACCTATTGTGTGATTGGCAATAAATGCCGAATTTTCTGCACAATTGATTTCAAACACTAAATCACACATTTTAAAGTTGTTGGCAAGGTTTATGGGGCTTCGCTGAAGGAAGATAAATACGAATGTTTTGCCGACTTGTCGTCGATTGTTTCAAATTGAATTATGCCAGATTCTTGACGAATGCGACGCGTGTGTCAATCAATTGCGTGCCGCATGATGTGTCACGTAGCTCATATGAATGCAACGGGTGTTTCGAGTGCCGCTTCGAATACTCTATTGTGTTGCATACTTTTCGCAAGCACTGTGACTATTTGGCACTATTTCCAGAGTCAGCAGGTGGTCGACACGCGCTACATTTCAACTATTTGCGATTATTTTTGGCTTTTTGCCGGCACTGCGTGAAGTCCGATGAGTGCAGAAATTCCAGCAATGCAGCGAGTGAGAGAGAGTGTTTTGGGGAAATGTTTACTGTTTAACTTCGGTTTGGCAGCTCAGCAGTTTGATTGATTCGCCCAAGGCGCCATGACAACTTAATCATTTTAAAATACAAACACAATTTGTAAGCGCCTTACTGTTTGAATGTGACTGCGAATGTGAATGCGAATGCGAATGAATGAGAAAGTGGGCCTACTTTAGTACGTGAATGTGCGAGTGTAATTCAATTTGCAAAATGCAGAACTGACATCAAATTCGGAGGCGGGGAGGCGGGCAAAAGACGAGCAAACATTCGAGCACAAATTCAATTTCATGTTTTCTTTATTTACTTATTTATTTATACATACCTACACACTGAGATATATGGCTGTTGTTGTTGTTCTTGTTGATTGAATTTGATTTGTTCGAAAATCGCAAAGAAGCTTCTCGAAGGCCAAAAATGCCCGAGCTCAAATTCGGATTCAGCCACAGCTACAGCTACAGCTACAGTTTCGATTTCAGATTGAGATTGAGATTCAGATTCGGATTCCGATTCAGATTTAGCTTTGAGATTCCAAATCAACCCCGTAGGCCGACGTGTTAAGCATATTACGTATACGACACATTGCCCACAGCCTCGAGCCTCCAGTCTCGACAGCGAGAGCATAAATATGCGAAGCGAGGCGCTGTGACAGGCCCCAAATTTATAAGCGTCAGTTGGGCGATAAAATTTGATTGCCGCAAATAAAAGAGGCATGAGGCATGAGGCATGGGGCATGGGTTGTGGGCCGTGGGCATGTCCATGACAGCAACAAACAAGCCCCCGAACAAGCAGCGACAAGCTCAACACGCCCAGACAGGCACCAACCACATAAAAACCACAAAATTTGTTTAGCCAGCTAAAATACAAACGGAAGCGATTATAAACGCACACGGCAACGGCAACGGCAACGCCGGAATAGGAATGGCAAAAGGTCCAATCCGGATGACATATGGCCATAATGTGTGCGTGCTGTTTAAGCAAAGACCCTTTCCGTTTCTGTGATTACGACTTTAAGTAGCCGATCCTTCCCCCCCATCCTCACTTCAGTTGTGTTTATAGACGGCTATTTGCTCATATGCCCGCAATTTGGTAATAGAACATTGCACACCGACCGACCATTGTAATATCTACAAATATATATATGTACGTGTTCTGAATTCGACTCGGAGCGTTTCTATATTTAGGTTGGGAATATGTCTCAATTTTGAATATCCATTTTGCAGGCCGGCAATTTGATGTTCTCGCTTGTCATTTATTGATTTCGCGTGATTCGAATTTTCATACATTCCAGTTTATTAACTTAATATCCTGCACAACAAAATAAATGCTGTCAGTTTTTCGCTGTTTTCGCTGTTCGTTTTGACAGCCGACGAAGATGGATTCAATAATAAATAAGCTGCAGTTACTCAACATTTTTGTGCATTTATCACGGAATTTTGTCAAATCAAGTTGATGCCTCATAAATACATATATTTTGCATACTCGAATTCGAGCTAATTTTATTTGTAGCATACTAAATCAAATCGCTGGCAATAAATTCAAGAAAAACTGAAATTATTTGTTCTGCTATTTCGGATGATGGTGCTAATCATGACTGAATATCTTTTATATATATAATTTACACCCTTTTTGGCTCGCTCGGACTGAAACTTTAGTACTGAACTTTGTAAATTGTTTGAACAAAATTAAAAATTTGAAAACAGAGTCATAGTTTGCCATTTGTCTCTAAATTGGACTTTTACCCGTTTAATTGGATACATGAAAGTTTCATGTCCATACTGTTTCTCATTACAACGAGTTTGCAACTTTCCTTAAAGTTTTCTCCACAGCAATTTCCCCACAATGAATATATTATACAGAAATGTTTCGTTTTATAATTTCGTTCAATCTCCGCAAAATGTGAGTTCTTTCTGAGACCCAAATTGAATAGAAACATCATCCACAACTCTCCAACTTCTGTATGTGTGTGTGTGTGACAAAAATAAGTGTTCAAGCATTTTGCTGTTGTTGTTTTCCTGAAATAGACAAATTTGTGTGTGTCCGTGTGGGCAGCTGGAAAGGAGACTGAGCCAACTTGAGGTTAATAAAGAGGGGAATGCCAGCATTTTTTGTGCTCTTCGAATTACTCATTTTATCACTTGACAAAGAATGTAATAAGCTGGGACACATGCTGTCCCTTTTTTCTCGTTTGGTTTATTGTGCAGCAAATTTAATTAAATTATTTGTAAGTGTGAGCTTGACACTCGTATTTATCTTACTGCGACTAAGCGAAGAGGCAAAACTTAACTCTGATTTGCTTAAGATGTGCTTTTATTTTTCAAAGTTTTTTTGAATGAGCAAGAATAAATTTATTAATTTAATTTATTATCACTTAAATAGTTGTGATAATATAAAAAAAAAACACGATGCAAAAACCCTTTACATAATTCCGTATTAAAAAAATCATGTGTTGTTATTTTTAGTTTTATTTACCAATGAATTCGTCCAAGCAAAATTTATCTAAAACCATATACATATACAATATCTATTTTAATTTGCATGTTAGTTTTGTATTTTTGTTACAAAATATTAATACTATTTTAAGCTAAGCCACAATAATAATAAATTAATAAATCGAAATGTGATACAATTCAGGGAAAAATATAAATTCAGTTTTAAATTTAAATTCTAGTTTAATTTTTATTTTTTTTTAATATTTAAAATAAGTTTTAAATGTTAATCACATTTTGTGCAGCGACCTCCATTGACATAAACGAATAAATGTAAATTTAATTAAACATTTTATTCAATATTTTTAATTTATTTATTGGGCTGCCTTTGCTTGACTTTTGCAGCGGCCTCCGTCGCCGTCTCCTCGTGGACCTTGGTGGCGATCAGCTGCGAGCGCTACTACGCCATATGCCATCCCTTGCGCTCCAGATCCTGGCAGACCATTAGTCACGCCTACAAGATAATCGGCTTCATTTGGCTGGGCGGCATTCTGTGCATGACGCCGATTGCCGTCTTCAGTCAATTGATTCCAACGAGTCGACCAGGCAAGTACCCTTCAACCGCAAATATATTTTTGTTTTGCTTGTTTAATTGCGATGCCCTCTCAGGCTATTGCAAGTGCCGCGAACATTGGCCCGATCAGGGCTACGAGCGGTTCTATAACATAATGCTGGATCTGATATTGCTGGTCCTTCCGCTGCTGGTGCTGTGCGTGGCCTACATTCTGATCACGCGCACCCTGTATGTGGGCATGGATGTGGGCGGCAAGGACGCCAGTGGCAGGATACCGCTCGGCGGCGCCAATCCGCAGACGGCGGCAACAGCCGCGATTGCTGCCACGCCCGGCAGCAGCAGCTGCATCCTCGTGCTGAATGCGCCCGCTGAATACAATGGTAAGTCGAATCGAGTGCATCGAATGACTTCGTTTCGCATACGTTTCTGCATTCCCCAGAGAGCAGCAACAACAATATTGCAACAGCGACAGCAACAGCGACAGCGACAACTGCAACTGCAACGACAACAACGACTCTAACAGCAACAACAACAACGACCTTGACAACGGTAGCTTTGGCCAAGTCGACGGCGTCTTCGCCCAGTTTGCGAGTCCACGACGCTGCTCTGCGTAGGTGAGTTAGAAGTCGTCTTGACCTTACCCCAATGCAACAGTTAAAGACCTTCGATTCGATTTGCATAAGCTCATGTTTGTGAAGCTCAACAGCAGAGAAAAGTTCCCAAACTAAATATTGATATGGTTGAGCAATTTTTACAAATTCTATTTGCATCACTTTTTATGCTCGTCATAAACTTGTTTTTATTATAAATAAAAGTGTATTGGCCAGAGAGCGCTAAAATACTTTTACACAGCTGAAGATGGCTTAGGCGTAAAGTTGTTTTAGTTACAAGGTCAGAAAAAACACATTTAGTTTATTTTTGCAATGAGTTATTTTTTAAATAAAATATTAGCTTTCTGCTCGAACTTTAAATAGACTTGTCAAGTGAGAAAAACATAACTAAATCTAATAATTAAGTATCACAAAATGTGTTGTTGAAGTCCTAACTTACGCGTGTGTTAATTTTTCACAAAATAAATAATTATAGAAACTTAAAAAGAGTTACATATTAATGACATACAAATTTAATTAAAAAGTTTTTTTTAATAATAAGTAACTACACAATTCTTTGCCCTCAATAATGCGCTTACTAAATTCCATCTAACTATATTAAATCAGTAATTAATGTTTGTTTTTAAAGCATTCGGCAGTGCGGCATGCATTTGACAAAACAAATAAAATTTGTATTCATAGCAAACTCTGAAGCCTACACCAATATATTTTTGATTTCCTGTCCATGATACGTTGCAATTTTGATTTTCTATTTTGGATTCATTTTTGTCAGACGACAATGTAATTTATGAAATTTCCACGGACATGAAATTATGCATGCTATGTAATTAATAGTTGAAAAGCGCGTCGAGCAGGCGAATCTGATTTTAAATATTCTGCACAACAATAAAAGCTTATCGGAAACCAACATCAAACTGTCACATTGGCTGTAATTAAGTTGGGCCGTAATGACATTTACAATTAAAATTGTTATTTATTTGTTGGTCACATTAAAATGAAATTAAAATTACAAAATAACATCACAATTGTATTCCCATAATGATAGCAAATGTTTAGAGAAGTCGAAATAAGTGAAATATATTTATTTGTTGCTCAGATCGAATGAGGCCAAAACGCTGGAGAGCAAGAAGCGCGTGGTGAAGATGCTGTTTGTGCTCGTACTCGAGTTCTTCATCTGCTGGACGCCACTGTACGTGATCAACACACTGAGCATGTTCTTCGGACAGGCACTGTACGAGTACATCGACTACACATCGATCAGCTACCTGCAGCTGCTGGCCTACTCCTCCAGCTGCTGCAACCCCATCACCTATTGCTTCATGAACGCCAGCTTCCGACGCGCCTTCGTCGACACCTTCAAGGGTCTGCCCTGGCATCGCAGTCGCGGCGGCCTCTCCGCCAGCCAGGCCGGCGTCCCCAACGTGGGCAACAATAATCCCGGCCTGGCCATGGACACCTGGCGCAGTCGGTCGCGTCACGAGCAGCTGCTCAACTCGGTCGTCTACACGAACAGCGCTGCGGCAGCGGACAGTCCGCAACTCTAATGACTCCAATCCAGTGTGGATGGAAGTGGTGAAGAGTGAATAATGAATAATGGGGGAGGCCCGGCCCTGAATCAATAATCGTACTATACGTGTAAATATGTAAATGCTGGCGTGCTGGTTACGTATTTTTTTTATAGTTTTTTTTTTTACATAAGAAATTTAAAATTAAGTCCTTTGATGTTTCAATTAAACTTCCTAAGGTTGCTAACAAACAAACAAACAAATAAAGAAACGAAATTAACTATTTACTCAAAATCAATGGTGCGTATTTAATCAGCTAAATTAATTTATATTTAGCTTCACATTCATTTTTATATTTATAAAATATATATATTCATATTACAGCATGGTTATAGTCAACTTTCTGCTTTCAGTCTCTGTCTAGTGAAAAATGAACAATATGCTGAGAAAGGTAATTAAGGAGGACTTCTGCTGGGAATTGATAGTGCTGAAAGTTGGCCACTTTCTTGGGCTGCAAGTTGTCGGTTGAGCTGTTGAGGACGTCTTCCGAGGGCCGTTACTTAAAACGTAATCATTTTCGACACAGCCTGAACGAGAGCTGCCGCCTGCCCTGCATAGTTTTTTAATTGTGGCCACAGTGGCTGCACTCGAGCAGGCGTCGAACCGAGGCAACTAACGAACACTGCAACGCACACTCACGTCTATATATATATACTATAGTATTGCAAACGAAATCTGGTGACCTGGCGACTCTTGGTCCAAAGTGTTGGCGGCGTCGACGGTCCGCTTTTGTTGCTGACGTTGAGCTCGCAATTAAAATGTTCACTTGGACTGCATCAATTATAAATGCGAGCAGGGGAAAATAGAGCGAACCAAGCACTCAAAGCGAATACTTAGCCAAGGGTTTCAAGAGCTTCGCACACTGGGCCCGGCTTTAAGTAAACTTATGTACGTTTCTGATTGCATAAATTTCATTATATATATTTAGTTAATTTTCGTATTTAAAATCTGCTTTTCTTATTTGCCGTTCAATTATCTGGTTTAATTAGATCTGAAATTGTTTTGTTGTTTGATCACTTACGATAATTGCGAAAATTGTTTTTTTCCACTAATGATTAATATGCTATTTAATTATGGGGAATCAGCAAACGTCAACGTCTGAAATAAAATGTACATCTAGCCTACAGGGAATGTTCTCGGTAAGTCGAAAGATCAATTTTCCCATTAAAAAAGAGTTAAGTAAATGTTAATGTTTTCTTAAATGATGTGGAAGCAATCGTAAGTAGTTCACTTGAATAATTGCAGCAATGGTATCAGTGTTGTGTCTGGCTTAATTTGCATTCAGTCGCCGACAATTACGAACGAGTTTTCGATTCCTTTTCGTCGTAAGGATGCGCCCAAGGCGATTACAGTTATATGAACGCAGTGTCCGCATTATTTTCATAGTTAATTTATTAACCATATAGTAAATAATCGTCAGTCGATGTGGAGAAAAATAGTTGGAGCTGATTCACATCAGGCCAAATGTCAGCAGCAATTGCATCATTAGCTTCGAGAAGGACCGCAAACACCATCAGGATTTGCATTCCGAGCGATTTATCAATTCGCAACTAAAAGAGCTCAGTCGATAAACTTGCAGACTACTCGAGAATATATATGTAGATGTGAGTACTCGGAGATATGAAGATGAAGCGTAATGGAGTTGACAGAGTAGCTGCAATTTGTTTCATTCAAGCATACACAGCTTCCTTTTTATTTTGGATGCTCAAATATGCTCAGTTTTTCCTCCTTTCCACCTTCTCCGTTCTCCTTCTCTCATTTCTTTTCTCTCTTTTCTACTGTCACATATGTTTATGTGTACAGGGAAGATGCATGACCCACAACGAGTTGTTGTTAGTTCTTTTCGCAGCCTTTTCTTTTGTGCTTTAAGTAATTTAATCTATGAAGCGCAGCTTCTCGGAGGGACAACGGAAAAACATTTCGGGATGCGAGCACACATAATAAAATATGGCATATATACTATATAGATGGGAACAGCATTCGGAGGGGCCACAAACCACATGATTGTCGAGCAACATTGTCGTTTTTATTTCTATCCCCTTCTGTTTATTTGCATTGCAACTCTGGGAAAAGCCAAATACCGACTGCTGTCGCAGTACAAACAAAGATTCAACGCAACCAAATCCTTCGCATGGATGCCGAGAAGGTATACTTCTCTCTTCTTCTTCATCGTCATCGTCATCTGCTGCTTCTTCATCTTCTCTAATGCCGGCAATGGGTTTCACATTGCTTTATTCATAGCATTTTCTGCGGCGTTGACAAAAAAATAAATAAATAGGACAAGGCAAAAGAAACAAGTGAGTTGGCTGCAGTCAAGTCAGCTCAACAATGAATCACTAAGTGCTGGATCAAAAAAATATAATACAGATTTTACGACTTACATGTCCACTAAGTTAAAATTGAATCTACCCATTGGACTACAGTGGAAACATTTTCTTATGTACGTCCAATTTGTGTGATCTCTAAGGACCGACAGACAGGCGGAAATGGCTTTGAATCTACAAAAAGTTAATCACTTTTAACACTACTACTACTTTAATACCATCAGTATTTTATTTCTAAATAAACTTTCCTATATTGAGAACATTCATCTAAAAAATTGTGTTTATGAAATACCACTTTTTAAACTACATTGCTAAAGCCAAAAATATTAATCTGAAAAAATGTAAAGAAAATGTTCTTCATTTTAGCATATGATTATTTTGTATGCCTTTACAAATTTCTGGTCTGGTCTTAAAATGTTCTAAACATTAGCATATGTTACGTTTTCGTTACTACAAGATTTTAATTATACTACTTATACTAATTGTCGATAGTTACACCAATATTTAATTGCACATTTTGCAGTGTGATTAATTCGATTTTAAATAATTCATATGTACTGAATATACTCAATTATTAGTACTACTATTTACGCTTTGTTCTGTCTGTTACATAAGTTGCCATCGTCTCATAAGACTCGATTAAACTTTGTGTAACAAGTTTTACGAAATGAGGCAAATGGAACAAGCAAAACACAGAATTTAAGTCTTGTTGCTCGGCAGTAAACTCAGTTTAAGGATGCGAGTTTAGCCTTTGGTTGCTGCCTCAAGTGACAATAGAAGGTGGCGTGAAAATTAGATTTTATCCAAGTGCGAAAATGAGGGAAAGTGAGTGCAAAATATGAGTTTGACTCACGAGGCGCTGCGCTGCAATTCAGCGAATTCAACATTGGCCTTGGCCCAGTGCGGAATGGAGTCGGAATTCCATCGGCATCCTCCACGTCTCGCGAGAGCGCACAACAAATTCATCAGCATTAGCAGATAGAGAGAGAGAGAGAAAGGGGGAGCCAGAGATGGAGTGAGAAACGACTACTCATTGCCATCTTAATGAGGCTATTTGTTGGCATCAGGTGACATTATTCATGAGGATTTTGGTGGCAACCGCAGAAGCAGACACAGCATCGGGAAAACGGAATTGATCTTGAAAGAAGTTTGCGTCCAGCCTGCGAAAGTGATTTATTGTCCGAAATTTGGGGAACTGCGGACGAAGCTTATTCGGTGGGCAGTGGCTGACCTAACTGGGAATCTATTGCCATATATCTAAGGTACTCCACTCGCCAGCAGGAGGAATACGGCTCAATTCAAGCTGCAAAAATGTCGACACACAAATGAATACCTAACGAAAACTGCGAGACTTTAATCAAATGCAAATAAATATTCAAGACACGCGCTTGATTTGCCCGGGGGGCAAGTGGAGGATTGGGATATATAAATATACATATATGTAGACCATGAAGTCGGCTAACACACATCCGGCATATGCAGCCAACCCCCTGTGGACAGTCATTAAATAAACAAACGTCGAAGATGAAGCCAAATTCGCCCACAACTTTGATGGCCTTATAGACAATGATGATGCTCAAGCTGATGACGACGACGATGACGATGATGATGATGAAGGATATAGAATGTAGGTTAGAGGATGGCCACATCATCTTCTTGCTGAAGCTGAAGATGGCGTTAAAGGGTCAAGTTAAATTTGTGATTGGAAACTGAAACTGAAACTGCTGTGAGCCTCAAGCTAATTGTGAGTGAGTGTTTTTGTCGTTCGAGTGTGAATGAGTGTGAGTGCGTGAGTGCCGGGCTAATTGTGCGTGATTATTCTGGCATTATACGACTGCGAATAAAACTTGCATATATGAAACTCAAACATTTCGCAATGAACTGCAATCAGACCCAACATTGTGACAAATTGTTTGGCCACGGGGACACGTTCATCTTACGCTGCGATGCCTTGATAAATATCGCTGAGGCAGCTCGTAAATCGATGAATTTGTCATCGATGTGTTTTCTCGCTCGCCCGATGTTGCCTAACTGCTCTACTCAATCATCGCATCGAGCCTGGGATCTCTGGCAGACACATCCAGAACAGTTTCACATCCCACGACATCGTGAGACTGTAATTTGATTGTTCCGGACATCGGACATCGCTGTCGTTGTCATCTGCTGTTTATGACACTGCGACGTGTCCGCCATGCCCATCTCCATCTCCATCTCCATCTCCCTCTTGGTCGTTGAGCTGGCACAGCTGGCATCACTTGTCACCGGCTTTGGGCGCCAGCCCTCCTAAATATGCTAAGCAAATGCCCAAATAATGCGGCCTAATCTCCTATCCACACGACAATTGCTCGACTCCTTTCCGTTTCCCAGCTCTGGGCTAAATTTCTTATTTTTTTTTGTTGTTGCCGGCCTGCGGCAGCTTGGAATGCCAAATAGAATAAATGCTATAAAATATCACTGAATAGTTTCAATTGGAATATTTTTGGAGTGCGAACGATTGATATAAACTACTTGGTTGTTAAGCGGAACCTTCCGGCACTGCAGCAAACAAAGCGAAATCAACGACAACTGGCCTTCAAACATACTTGGAGTCCTCACTGTCGATTGTTATCAAAAATACAGCTACTTAAATGAAAGTTTGTACACATTTTATATTTATTTTATTTATTCACAATAGTAGACTTAGGCTTACAGAATCCACTTAAATCCACTTGAAAGGAGGGGATTGATTTAATTCGACTTGATAAATATAAGTTTGTTTACACAGAGTGTAAAAAGTGCAAAAATCTAGACGTCATTTCAATCTAAATATTGTTGTTGAGATTAAATCTAAATTCATGGTTTTGTTAGGGCTTAAAAATTCGCAAATCGAAAAATTTTACTCAGTATTTTGATCTTAAGATGTTAAGAATTTGTCTGATTAAAATTATTTTCAATATATTCTTTTGAAATATTCAACTTTCGATATTACGCTATTGATAATTATAGAATAGAAACATCAAGAAAATTAAATAGGAAAAAATTACTATTTAAAAATAAAGAAATTTAAAGGGCGTTGTTAGATTCGAAAATAATCGTAAAATAAATTATTTGAGTTGTTTAATACAAAATACATTTTGTATATCATTATTTAGATTAATATAAATATTTTAACAATTTCAAAATACGCTCTCTGCAAATTCCAAATTAATCGTAAAGTGGAAGAATATTTTCAGTTAATTTGTAGAGTTGTTTATTTTAAATATATTTTCCTTGATTATTTAGATAAATATAAACATTTGATTAATTTTATGATACTGTCTCTCATGGCAGCAGTTAAAACTGTGACGCAGTTAGATCCACCTGCAGCCTGTGTTAAAGCGTTAAAGGATTTCGCGTGAAACGGCTTCGAGCCACGCCAAGAGCTGTTGGCCAAGTGTTGAGAGTGGCAAAGAGAGGGTGGGAGGAGATGAGTGCAGAGTATTGACAGCATGACTCGACTGCAGCATTTGACAGCTTAGACAATTTGCAATTTGGAATGAATGTGCCGTCGCGATGTCCAGAGACAGTTTTAGAGCGTCAACGGACAGAGGCAATAATACCAAACCGAGTGAGGGACAGAGTGAAGAAGAGAAGAATTGTTTTTGTTGATTTTGCTGCTATTTTGGAGAGCAGTCGTAGATGACGACAAAAGTCACGACTGCAGTTGAGTCACACGGCTTTCGTGCACTCAGGGTCTGCCTCTGGGCTATTTGCGAGTCCAGTCAACTGGTCAACTGGTCAGCTGGTCAGCTGTCGAACCCCTGAAGGGAGCTACGACCTCGATGGCTCGGCTTCGGCTATTAATTGACCGCAGCAAACTGGACGTTCAGTGAACTTGCAGCCAGAGCGAGGTGAGTGAGTGCACCGAGCTTATTCATTTGTGCAAATTGCGCATCCAAAAAGACAGAGTCCAAGCAATTTGATTCACATTTGTTGATTATGCCTTCCACTTGAGCGATCAGCTGCTGCACAACATGTTGCAAGTACCCCGAGAGTGTTTAAAGCCGCAAAAGAGCATTTGCCAGAACAACAAATGGGCCAACAATGAGTGGACCGAGCAAACTGAGTAAACGAGTATATTCCAATTAGAGTTGCCCAAACATGACTTGCCAAGTTGTTGCCGCTTTCGGGCAAACGCTGCAAAACAAAGCCAGAATTGAAATTGCATTTGCAGTTTGCAGTTTACAGTTTACAGTTTACAGTTTGCACTTTGCCTTTAGACCTTTAGACCCTAAGCAGTTGGCTAGTCATCGCGATTCCAACCTGCCGCCTTCCACCAGCCTTGCTTGGCTCATACTTTGTGCAAACATTTAAAGGGCTTGTCAAATAGTTTAGTCCCAGCCGCAAAGTCAAACTGAAACTCAACCTCAACCAAAACCGTAACCGTAACCGTAACCGTAGTCGAGTATATGAAATTCCTAGTGCGCAAATATTTTCCGAGCTAAACGCTGGCAAAACAAAAGCTGCCTCTCGCTACACCTTCAGAGCGAACGCATGCATTGAAAACAATTTCACCTTTTTATAGCAGCTCAAGAGCACAAGAGCTGGGCATGCCAACAAAGAAAAGGCTGCGTAAACTATGCAGTGTCCGGCAGTCCGTCTGTCCGTCTGTCCGGCTGCATGCAGCTCAGTAAGTCAGTTAAATTCGCGTAGGCAACTTAAGCTATTAAATAGACGCAGCTCAAGCGTAACTATTTTCAAAATAGATCGTATGCGAGGTGCTTGGCAGTCGAGCTGACTCGATTGTGGCGTTTTCACTTATGCAGCGAGTGCCATAAACAAGTTTCCGATGCAAAGTCAAACCCTCAACCTCAACCACAGCCACTTAGCCCCATGCAACCAGCAGTGCAGCAAGGACGTCGTGCGGTGGCCAATGGTGTCTGATTGCAACGTGCCTGTGCATTGATTGCACTTTCCAGTTGCAGATGGCGCAATTTCTGGCCGAAACGAAAGTACGAGCCGAGTTTGGAGCCGTTATTATTGCTGAGCTCCGGCAACTTAAATGGCCAAAATGCTTTGGTGGCACGTAAATTGCTGTTTGTATTTAAATGACTGTCAACTGTGCGTCGACTCGCTCGCAGTCGCATAGTTCATACGAGTACCCTAAGCAGCAGCCAGTATGAGTGTTTGAGTGTTTGAGCGCTGGCCTGCAGCCAAGTGGCAGACATATTGAAATTCTTTGCTGCCAATGCCAACCGATTGCAATTGGCCAACAGAGAGAAAATGCTTTGGCCAGCCATTCTAAGTATGCTTTAATTTATAAAAAAAATAAATCAAGAAATAGTTGGACATATATTTAAATGCCGAGCTCAACTCGATTTCATTGGCAGCCAACCGCAGAAACCACTTGATGGACCACAGTTAAAGCAGCAAAGAGCCAGCAAGCATCAGCAGCAAGCTTCCTTATTTTTGCATGATTAGTCCGGATGCATGGCTGCATCGCTCGACTTGTTGCATTCAATTAATTTGGTGACTCAAAGCTCGAATAATGAAGCCAGGAAATTGGCTATTGATTGCCAATTTCACAGACTGATCAACTCAAGAGCAAATTACGTGTGCAGTCTGTGAGTATCTGAACGTATTTCAAAATTCTCATCTGCCAACAACTGCAATTAAAAAAGTTGTTATGTTTTTGAAATGCACTCGTATTGCAGTTGAACACGAATCAGTCTTATTTCTTATTTTTGTGCCATCAAAATGCAATCTAAAGTAAAAAGAAATGTATATGCGTTATTTAACAGATCTAAAAAATTCGAAAAGAAATAAATGGCTGCAAAAATATGTCTACAAGAATTTTGTTTTATTTGCAAGTTTATTTAAAGTATGAATTAATAGTTAAACTTAATGCTCATCAGACTCCATCCAATGGGGTACTAGTAAATTAAACATAGATTTTGTGTTCCAGCTTCAATGGATCGATGTAAGTCCGATGCTGTTAAACTTTTCCAACAAAATAATTGTTGAGTTTTCTTATTTATTTTTAAATTTAATAAAATAATACAAATATTTATTTCGAAATATAAGCTTAAAGGTATTAACAAACTTAGAAAAATGGTCGACATATAATAAAGAACACGTTTTACAGCAGTCTTATATGTTTAACACAGTTTTTATCCTATCAAGAATTTATATATTTATTGACGCTAAAATGTGGCCTTGTTTTTTCTTGGTGTTTACGATCGGAGTGATGGCTTCGAGATTGTTTAACTGCTCGGCACTGTCGTCATTAGTAGATTGCGTGCTGAGTAGGTTTAGGATTCTCAGGAAATCGAGATGTCAAACACAGGCTAAATATGTTATACGTAATTTGTAATTTTCGCAGAATAAGAAGCAACTTATTCGAGAGTTGTGGGAATAATGGAGTGGTAAAACAAGAGATGTGCACAATTTGGATATTCAGTTATTGAAGTTCGTGGGTTCGTTGAGGTAGTTTGGCAGCAAGTATGTAGCTCAGAGTATGTCACTCACTGTCGCTTGTTTAATGCGATCACGTACACGTCTATAGTTTTTTTTTTTGGCAGCCAATATGACAGACAACGTTGACGAGTTGTTTGAGCCAAGAAAAATGAAATAAAGACAAAAATTACAGGCTGGATGCTCGCCCACATGGGAAGCACATAAAGAAACTTTATTTGTTCTTTTTTGTTTTTATATTTTTAAACATTTAGTTTGTTTGTTGTTGCTTGTCGTTTTTGGGGTGAGAAAGGAGGGGGAGGAGAAGGTTGCCCGGTACTTACCGCTTGCCACATTCCACATTGGAGCTCACTTTGTTTTACAACATTTTTATGCGTTTCGGTCCACAAATATTTCACACAGTCGAATTCAGTGACGCGGAAACGGATGCGGAAGCGGCTTGAAAGCAAAAGGACCCAACCAGGCAATGCCAATGGCGAACACCGAACGGAGAACAGCGAACGGCAAATGGCAAATGGCGACGCCGAATGTCGAATGTCGAATGGCCGAAATCCGACACAGGCTAAATTGTCGACGTTGCCACTTTGGTTGTTTCTTTCGGCCCAGTGATTTCTTTGTGGTAATGCATCAACATCAACATCAGCATCAGCATCGACATCAGCATCGAAAGCAACCCCAAAATGAAATTATATACTCGCGTCGCTCTATTGTCATTTCGATTTCAGCCAGAGCTTCAGCTTCAGCTTGTCTGCGCTTTAAAGAGAGCCTTTTAAATTCCGTTCTGGCCGTAGGCACAGTGCAAACAAGGCCTACGAATAGTGGCACAGCCACTCACACTGTAAGGCACCAACAAAAATGTAAATATTTTATATAAATTTATTGAATTTTTAATAAAATGAAGACACGACACACACACACACTCAGATATATGCACCACAAGGGTTGCCCTCACATGGGCGACCGCAGAGCGGTTAACTATTTATGATGCTGGCGTCCATTGAAACCCCTTTTCATACTCTGTTCCCATGCAAAATGGGCCAAAACGGGTATTAAAGTTGTTAGCCGAAGTATGAAACTGGCCCAAAACCGACCCCATAAAGGATATCAGAATACCAGAACCATTGGATATATTCTATATACTTAATTATTTATTTATTTACTGTTTTTTAATTATTTACCGATTTATTATCATTTTTATTATTTTATTTTCTAATTTATTTGGTATTTATTTAATTACTTTATTTTTTATTTATTTACTAATTTGTTATTATTTTATTTTCTAATTTATTTTGTATTTATTTAATTACTAATTTTTCTATTTATTTTCATATGTATTTACTTATTTTCCAATTAATTTGTTTATTTATATAATTTTAAAATTTTTCAATTACTTATTTACTTATTTTATATTGTTATTAACATTAATGCAATTAAAACTTTCATTCTTATAATCTACGGTCAATATCGTCGTTAGCTGGAAAATGTTTATTTATTTTATAAGAAAATTGCAGTGCATTTGAAATCGTCTTAAATCCATGCGGAAGCTGATTCCTAAGTTATTACATCTTGCGGGGCTTGAACTTATCATAATAATATTATTCGCTCTCATAGATATTTTAGAGATAATCAACTTTGATTCTGTACATTTCACTCCTGAAACTCAGAGACTCACAGCTGATTAAGCGAATTGTCGATTTTATATTCCATGCGAATTGCTTCGGAAGCTCTTAATGTATCAGTAAGACACAAAAACTTGTTGACGTATTTTTCTACTTCTACTAGTTTTCTTAGAAATCAACTAAGCAAAACATAAAAACATGTTAACCTGCTATTGCAACTTTGTACATTTCTTGAATGCACTATGTTGCATTAATTGTTGCTGATGCAAGTGTATCTACTATTATTATTAATGTCGACAAACACCAGAAACCTGCTTAGACGACTTTCAATTCAATAAACAATTCAAAAAGTACAAAGCAGTATTTAGACAAGTGATACAGCTACAGTCGAATGTGCTCGACTGTAAGATACCCGATACCAACATTTCGATCGCTTTACAAATAATTTGTACGATGTAGTGTAATTGATATACAAATTTAGAACAATAAAACATTGTCATCCCAACCACTTTTCAGCTGTTCTTTGAATAATTTCCGAATTTTGTATGCGATTGGTGCTTTGAAATTGGAACTAAAATATTCCAGGATCAGCAACGCGAAATTTGTTCATCTAAAATTATAATGGTTAAAAAAATTATAAAATAATAAAAACAAGCTAGCTTTGCTAGAAATGCACTTTTGCATATATGGATATTTTGTATTATTATAAACTTGGTTTTTATTTTGCAATCTAACGAACATAGAACATGGCTAAAACATGACTTTAGAATACATATACTTTATGCATCCTTCTGCCTGTTATATTATATTTTCAATGGAAACAGGGTGTAACTTGTCTCGAAATGCCCATCAACAAATTATTACAACTATGTTACTAGCATAAAAAAGACTTATTAGAAACATTGTTGCTTGGTGGTCGATAAACTTTTATTGTGGCGTTTACATTGTATAAATCAAAAAGTTAATTAAGTTCACTTTATATGCAACTTTCAGGTGGGTCAAGTTGAAGAAAGACACTTTAGATGCATGTGTATTGCAATTTAAGAGGCTAAGGGCCAGAATACTGGTTTGGGTTTGAATACCCGATATGGTGATGCTGTGATCGCGATATAGACCGAAGATCGGCCAGTCGGATGCCTCAGTTGATCGCTGTTGCCCGAACTGTCTGGATGACACAATGCAAATCACAGCTCGTTTACTGCTTCTCGCCGCGCTGACTCAAATCGGTCTTAACGGGACGGCGGCTGCTGCTGCCCAGAGTCTGTACGGGAATGTGCTGGGCGATCTGGTGGAGCATGTGCGGCGAGGCCAACAGCAGCTGGAGCTGGAGGCGCTCGACGACCGCGACCAGCTGCTGGGCGAATACGACTTCATTGTGGTCGGCGCTGGCACCGCGGGCTGCGCGCTGGCGGCGCGCCTCTCCGAGAACCCCGAGTGGCAGGTGCTGCTGGTGGAGGCGGGCGGCGAGGAGAGCTACGCCATGGATATACCGCTGATGGCGCATTACCTGCAGCTGGGCCAGATGAACTGGAAGTATCGCACGCAGCCCTCGGCCGGCTACTGCCTGGCCATGGAGCACAACAGCTGCAAGTGGCCGCGAGGCAAGGTGATGGGCGGCAGCTCCGTGCTCAACTACATGATCTACACGCGTGGCAATCGCCGCGACTTCGACCGCTGGGCCCAGCTGGGCAATCCCGGCTGGAGCTACGACGACCTGCTGCCCTACTTCCGCAAGTACGAAGGGTCGAGCATCGCCGACGCCGACACCGGCCCGGCACGTCCCGGGGTGCAGGGACCCGTGCGGATCTCGCATCCCAACGAGGTGTCGGACGTGGCGCGGGCATTTGTGGAGGCGTCGCAGCAGGCGGGGCTGCCGCGTGGCGACTACAACGGTGCCTCCCAGCTGAGAGTGTCCTATCTGCAGGCGAACATCGGCAACGCGACGCGCTGGAGCTCCAATCGCGCCTACCTCTATCCCATCAAGGGCGAGCGTCGCAATCTGCACATCCGCAAGAGATCGCTGGTCACCCGCGTGCTCATCGATCCGCAGACGAGGAGTGCCTACGGCATCAAGCTGCTGGCCAACGGGCGCATGCGGAAGGTGCTCGCGAGGAAGGAGGTCATCCTGTCGGCAGGCGCCATCAATACGCCGCAGCTGCTGATGCTGTCCGGCGTTGGGCCGGCCAAGCATCTGCGCGAGCTGGGCATCGAGCCGGTGGCGAATCTGGCCGTCGGCTATAATCTGCAGGATCACACGGCGCCGCTGCTGACGTTCAGCACGAATGCGACGACGCTGCAGTCGGACGCCGTGTTCAGCGAGGTGGCCTTGGCAGATTTCTCGCGGGGCCGCGGTCTTCTGACGATACCCGGCGCCGTCGAAGCCATCTCCTTCTACGGGCTGGACGAGGCGGAGCGGGCCATGGACTGGCCCGATCTGGAGATATTCTCGGCGCTGACCAGCCTGCACTTCCATCCGTTGATGGGCGTGGTCTTCGGCCTCAAGGAGAGCATCTACGAGACGATGTTCGGGCAGCTGCATCGCGACAAAGCGAACGCCTTCATGCTGTTCCCCATGATCCTGCGCGCCAAGAGTCGCGGCCGCATCAAGCTGCAGAGCCGCAATCCCCAGCAGCATCCGCTGATCAATCCCAACTACTTCCACCATCCCTACGATCTCAACATCACGGTGCGCGGCCTCGAGCAGTGCCTCCGCCTCAGCCAGATGCCCGCCTTCCGGGCCATTAATGCCCAGGTGTTGCCCAATCAGCCGCCAGCCTGTCGCCAGCACAAGTTTCTCAGCGCCGACTACTTGGCCTGCTATGCTCGCCACTTCACCGTGACCATCTATCACTATTCGGGCACTGCCAAGATGGGACCGCGCAGCGATCCCAGCGCCGTCGTGGATGCCAGGCTGCGTGTCCACGGCATCGGGCGGCTGCGAGTCGTGGACGCCAGCATCATGCCCCACTTGGTCGCTGGCCATCCCAATGGTCCCGTCTACCTCATAGCCGAGAAGGCGGCCGACATGATCAAGCAAGATCACAACTACCCTCAATAGCTGTAGACATAAATAGTTAAACTTTCTTTTCTTTTTTTTTTTTAATTTAAATTAACTTAAATTTTGTTAGTAATATGTAAGCCACAGGCAGAGGGAAGCATCTTCGAACCCATAAGAAATATTTATCATGGATACAGATAGATACAGATAGTGCTGCCATGAACAATTCATGTCATTGCTGCACAAGTTAGTTTTAGAATTTATTTATTTTATTTTTTTTTTAATCTTTTATATGCAGTTGGTTTAGAATTTGTTTTTTTTTTTTATAGTATGTTTTATTTACAATCTATAAGAATTAGATTTGAATTGTGAGGCCTTTTTCTGCACTCTTAAATCGAAACTACATTGCAGATGTTTAAAATAAATTTCTCCGAATTTTCTCGTTCGATTTTGCAATCTTAATACTTGAACTGCTTAGACACTTTAAAAACATTTCAATTAGTTCACTTATGATTACCAAATTAAATATTTATGCCAATTAGAATGAACATACACTAAATTATATATAAACGTACATACATTTATACGTAATGCATTTATTAACACTCTTAACACAGCAAAAAATTATAATTAAAATTATTGGCAACGCTGTGGGGCAGAATTTATTTTAGTTTTTGCTGTTTGATAGCTCTTACATTAAAATAGCCAAACAAATAAAAATGCGCATATTAAATTTGATATCAAACTAGGTAGAAAAAATTACAAGTTTTTTCTGCAACCAATTGTTCTCCGTCTACTTTTAGATATTGGATGTTGTGTACTCTATTGTGTTCGCTAAATGTTTATGTTTTACATTGTGCGCAGAAAATTGCAAATTGCATTTCATACAACATATTTGTAGCAATACTTTTTGGCAAAATGTAGCTGAAACGAAATTGCATATTTTTTGCCATTCGCAAATGCACTTTAAGGAAAGTTGCAACCTAAACAATTATGTATTTTAATCAACACAAATGTTGCGTGAACATAAAATATGAAAAAATAACCATTTGAGAATAATTTATATAATGATGTAGAATTTGGTAAGCAATCTTTGTGTTATTCTTTTAAGATACCATGAAACTTTGGGGAAACTCAATCGAGCAGAACGAAATAGATTTGTTAAACAACAGTTCAATCAGCTTTAATGGGCATGTAAGTATGTGAGAAAACGTGTTGGGATTGCAAAAGCAATAAACACAGGGAAGCTCGTAGTCGAGCACTTTTCACTTACTTGCGAGTTTGGTCATTCAACTTAAAGCCATTAAAATACCACAATAATATAAACGGGATGCTGAGCATAATTATCTTTTTGTGTAATATGTTAAAGTCAACTTTCAGTAGCTTGTCATTTAAATAGCATTTGCAAACACTGAATAATTAGTCTAAGCTTTGCGTTTGAATACAATGAATGCAAGCTGACAACACTTTCCACAATTTGGGTGAATGCATTTTGCAATGCAAATAAGTTTTTACAACTTACTGCTGCTGCTGTTTTTTGCCAAAATTTCACGACGGCGAGCTGAAATTCGAGTGCTTCTTTTGCCGCTTGACTGCAGACAGACATACAGACACACAGACACTTAACTGTGCAGGTGAGCAAGGTGAGTTTGAGCCAGAAACAAGGTCGAGTCTCGTTCGCTTGCTTCCCCTGATTGCGATAAGTGCCGCAATTTAATGTTCTTCCCTTTGAGCAGAGAATGTGAACGGAACGTGAGCGTGGGCGGGTAGAAAGCTGATGATGCTGATGCTTAATTTAAGGGCATGAGTTAAGGAAAACCAAATGTGAAAATGAACAGGGAAGACAACTCAACAGCTGGGCAATTGCTGTGTGCTGAGGGCTAGAAAATCGATTTGGTTAAAGCAATGCAGAGACAGGTGAATAGCACGTGGCAACGGCAACGGGAGAGGCCAGAAGGCATCAACAACAATGAATTGGATTTGCGAATATGTTGCGAGCAATATTATTAATATTTTTGGTCAATTTACTTTTGGTCTTTTGTTGAGCACGAGGAGGCAACCGAGGCAGCAGCATCAAAGTCACGACTGTTGCCTCTAGCCTCATTCCCGTGCAGCAATTAATTAATCCCGTACAAATCGTCCATGACATATCAATTCCAGCCCAAATGGTGCTTTAAGCCAGCAACTGAAGGCGCAGCAAAACAAAATCAACGAGAGCAAAGCAATATAGCATAGTATTGTGCAATACACAATACGCAACACACAACACACACACGCATGCCAATAAATTCCATTCGTATTTTGTTCTTATCGTTTTGTCGTTTCACGCTCGGCCTCGGGGGTAAAATTTGCTTTGATTTTGCGGACAATGCTCATGAAGACCTTGCTATTTATTATGTTTACAATTTAATAAATATTTTGTGGCGACTTTTCTCCTGCTCCCAAGCCGAAGAAAACACACGAAAAAGAGCGGAATGTTATGGAATGTTTATTGCTTTGTTGTTGTTCAGCTATCACATCATCTAGCGTCTAATCGAATTGGAAGTTGTCATTGGATCGGGAATAAAGTCCACAGCGAAAATTACTTGACAGTAAATCAAAGAGTATGAACTGCAAAAGAAATGAAAGTCGAAATGAAACTGAAAATATGCAATCACAGCCAATGAATGAAACAGATCTCGGTACACTTCTTTTTATTGCCATTACTTTGACCGAGTTAATACTATTCTATTGAGACATCTGTCAGAGAGAGAGATGAATAAAATTCTTAATAGACTCAAGCTTATGAGCAAAACAGCAGTAAAGTCCTTAAGTGGATTTCATTGGATTTCTGTAAATTGAATCAGCTTTGTGGAAAAAATTGGTGAAATTCTGTTAAGCGTTGCTAATTCTCCAGTTGAGTCCTTTAGAGGCAGCTTAAGTTCATTCATTTATTTTTAAAACAAAATAATTAAATGGCTTATTTCTCATTTCTGGCTTGCATTTTTTTCAATTTATATTTTTAGCACTCCAGCAGAAAAAGTAATTAACAATGCAATTAATTGCTTAAAACTATTTAACAATGTTTCGAAATGCTGTAAATCTGTGAAATATCAGAACTGCCCAAAGTAATGTTTTTTAAACCAATGAAAATGAAACATTTCGAGCGGAACTGCGAGCCGAAAGATGGCTGCAAACTTTGTTGGGAATTAATGTGAAATTATATTGTTGTTTTTATTTTTTTGCCAGCGTGAACAAGACAAATTGATATTAAGGATTCGGAATGGTGTGTGTGGAAAAAAGAAGCAACAGAAATGAAACATATGGTCGGGACTTAAGCGATGAGCCCGATTGAAGCAGTGCAGCAGCAGTTGAAACGAAATGAATGCCAGTTATAAATTTGGGGGCAACTTAATTAGATAAGAGACAAGAGGTAATCGCTGCCATCAGACAGCTGTCATTTCCTGTTGCAGCATCTGGCACTGAGCAGCGTGTGTGTCTGAGACTGAGAGCGGAGTTTTGGCCAAAACTTTGGGCTGCCAAGCCCCGAGACGGCGGATAAAAATATGCCAGTTTGATTTTAATAAAAACGAGCAACAACTGCGGCATCGGCATCGGCAATGGCATCGGGATCGGCAACGGATTTTGGGGGTAAGCCAAAGTGGAATCAAATGTACATCGGATGGCAGACAACTTTCACCCTGAGTTCACCTACAAAACCCATTTCCTTGCCACATTCCCCTACGATTCGTGCGTCGACCCCCAAAAGGGAGGCAATTATGCCAAAATTACAAACTTGTTATCTCATTTATGGCGTCAGCTGTGTGTATTTTTGATTTCCTGCCATGATTTTTTGCTGCGACTCCCACTTGAACTCCGACACGACTCCATCCCCAAAGGGCAAAGCAGCATCGAGCATCCAGCAGGTGCGTGGGCATGCGTACGACTATTTTCCCAATTTTTAATTAAAAATTCAGTTATGAGTTTCAGCGAAACTACTTATGTACTTATTATGTTATCTGCACAATATCAATAACCGGTCGTAACACGTGCCGGAAATGGCCACTCATTTAATATTGAGCCCCCTTCCCCGCTTCACGCCTCCGCTGACAGCGCACGCATAAATATTAAGCATGCGCACCGTTCGCCGTAGAGCCAAGTCTCACAAATATTATACGCATTTTTAATGATTAGCGTAGTTGTACATCAACATTTTCTAATAAATATATTACTCTTTTTAAAAACGAAGAAAATGTGCATAAATATAACACAATAAACATTTTAATACTATGAGCAATATGGAATATTTGCATAATTCAAAATAATGAAAACAATAATAATAATAAAAATTAAATGCGTGAATAAATGAAAAATAATGATATGGTAATAATATATAATTTATAAATGCAAAAAAGCCAAGGAAAAGAGAAAATATTTTCCAAATACCTTTTAGTAGTTTTGACTTTTCACAAATAAAATAGATAAATAAATTCATAGTAATGTTGGAAATGCAAAAATCGAAAAGAGAATATTTTAAAAAAGATATTTAGTTGATGAGGCCAACTTCTTCTTTGACTATTATATTTCATATATATGAATATGCAACAATGTCTCAATATTAGGCAATAGTCAAATATAAAATGTGCGACTGTCAATATTGTTTAATCTTTGTTGATTTGATTTCATTTTATTCGTTGCAACTGAAATATATCAATTTGTATATACAAAAATGACATATAGAACTGATGAAATTATTTTGTATTGAGAGATAATTGTGCGTTTTTACGCTCTACTAGCGCTGCGATTCATTTAAATTTTAATTTAGATTCCCGTTTCGAAATGTTATTCCAATTTCGTTAGGCGAATATTTGCACATGCAGTAGCGAGTATTTATTTACGCCCCGTTACCAGTTACCAGTTACCATTTACCATTTTCTAGTTTAAAGTTTGCTATCGATTGCGGCTCTTTTGATGGTTGAGCCAGCGACTGGCAGGCAGGAACAGACTGCCCATTGATACACCTTCAGAAGAGAAGTTGTTCCGGTGGAGTCACATATATATTATTCACACGGCGGCAATTGTGAGCGAGAGAGCAGAACAACATCGGGGTCAACGGGGACCAAAAGCAAGTGCAACGTGCAACATTTTCACATTGCCACATCGACCGTCGTCTGAGTCTGAGTCTGAGGCGTCTAATGGTGGCAGGGTAAAGAGCATTGAGCGTTGAGAATAAATTCAATTTCCGCTTGGCAAACACACAATGTGAATACACACGCACACACATGCTTATGCACACACACACACACACACACATGTTTGTTTGGCTGTTGACTCAAATTGATTTCTTTGTGCTGCCTCTTGGCCATTTGAGCTACAATATTTATATGCTGTGCGTTTTGTTGGCAACCGGAAACTGTTCGCCAAAGTCGCCGACTTCTTTGCGGCCTCCTCGCTATCTGCCACAAATTCTCACAACGGCAACGGCAACGGCAACAGAAGCAGCCTGAATCACCTCTGGTATGCCACAAGTTTGCGCTTTGCGCTTTTGCGCTGCTCAAATGAAATTTAATACGAAATCAGGTCAGAGCACAACTGAGCCAATGAGACGAGACGAGACGAAGCAGCAAACAAGCAACCATCCAACGAACCACAACAATGAGCTGTTACTGAAGGTTAAACACCTGAGGCTTCAAACGACTTCCAGGAATAAAGTTTCTATTTGTGCATTCCTCGGTCTATGATTAATGCCATGTCCAGCCATAGATAAGCAGCGTTTAAATAACAATACGGAATCGAATTTAGTTCCGTCGACTTTTTGCAACCTTTAAATTTTAATCTACGTCAACTTTTCAATTTAAAGTTATCTCAACTATTTTTTGGTTTGTGAAATCCTTTTGTGACTTGCAGATTGTTTTGCGTGATTTCGTTTTTGGTTGCCTACGCAGGACAACAAAGAGAACGAAATCCAAAATTATAACAAATATTCCTGAGTTTGTACTTTAGCATAATTAAATGTGGAAAGGCACAAGAATACAAATTGCATAAATTACACTCGAAGGAAGATGAATGAGTCTCGAGCAAGCAGAATAATCTTAAACAAATCTAAATGCGGCCAAATTAGTGGCCTAAACCTAAACAGAACCTGATGAGAGAGAAGTCAATGGCACAAATGGTCAGAGTTCAGTGACCCCTTGTTTTGGCAATAAGAGGAATAAGGCCACGGGCTATTGAGCAGCTATTGCTGGTCATAACTAAAATAATTAATAGTTGTCAGAAGGGGTCAAAGCACCCTTGGAAGCCATTTGGACCAGACTCGCTTGCCCCAAGCAAATGTGAATGAATTATATTTGAATTCAATTGTGAACTGCACTCGAACTTAAAGTTGTCTGACTCTGGAAATTCTGTAAATGTAGGCTATCAATTAAGTTGAGACCAAGTTTACTGCGGTCGGCCTAATTGTCGTATCCATGGCCAGAACGGAAGTGCGATGAACAAACAAACGAAACTTTTTGTCCCCGGGTTCTGTGGGTGGCTTGAAGGCCGGAAGGTCCTTTGGTTGCCTTTGGCGAGTAGTATTTTATCGCCTTCAAATTGAATACAGCAATTGAAACTACTCGTATTCAGTTATATTTTATTGCAGATTAGACGTTCAATTTGATTTTGTTTTTGGCGAGCATAATCTGTGCATCCACGTCCCAGTGTCATAAACAGCAGACGCTGCCCGGAACAATCAAATTACAGTCAAGCCAGTCGTGGGATGTGCGGAATGTACGAGTACATATATAGCATATAGTACACGAGTATTCTGTAAGCTACTCCAAGGCTATTTGGCTGGTTGGAGAGTCGGGTCAACTGGAGAAGGATGTTAGCCGTCCAGTAATGATGCGCAGGAGGTGAGATAAAAATAAATTAGTTGTATAGTGTGGCGGGAAATGGAAAGAAGAACCGCAGCGACGGCCAGAAATAGAACGAGCTGACATTGTGCGCAGGAAGATGAGATGAAATATACTTTTAAGATTTATTGTTGGCCATGGCAACAGAATGAGACACTGTCTCCATTCTGACCTTGCCACTGAGCGGCAACAGTGTGTGCCACGTTTGACGTAGCTCCGTCGCCTTCGTCACATCGATGATAAATTCAACGATTAACCAAACATTGCGGTAATATTTGTCTACGGTTTCTGTTGACGCCATAAAACGTACGTGTTCCCAGCACCAACTTATTTGTCACAGCTCCTTCTCCATCTCCATCTCCATCGCCCTCCAGCTTGACTTCCTTCTATATGAATGCACTTGCCTGGGAACCCTGCTTATGAATAATCTATACGCGTTTTCACTTGTTATTTCGGCTTCCGAGAAATGTCTTCGGTTAATCATGTTGGGTTCGAGAGCAGTTAGTTGAGCAACTTGTTTGGCATGTCGAGTAAATCTCTATGCTTCGCCATTCATCCTCAATTAGTTCAATCACAATCACTGGGTATGCTCGACTGCGGAACACCCTAAAAATAAGAAAAAATTTATAAGTTCTAAGAAAATTGTAATATGGAGTGCAGTCTATTTTATTGCCTCTTGAGTTCGTTATATTTAAAGTTAATTTATTTTTCTTTATTTTAGTGCTTAATGACAGTCAAAAAAACTAGACTATGTAAAATATTGAAATTTAAAAGAATACAATAAAATAAATATTTTCTTTTCTGTAAAAAGATTTATTTCTTGTTATTTATTTTATGACAAATTATTAATTCGATAGTTATTTCTTTTTATTTTATTACACTACATTTCATCAAAGATGCATTTGATTTTAGTATTTATTTAAAGCAATTGATATAAAAAAGAAAGAAAAGAACAAATAATAAAATTAAACATATGTTTCTTATTATTGTTTATATACAAATTATGTAATTGATATAAATTCGAAATATAAATGCAATGCTTTTTCAATATATGAATATATATTTTTGATATTACTGATTTTAAAAAATTTTATATTCGTTGCATATTGAAATTAGAATATGCGATTCATACCCGGCTGGAATCATGTTACATTCAAAGTTCGGTCAACTCTTGAGTCAAACCTGGGATTAAGGCACTCGGCAACTAATCAACAAACAGAGATGGATAAAAATAGTTTCGGAAGCGCATTATGCTGCTGCCTGTCACAAATCATTCAACAAAGCTCGCATTTACATGGAACGTACTCAAGAGTTCTCCTGCTCTTTACGAGTATGTCAGTATTCAACAAACACTCACTCACAAATACTCGAGTGTTCGAATTTTATTGGGCAATCATGAGCAGCCACCAGGACACAAATTAGCTGCAGGTGGTAGAAAGGTAGGAACTACTTTAGTTGTGGGTCACCGCTTTCTCCCTCTCTTTCTCGCTCCCTCTAGCTCTCTCATTCTCGCCCACGCTTTGCCAGGCTTAGTCTGATGTGATTTGAACCCTTTGCTTATGAAAATTTAATCCCAACGCTTGTCGAATATCAGACTTTGGCCTTTAATAAACATTTGCGCTTTCTCGGTTAGCTGCTGGAGGCCCTCTTTGTTCGTATCAATTGCTTCATCATCACCATCATCACCATCAGTAGCACCGTCGTCATCGGCATCATCATCAATGTCAGCATCATCATCGTGCTGGAAGTTTTGCCGCCTGCCACTTTCAGTCGACTTTTAGTGTGGGCCTCATTTTCGACGTTTGTTTATTTAATGATTGACCGCAGGGAGCTGATGACCACTCCGGATGTGCGCTAGCCGACGTCGGTCCCTCTGTCACCCTTGAAAGGACACTGGGCAGGCGTGCCTTGAATATTTGCTTGAATTTGATTTGAGCCTTCGGTTGGACAGAGGCGTCAGATATTGAGAGGGCCACCTGATAGTTGCCGAATCAAGAACTCAATTAATCAGACGTGCTCAAAATTGAAGTGGGACACAATTGTGAAATGCATCTCCAGCATAGATACAGATATAGTCAGACTATGTGGATGTGGATGTGAATGTGTTTGTCAGCTCGGGATGGATTCGACAGCATCTTCATTTGCATGATGAACAGATAACAGATAACAGAGAGCAGATGTTGCCGCTCCCAAAGGTGCAGCTGGCAGGGGAGGCAGCTGTGTCGCTGGCGGCTCCACAACGGACAACCCAAAGGTCCATCAAAACTCAATTACAGCGACGCCACGCCCCCTCCCCACACAGCAAAAAGGGGGCGCGTCTTTTGTTTGGGGCGTCAAGTTTATTAAATTTTTGTATTTGTTGGCCCAAACAAGAGAAGACAGACTGCGGACGGCGGACCAAAGCGGCGGCGACACCTGATGGCCAAATTGTCAACAAAAGTTGCAGCTGACAAGGCGCCAAAAAGCCCAAAATGAGAAACAAACAATGAGCAAAACAAAAACAGCAGCGCCAGCAAAATGAATAAAAAAGAAACAGAAAAATACTTTTGCAGCGCGCATTTTCTTTGTGGTAATAATTTGAATTTAATATCATGAGTCTGGCAAATAAAGTTGGCGATTCCCAGGCTTTAGATCTGATCAGTTTCAATCTTTTAATCGGGGTGACTTGCAGTCGATAGTTGTACAATAGCTTTGCATCCTTTTTTCTCTCTCTCTCAAAAATAGAAACAAAATGAATAAAAAATAAACAGCAAAATTCTTTTGCAGTCGCATTTTCTTTAGGGTAATAATTTGAATTTAATATCATGAGTCTGGCAAATAAAGTTGGCGCATCCAATGGCTTTAAATCTGATCACTTTCAACAAGCATATTGTATAATCTGCCCAATCTTTTAATCCGGGAGACTTGAAGTCGATAGTTGTACAATAGCTTAGCGTTCTTCTTTCTCTCTCTCTCAAAAAAAGAAACAAAATGAATAAAAAATAAACAGAAAAATTCTTTTGCAGTCACATTTTCTTTAGGGTAATAATTTGAATTTAATATTCTGCATCCAGCAAATAAACTTGGCGATTCCATGCGGTTATAATTTGAATTAAATGTCCTGCATCTGGCAAATAAATCTGATCACCAAGATATTTAATCTGCCTAAACTATTAATCCGAGTAGCTTTTTGTCCATCATTGCCAGCAAGCCGCTTATGTTTTATGATTGCTGTTCACAATGTGCAGAACGCAAATTCTTATGAGTGTATTATGAGATAAACAAACTTTTATACCCTGCAAAAAAAGCAATGCAATGAACAAGTAATTTTCAATGCAGACAGGATATTACTTTATAGTTCGACACAAGCAACCCTTCACATTTGTTTTTGAAATGCGAGGTATTGGAAGTGCAGCGCTTTTAGTTAGACGGAAACGGAACTGCAAAACGACGAGTTGACTGCTTTCTTTCCTGTTCCCATTTCCCGTTTCCCGTTGCCCATTCCCCATTCCTCGTCCCCTTTCTTTTCCTGTTGCTGTTTCGCATTTTCTATTGCAGTTTATGTTGGTTTTGATGGTTTCGCATTTTATGCTCTGTTATTTGTGGAATTTCTGCCAAAGTTTTGCTGGTGGCAAGCATTGCTGCACAATGCTGAGGTGTTTAAATTATGTTAATAATTTATGTCCCACAAACCGATTGCAATTATTTAAAGTTAAATAAATTTGTATTTTGAATGACATAAAAACAGTTTATTTAATAGCACTTTTTTTGCTGAAATGATATAAAAATAATATATAATTTTTGTCTGTTTTATACTTTTTACAGTCACCCATTTTATTTAAAATTTTGTATTTATATTTGAAAATCATAATTTATTCCGACTTAATTTATGTTTCATAATCTTGATTTAAGACTGAAATTTCTTCATGAATAAAATGAATAAAAAATATCATCCGAGTAAAAAAGTGACGCTCGTTAATATTGACTGTTAAATTTGAATATCAAAACATTAAATTTACTTGTAAATTATATCACAAGAAAAGTGATTTCGAACCCTTCGAATCGCGAGTTGTTTGACCCGCATAAAGGCATCATCGCCCAAGATGTCCTGTGCCGTGGGCGCATAAGGCATGGCTGTGATCGGTGTCTCGTGCTGGATCAGTTTATAGCAATACTCGGCAATCAGGTCCTTCAGGGTTCGTTTAAAGTTGCATCTCATATAGTTCCTGATCGCAGATGGAATGCGAGTCAAGTCGAAGGCATCCTGACAGTAGCGAATATTCGCCACTATCTCGGGCACTTGTTGGAGCAGCTCCTCCATCTGGTAGCGCAGCACAGTCATCGAGAATATGAAGTCGGAACGATCCTCGAAGAAGAAGCACTCGATGCGACAACGCTGCAATGTTGGAGTCGGATCGTGGTCGGGCAGATTGAACTCGGGCCGCACAAACAGCTTGACGTCCAGCAGCGCGAAGAGGCGGAAGATGATCAGCAGATGCCGCCGATGGGGAACGGGACGCGAGTTCACTCTGCGGATGAGGCTGCCCAGGTTGAGGAACGCCAGCTTGTCATCGATGTGCGTCAGCTTGGCCTCGATCAGCGATCGAGCGCGCTTCGAGAATGTGCTCGGCACTGCCACAGGCTGTTGCATGATGCGCTCGAATTGCGACGATCTGGCCGCGATGACGGTCTCTGAGTTGGGAATCAAGAGGTGTGTCGTGGACTCCGCAATGCTGCCAACGGAATCGGTGCGCAACAGTCGCGGTGGCAACAACTCCTCGCATTCAAATGCCTGCTCCATGTGGTCGACTCTTACCGCTATCCGGCCCTGAAGTCCATCGCCAGCTGAGTTCTGATCATCGTTTTTTCGACTCTTCGGCTTCGGTATCTTCAAGTAGTTGCGATGCTTCGAATTGAGCCCGGCTGTGACCCACTGCGGCATCAATGGCATCTGTGCTGCCAGCCTTGCCCCGTAGGTGTATTTGACAAGCTCATCCTGGCTGCCGCCCCAGGACTCCGCCCTGGCTCCACTCCGATTGATGCCATTGTTCTTGCGCAGTCGACAGCAGCACTGCGAGCAGGCCATCGATCGATGGCAGACACTCATTGACATGCCAGCCGTATTTCTGCGTACTTGTGGCTGATTGTTGCTCGCAGACTCCGTCTCTTGCAGCTGCTGCTGCTTCTCCTTACGGGTTTGGTTAAAGATTTGCGGCACAGGCGGCTTCTTGACATTCTCTTCAGGCTGCTCGTCAGCTTGTTGCTCAGTCGCTTCCGTGATGTTTTGATCGCTTGTCTGCTGCACAACATTTTCAGTTAGTTGCTGTTCCTTGAAGCTGACAGACTGCCGAGACTGTCTCTTGATTTCCAGCTGCTGCATTTCCGTCTTCTGCTGTTGGTTAAAGGTTTGCTCCTTGGCATTCTCTTCAGGCTGCTCGACAGCTTGTTGCTCAGTCGCTTCCTTGATCTCTCTATTATTGCTTGTTAGTTGCTGGTTCTTAGACCTAACAGTCTTTTTCCAATCATCTTGACTTTGCCGAGCTTCCTCCAGCTGCCTCTTAAGTTGTAGCAGCTCCAGCTTTGCTTTATACGCTTTGTTGTAGGTCACAGGCATTGGCGTTTTCTTGACATTATCTTTAAGCTGCAAGAGTCTATTGGCCTCCTCTTGAGGCAGCTGCTCAACTGCATTTGAATTTCGCTCACTGGATGCCACTCGAGGTTGCCTCTTGCGCCTCGAAGAACTTGGCTCAACTAAACTGTGTTGACTTTGCTGAGATTTCTCGAGCTGCTTCTTCCATTGCATCTGTTGCAGCATCGCCTTGTGCGCTTTATTAAAGTCTAGCGGCACAGATGGTTTCTTGTCATTGTCCTTGGCCTGTTGAGCTGGTTTCTTGGACGTCTGTCCTTCAAATAAATCTTTAATCAGCGCATTTTCGATCTCCCTCAGCAGCTCAGGCGGCAGCTCTTCTATCAGCTCCGAGCTAGCACTGCTAGAATGCTCTTGAGGCTGCTCCTCCTCGCATGTATCTAACTGTGGCTCAATTGATTCCACAATCTGTTCAACGATAGCATTATTTTGCTCCTCTTGAAATTGATCTTCCACCTCATTTGAGCGCTGCTCAGATGGTTCTGTTATCTGTCCAGGAGGAAGTTCCTCAGCCAAGTTTGTTTGCAGCTCTGACGCTGCTTCGATCTCATTTGAGGTCGCTTCCTCAACTTGTTGCTGCTGTTGTTCCTCATCCGCCTGCTCGGCGTGGATCTCTTGCGGCACTTCCTCGCGAGCTGCAGTATTAATCTGCCACGTGTTGGCCGCATCCTGCATTTGCAGTGGCAGAATCCCGACTGTCGCATTGCGAGCTGCAATTTTGACCTCTCGACTTCTGCCATCTTCAGCACCCGAATTAGTTGGTCGAGTTGCCTCGATGGCCGCCTGATTCGGGCCACCATTATGTAGGAGGGAGTATCTTTTGCCCCTGTATTCGAGGTCGATGGCTGCATTGGATTTGTGGGCCAAAATGCCAAACAGCGCCTTCTTCAAGGGGGCATTCATAAAAGCATCCTCCAGATGAATGTAGCCGGTGCAGAAGATCAGCGTATAGTTGTTGGGCCTCTGCATGCGCACGAAGTGATCGCGTTCACTGGCCGTCAGGCTGGTCACTCCGAGATGCCATTGGTTCTCGATCAGGTATGCGTGCACGTTGTACTTGTCGTTGGCCAGCAAGTGATCGCCCTTGGGCGTGACGAGCAGCACAACTTTGCGCAGCGCATAGACGCAGAACAGTTTGCGCAGCAGACGATCCGGGTCGAAGCCGTTGCCGCGGTCACCGATCATCTGCGGATTCACGAATCGCTTGGTGACCACCAGAGGACTGGCGTGCTCCACCTTGGTCACAAAGCGGCCAGCAAACACCGGAGGTCGTGACATCTCGGGATGCGGACTTGACTCCGGGCTCATTTCGGCTGGCAAGTCATTGTACATTGCACCCATCAGTTGCCGGAGTCCTTCGTCGTCGTTGTGGACTCCGTTTGTTGCCTTTGCTTCATTGCGGTTTGCGTTACACATCGTAATTTGTTATAAAAGAATTTCAACAAATTTTTAATATTGTATTTTAAAAAAATAATAAAATGTTCGCTTACGAAGCTGAAGCTGAAGCTGAAATGATTAAAGGCCGAGCAACTCGATTGTCGTTGTTTCCATGCTTGCTAGATTCAACCAATATTTTAAGGGAGTATTGTGAAAATGTTTTACACTCCCAATAGTTTAAAATGGTATAGTAAAAATTAATACTTGCAATACATAAAAATACAAAAATAAACTGAAACTGAAATATATAAATGAATTTGTGATTTGTCCGGTAATTATTAGGCAAATGACTATTTGAAGATTTTATACATAATAGCACATAATAATTTATATATGTCTATGTATAATGCATTTGACCTGTCCAGTGACGTGCTATCCAACTACTTGCCAAACGGCATTATTTCACAATAGTCTTAATTAAATTACATTTAATTTTACATTTTAAATAACATTTTCAATTGAATTTATGCATTCCATTCACAGGCAAACGGAAACATGTTCACCAATATAATACCAGTGAGATAATCGTTTTCGAGAGCATACAAAACACTTACAACTGTGATATGGAAAAAAGAAAAAAAGGAAATACAATATAATATAATACCAGAATAAACCAAGAAGTACCTCGTTTACGTATGTATATACTTTTATGTTTATTATGCTCGTTTACATATGAATATAACGTGATGCAAGTCGTGAACACATTAAAAACTTAAATAAAAGATTGATGCATATTGTTGGCTTTTTGATGCCAAAGAAAAAATGTAAATTCACAAATCAAATATTGTCACGTTAAAAAAATCGTTCTAGATTTTGTAAAATAAATAATAGATGATCAAAAATGAAAAAACGGCAGAAATCGTAGAGAGTACTTCCTTTTTTATCACGTTCGCGATACGCAGTTTTTCTTGTCTTTTGCCGTTGTAGTATTATTGTAATAATAGTTTTATTTTGAAATTTAAATTTTTGCCATATTCTTTTTAATGCAAGCCGCAGATCTCCATGTACTATATAAATGCAACCATCTGTCTGACTGAATTTTAAAAGGCCTAATAAAAATGCAACGAATTTTGCTTGCTTTGTGTTCGTTTATAACTCATCAGCGTCATTGAATTATGAACATCATTTGCCGGCCACTCTGCAATTCCTTTGGTCACACTCGACTGCACCTTGCTCGACACCTCAAATTGAACTTTAAGTCCAGGCGTCTTTAAGACTCACGCTCCTTGCTGTGCGAGGGGCGTGGCGAGATGTTGCATAAAGATACGAGTATCAGAGTTGCCTCGCATTATTCACAGTGGGACTGGGCTTTTCATCCACGTCCATTACCTGCTCCACTGTGGGAAGAGCGGAGGCGGCAACTCAAAGCCATAAAAGACCTGCAGGTCGCACAGTTGAGTCATAGAGCAGAGACAAGCTGACTGGCTGTATGCATACTATACTTTACTAAGGAGTGAAATCATTTTACTGAAACGAAACAAGAGAAAAGTCTGCACAGTGGGCAAGAGACAGTGGGAGACAAAGGGGGCAAAGTCATAACCATCTTTTGAGAATGAAGTGCACAAAAAAAAGGAAAGTGAAAATAGGGAAAAGAAAAGGAAAACTCAAATTCAAGGAGCAAGCGTAAACTATGCGAGTGATTGGGGAATTTCTAGTGTAATCCCCTTTGTCGCCCCTTGCCCCCACCCCCCGCGCACACCTTCTACCCCTAGCAAGGGGAGATTGCTCGTAAATTGAAATTGAAGTGCAAGAAAATGCAGAGCAAGTCCATTTACTTGAACAACAAGGCAGCAAACTTTGAGAGTTCAAGCAAGCATAAATTACATAAGATATTTAATTTCGGTACGAATATTCATCAGCATCACATTACACTACACTGCACTTTAAAGCGTAGAGCTTTGCCGGTGAGGTGACAACCCTGCCACATTGTCATTGTTAAGCGGCCCATTAACAACTCTCACTAAGCGCCATGGAATCTATTCGCTTTGATTGGGCGACAAATTCAATCAAGACAAATGGCATTAATTATGCAGGAAGCAGGCAAGATAATGCGAGAGGGGCGAGTGTTGTAACATTTGCATTTGTGTGTGACTAATGAACGTTAGTAATTAGCCGTAATTGGTGCACGGCTTAGCGACAATGAATATTTGAAATTATGAATATTTAAATACTGAGCCAAAGTTCGGAAATTCCCTTGAATTCTGTGCGTTATCCGCTGGGAAAATTCTCAGCAATTTTTCGGCGCCAATGGAAAATATGTCGAAAAGCCGCGTCGCGACGCATCGTCTGCTCGACGCTGTCTGGCCCCATCCCACAATAATGATATCGATGTGATATTTATATTATTGACAGTGTCTGGAATGCCGCTTAAGCATACTCGTCTCTAATCAAGCCTCCACTGTCCATTGTCAAATAAGTGCGGGCATTTTTCATTTCTATAAATATCTACACAATAATAAATCACTTAAGGTAAGACAGTGATCGAATATGTGTTACCCTGTAGCTATACATAGAAAATAAACAACCTAAAATTACAATTCAAATTGTTGACGCAGGCACGAAAAAATTTTCGAAATTCCAGTATAATGTCAAAAACCTGAATAACTCAAAAACGAAAGGGACTATCTAACAAGGACTATATGTACTATATATACAAGCTGCGGCTGCAGATCAAGATTGGCTGAGGGTGATGGAGCGATCGACTACGCAATGGAACAAAGCCATAAGCTGTTGTAAGTCGACAGGCTTGCCAGCTCGCAATTTCTCCGAAGGCTGGAGAGAGTCCATCCCAGAAATCCGGGCCAAATTAATATATATAAATATTTGTAAGTAATTGTAAATACTTGTTAAGAATTTTAAGTAATTGTAAATAATTGTAAATAATTCTAACTAATTGTAAATAATTGTAAATAGTTATAAATACAATATTTTGTAATGTATATCATCTGTTCTTACGTCCAGTTTTATTCCGGCACAAATAAAGAATTAAAAAATAACAAAAAGGTTTTTTTATTTGTTGACTTTTTGGACTTGCAAAATTGTTGTCGCAGGGACAAAAAAAAATGTAGGAAAACGCTGCAGAATGTGAAAATCCTGAATATCTCGAAAACAAAAAGGACTATCGAAATATCCTTTGGCCAGCTGATAGTCCTTGTTAAGACGAGTTGATTGTCATAGGACTCATATGGATCAGCAACGATATGGCCGAGTTTGAGCTTGTTTTCTCAAAACAAAAAAGTCCTTGTAGATTTTTTCGAAAAATTCTTGTTTGTTTTTTATATATATTCTTTATTTTTTTAATGACAATCGGCAGTTATTTTTAAACGTATATGTTAGGGCTATCGATAGTCCAAAGGACATCTAAATTATCGTTGTAGTTTTCGAGATATACACATTTTAAGTTTTCGACTAAAATTTATATTCCGTCGATAAAAGTATGCAACATTTTTTAATTTTTGGACTTGCAAATTTTTCGTTGCGGAGTCGAAAAAAAATGCAAGGAGTCGAAACAAAATGAGAAAATCATGAATATCTCGGGAACCAAAAGGACGATCAAAATGTCCTTTGGCCAGTTGATAGTCCTTGTTAAGACGAGTTGATTGCCACAGGATTCATAAGGATCGGCAAGGATATGGCCAAGATAGAGCATGTTTTCTCTCAGCAAAAAAGTCCTTCTAACTCGGTTGTTTAAAGGATATTTGGGCTTTTGATTTCATAGTCGTCCATCATGAATCCGTCCCCATATGCATGCCAAAGGACATCCTGATCGTCCTTCAAATGACGAAGTTACGGAGGATTTTCGAAATTTTTGCAAATTTTCCATGCCTACCCCTTGTAGATTTTTTCGAAAAATTCTTGTTTGTTTTTTTAATATATTCTTTATTTTTTTAATGACAATCAACAGTTACTTTTAAACGTATATGTTAGGGCTATCGATAGTCCAAAGGACATCTAAATTGTCGTTGTAGTTTTCGAGATATACACATTTGAAGTTTTCGACTAAAATTTATATTCCGTCGATAAAAGTATGCAACATTTTTTAATTTTTGGACTTGCAAATTTTTCGTTGCGGAGTCGAAAAAAAATGCAAGGAGTCGAAACAAAATGAGAAAATCATGAATATCTCGGGAACCAAAAGGACGATCAAAATGTCCTTTGGCCAGTTGATAGTCCTTGTTAAGACGAGTTGATTGCCACAGGATTCATAAGGATCGGCAAGGATATGGCCAAGATAGAGCATGTTTTCTCTCAGCAAAAAAGTCCTTCTAACTCGGTTGTTTAAAGGATATTTGGGCTTTTGATTTCATAGTCGTCCATCATGAATCCGTCCCCATATGCATGCCAAAGGACATCCTGATCGTCCTTCAAATGACGAAGTTATGGAGGATTTTCGAAATTTTTGCAAATTTTCCATGCCTACCCCTTGTAGATTTTTTCGAAAAATTCTTGTTTGTTTTTTTAATATATTCTTTATTTTTTTAATGACAATCAACAGTTACTTTTAAACGTATATGTTAGGGCTATCGATAGTCCAAAGGACATCTAAATTGTCGTTGTAGTTTTCGAGATATACACATTTGAAGTTTTCGACTAAAATTTATATTCCGTCGATAAAAGTATGCAACATTTTTTAATTTTTGGACTTGCAAATTTTTCGTTGCGGAGTCGAAAAAAAATGCAAGGAGTCGAAACAAAATGAGAAAATCATGAATATCTCGGGAACCAAAAGGACGATCAAAATGTCCTTTGGCCAGTTGATAGTCCTTGTTAAGACGAGTTGATTGCCACAGGATTCATAAGGATCGGCAAGGATATGGCCAAGATAGAGCATGTTTTCTCTCAGCAAAAAAAGTCCTTCTAACTCGGTTGTTTAAAGGATATTTGGGCTTTTGATTTCATAGTCGTCCATCATGAATCCGTCCCCATATGCATGCCAAAGGACATCCTGATCGTCCTTCAAATGACGAAGTTATGGAGGATTTTCGAAATTTTTGCAAATTTTCCATGCCTACCCCTTGTAGATTTTTTCGAAAAATTCTTGTTTGTTTTTTTAATATATTCTTTATTTTTTTAATGACAATCAACAGTTACTTTTAAACGTATATGTTAGGGCTATCGATAGTCCAAAGGACATCTAAATTGTCGTTGTAGTTTTCGAGATATACACATTTGAAGTTTTCGACTAAAATTTATATTCCGTCGATAAAAGTATGCAACATTTTTTAATTTTTGGACTTGCAAATTTTTCGTTGCGGAGTCGAAAAAAAATGCAAGGAGTCGAAACAAAATGAGAAAATCATGAATATCTCGGGAACCAAAAGGACGATCAAAATGTCCTTTGGCCAGTTGATAGTCCTTGTTAAGACGAGTTGATTGCCACAGGATTCATAAGGATCGGCAAGGATATGGCCAAGATAGAGCATGTTTTCTCTCAGCAAAAAAGTCCTTCTAACTCGGTTGTTTAAAGGATATTTGGGCTTTTGATTTCATAGTCGTCCATCATGAATCCGTCCCCATATGCATGCCAAAGGACATCCTGATCGTCCTTCAAATGACGAAGTTATGGAGGATTTTCGAAATTTTTGCAAATTTTCCATGCCTACCCCTTGTAGATTTTTTCGAAAAATTCTTGTTTGTTTTTTTAATATATTCTTTATTTTTTTAATGACAATCAACAGTTACTTTTAAACGTATATGTTAGGGCTATCGATAGTCCAAAGGACATCTAAATTGTCGTTGTAGTTTTCGAGATATACACATTTGAAGTTTTCGACTAAAATTTATATTCCGTCGATAAAAGTATGCAACATTTTTTAATTTTTGGACTTGCAAATTTTTCGTTGCGGAGTCGAAAAAAAATGCAAGGAGTCGAAACAAAATGAGAAAATCATGAATATCTCGAGAACCAAAAGGACGATCAAAATGTCCTTTGGCCAGTTGATAGTCCTTGTTAAGACGAGTTGATTGCCACAGGATTCATAAGGATCGGCAAGGATATGGCCAAGATAGAGCATGTTTTCTCTCAGCAAAAAAGTCCTTCTAACTCGGTTGTTTAAAGGATATTTGGGCTTTTGATTTCATAGTCGTCCATCATGAATCCGTCCCCATATGCATGCTAAAGGACATCCTGATCGTCCTTCAAATGACGAAGTTACGGAGGATTTTCGAAATTTTTGCAAATTTTCCATGCCTACCCCTTGTAGATTTTTTCGAAAAATTCTTGTTTGTTTTTTTAATATATTCTTTATTTTTTTAATGACAATCGGCAGTTACTTTTAAACGTATATGTTAGGGCTATCGATAGTCCAAAGGACATCTAAATTGTCGTTGTAGTTTTCGAGATATACACATTTGAAGTTTTCGACTAAAATTTATATTCCGTCGATAAAAGTATGCAACATTTTTTAATTTTTGGACTTGCAAATTTTTCGTTGCGGAGTCGAAAAAAAATGCAAGGAGTCGAAACAAAATGAGAAAATCATGAATATCTCGAGAACCAAAAGGACGATCAAAATGTCCTTTGGCCAGTTGATAGTCCTTGTTAAGACGAGTTGATTGCCACAGGATTCATAAGGATCGGCAAGGATATGGCCAAGATAGAGCATGTTTTCTCTCAGCAAAAAAGTCCTTCTAACTCGGTTGTTTAAAGGATATTTGGGCTTTTGATTTCATAGTCGTCCATCATGAATCCGTCCCCATATGCATGCCAAAGGACATCCTGATCGTCCTTCAAATGACGAAGTTACGGAGGATTTTCGAAATTTTTGCAAATTTTCCATGCCTACCCCTTGTAGATTTTTTCGAAAAATTCTTGTTTGTTTTTTTAATATATTCTTTATTTTTTTAATGACAATCGGCAGTTACTTTTAAACGTATATGTTAGGGCTATCGATAGTCCAAAGGACATCTAAATTGTCGTTGTAGTTTTCGAGATATACACATTTGAAGTTTTCGACTAAAATTTATATTCCGTCGATAAAAGTATGCAACATTTTTTAATTTTTGGACTTGCAAATTTTTCGTTGCGGAGTCGAAAAAAAATCCAAGGAGTCGAAACAAAATGAGAAAATCATGAATATCTCGGGAACCAAAAGGACGATCAAAATGTCCTTTGGCCAGTTGATAGTCCTTGTTAAGACGAGTTGATTGCCACAGGATTCATAAGGATCGGCAAGGATATGGCCAAGATAGAGCATGTTTTCTCTCAGCAAAAAAGTCCTTCTAACTCGGTTGTTTAAAGGATATTTGGGCTTTTGATTTCATAGTCGTCCATCATGAATCCGTCCCCATATGCATGCCAAAGGACATCCTGATCGTCCTTCAAATGACGAAGTTACGGAGGATTTTCGAAATTTTTGCAAATTTTCCATGCCCTTGTAGATTTTTTCGAAAAATTCTTGTTTGTTTTTTTAATATATTCTTTATTTTTTTAATGACAATCAACAGTTACTTTTAAACGTATATGTTAGGGCTATCGATAGTCCAAAGGACATCTAAATTGTCGTTGTAGTTTTCGAGATATACACATTTGAAGTTTTCGACTAAAATTTATATTCCGTCGATAAAAGTATGCAACATTTTTTAATTTTTGGACTTGCAAATTTTTCGTTGCGGAGTCGAAAAAAAATGCAAGGAGTCGAAACAAAATGAGAAAATCATGAATATCTCGAGAACCAAAAGGACGATCAAAATGTCCTTTGGCCAGTTGATAGTCCTTGTTAAGACGAGTTGATTGCCACAGGATTCATAAGGATCGGCAAGGATATGGCCAAGATAGAGCATGTTTTCTCTCAGCAAAAAAGTCCTTCTAACTCGGTTGTTTAAAGGATATTTGGGCTTTTGATTTCATAGTCGTCCATCATGAATCCGTCCCCATATGCATGCCAAAGGACATCCTGATCGTCCTTCAAATGACGAAGTTATGGAGGATTTTCGAAATTTTTGCAAATTTTCCATGCCTACTACCCCTTGTAGATTTTTTCGAAAAATTCTTGTTTGTTTTTTTAATATATTCTTTATTTTTTTAATGACAATCGGCAGTTACTTTTAAACGTATATGTTAGGGCTATCGATAGTCCAAAGGACATCTAAATTGTCGTTGTAGTTTTCGAGATATACACATTTGAAGTTTTCGACTAAAATTTATATTCCGTCGATAAAAGTATGCAACATTTTTTAATTTTTGGACTTGCAAATTTTTCGTTGCGGAGTCGAAAAAAAATGCAAGGAGTCGAAACAAAATGAGAAAATCATGAATATCTCGGGAACCAAAAGGACGATCAAAATGTCCTTTGGCCAGTTGATAGTCCTTGTTAAGACGAGTTGATTGCCACAGGATTCATAAGGATCGGCAAGGATATGGCCAAGATAGAGCATGTTTTCTCTCAGCAAAAAAGTCCTTCTAACTCGGTTGTTTAAAGGATATTTGGGCTTTTGATTTCATAGTCGTCCATCATGAATCCGTCCCCATATGCATGCCAAAGGACATCCTGATCGTCCTTCAAATGACGAAGTTACGGAGGATTTTCGAAATTTTTGCAAATTTTCCATGCCTACCCCTTGTAGATTTTTTCGAAAAATTCTTGTTTGTTTTTTTAATATATTCTTTATTTTTTTAATGACAATCGGCAGTTACTTTTAAACGTATATGTTAGGGCTATCGATAGTCCAAAGGACATCTAAATTGTCGTTGTAGTTTTCGAGATATACACATTTGAAGTTTTCGACTAAAATTTATATTCCGTCGATAAAAGTATGCAACATTTTTTAATTTTTGGACTTGCAAATTTTTCGTTGCGGAGTCGAAAAAAAATGCAAGGAGTCGAAACAAAATGAGAAAATCATGAATATCTCGAGAACCAAAAGGACGATCAAAATGTCCTTTGGCCAGTTGATAGTCCTTGTTAAGACGAGTTGATTGCCACAGGATTCATAAGGATCGGCAAGGATATGGCCAAGATAGAGCATGTTTTCTCTCAGCAAAAAAGTCCTTCTAACTCGGTTGTTTAAAGGATATTTGGGCTTTTGATTTCATAGTCGTCCATCATGAATCCGTCCCCATATGCATGCCAAAGGACATCCTGATCGTCCTTCAAATGACGAAGTTATGGAGGATTTTCGAAATTTTTGCAAATTTTCCATGCCTACCCCTTGTAGATTTTTTCGAAAAATTCTTGTTTGTTTTTTTAATATATTCTTTATTTTTTTAATGACAATCGGCAGTTACTTTTAAACGTATATGTTAGGGCTATCGATAGTCCAAAGGACATCTAAATTGTCGTTGTAGTTTTCGAGATATACACATTTGAAGTTTTCGACTAAAATTTATATTCCGTCGATAAAAGTATGCAACATTTTTTAATTTTTGGACTTGCAAATTTTTCGTTGCGGAGTCGAAAAAAAATGCAAGGAGTCGAAACAAAATGAGAAAATCATGAATATCTCGAGAACCAAAAGGACGATCAAAATGTCCTTTGGCCAGTTGATAGTCCTTGTTAAGACGAGTTGATTGCCACAGGATTCATAAGGATCGGCAAGGATATGGCCAAGATAGAGCATGTTTTCTCTCAGCAAAAAAGTCCTTCTAACTCGGTTGTTTAAAGGATATTTGGGCTTTTGATTTCATAGTCGTCCATCATGAATCCGTCCCCATATGCATGCCAAAGGACATCCTGATCGTCCTTCAAATGACGAAGTTACGGAGGATTTTCGAAATTTTTGCAAATTTTCCATGCCTACCCCTTGTAGATTTTTTCGAAAAATTCTTGTTTGTTTTTTTAATATATTCTTTATTTTTTTAATGACAATCGGCAGTTACTTTTAAACGTATATGTTAGGGCTATCGATAGTCCAAAGGACATCTAAATTGTCGTTGTAGTTTTCGAGATATACACATTTGAAGTTTTCGACTAAAATTTATATTCCGTCGATAAAAGTATGCAACATTTTTTAATTTTTGGACTTGCAAATTTTTCGTTGCGGAGTCGAAAAAAAATGCAAGGAGTCGAAACAAAATGAGAAAATCATGAATATCTCGGGAACCAAAAGGACGATCAAAATGTCCTTTGGCCAGTTGATAGTCCTTGTTAAGACGAGTTGATTGCCACAGGATTCATAAGGATCGGCAAGGATATGGCCAAGATAGAGCATGTTTTCTCTCAGCAAAAAAGTCCTTCTAACTCGGTTGTTTAAAGGATATTTGGGCTTTTGATTTCATAGTCGTCCATCATGAATCCGTCCCCATATGCATGCCAAAGGACATCCTGATCGTCCTTCAAATGACGAAGTTATGGAGGATTTTCGAAATTTTTGCAAATTTTCCATGCCTACCCCTTGTAGATTTTTTCGAAAAATTCTTGTTTGTTTTTTTAATATATTCTTTATTTTTTTAATGACAATCAACAGTTACTTTTAAACGTATATGTTAGGGCTATCGATAGTCCAAAGGACATCTAAATTGTCGTTGTAGTTTTCGAGATATACACATTTGAAGTTTTCGACTAAAATTTATATTCCGTCGATAAAAGTATGCAACATTTTTTAATTTTTGGACTTGCAAATTTTTCGTTGCGGAGTCGAAAAAAAATGCAAGGAGTCGAAACAAAATGAGAAAATCATGAATATCTCGGGAACCAAAAGGACGATCAAAATGTCCTTTGGCCAGTTGATAGTCCTTGTTAAGACGAGTTGATTGCCACAGGATTCATAAGGATCGGCAAGGATATGGCCAAGATAGAGCATGTTTTCTCTCAGCAAAAAAGTCCTTCTAACTCGGTTGTTTAAAGGATATTTGGGCTTTTGATTTCATAGTCGTCCATCATGAATCCGTCCCCATATGCATGCCAAAGGACATCCTGATCGTCCTTCAAATGACGAAGTTATGGAGGATTTTCGAAATTTTTGCAAATTTTCCATGCCTACCCCTTGTAGATTTTTTCGAAAAATTCTTGTTTGTTTTTTTAATATATTCTTTATTTTTTTAATGACAATCAACAGTTACTTTTAAACGTATATGTTAGGGCTATCGATAGTCCAAAGGACATCTAAATTGTCGTTGTAGTTTTCGAGATATACACATTTGAAGTTTTCGACTAAAATTTATATTCCGTCGATAAAAGTATGCAACATTTTTTAATTTTTGGACTTGCAAATTTTTCGTTGCGGAGTCGAAAAAAAATGCAAGGAGTCGAAACAAAATGAGAAAATCATGAATATCTCGGGAACCAAAAGGACGATCAAAATGTCCTTTGGCCAGTTGATAGTCCTTGTTAAGACGAGTTGATTGCCACAGGATTCATAAGGATCGGCAAGGATATGGCCAAGATAGAGCATGTTTTCTCTCAGCAAAAAAGTCCTTCTAACTCGGTTGTTTAAAGGATATTTGGGCTTTTGATTTCATAGTCGTCCATCATGAATCCGTCCCCATATGCATGCCAAAGGACATCCTGATCGTCCTTCAAATGACGAAGTTACGGAGGATTTTCGAAATTTTTGCAAATTTTCCATGCCTACCCCTTGTAGATTTTTTCGAAAAATTCTTGTTTGTTTTTTTAATATATTCTTTATTTTTTTAATGACAATCGGCAGTTACTTTTAAACGTATATGTTAGGGCTATCGATAGTCCAAAGGACATCTAAATTGTCGTTGTAGTTTTCGAGATATACACATTTGAAGTTTTCGACTAAAATTTATATTCCGTCGATAAAAGTATGCAACATTTTTTAATTTTTGGACTTGCAAATTTTTCGTTGCGGAGTCGAAAAAAAATGCAAGGAGTCGAAACAAAATGAGAAAATCATGAATATCTCGGGAACCAAAAGGACGATCAAAATGTCCTTTGGCCAGTTGATAGTCCTTGTTAAGACGAGTTGATTGCCACAGGATTCATAAGGATCGGCAAGGATATGGCCAAGATAGAGCATGTTTTCTCTCAGCAAAAAAGTCCTTCTAACTCGGTTGTTTAAAGGATATTTGGGCTTTTGATTTCATAGTCGTCCATCATGAATCCGTCCCCATATGCATGCCAAAGGACATCCTGATCGTCCTTCAAATGACGAAGTTACGGAGGATTTTCGAAATTTTTGCAAATTTTCCATGCCCTTGTAGATTTTTTCGAAAAATTCTTGTTTGTTTTTTTAATATATTCTTTATTTTTTTAATGACAATCAACAGTTACTTTTAAACGTATATGTTAGGGCTATCGATAGTCCAAAGGACATCTAAATTGTCGTTGTAGTTTTCGAGATATACACATTTGAAGTTTTCGACTAAAATTTATATTCCGTCGATAAAAGTATGCAACATTTTTTAATTTTTGGACTTGCAAATTTTTCGTTGCGGAGTCGAAAAAAAATGCAAGGAGTCGAAACAAAATGAGAAAATCATGAATATCTCGAGAACCAAAAGGACGATCAAAATGTCCTTTGGCCAGTTGATAGTCCTTGTTAAGACGAGTTGATTGCCACAGGATTCATAAGGATCGGCAAGGATATGGCCAAGATAGAGCATGTTTTCTCTCAGCAAAAAAGTCCTTCTAACTCGGTTGTTTAAAGGATATTTGGGCTTTTGATTTCATAGTCGTCCATCATGAATCCGTCCCCATATGCATGCCAAAGGACATCCTGATCGTCCTTCAAATGACGAAGTTATGGAGGATTTTCGAAATTTTTGCAAATTTTCCATGCCTACCCCTTGTAGATTTTTTCGAAAAATTCTTGTTTGTTTTTTTAATATATTCTTTATTTTTTTAATGACAATCGGCAGTTACTTTTAAACGTATATGTTAGGGCTATCGATAGTCCAAAGGACATCTAAATTGTCGTTGTAGTTTTCGAGATATACACATTTGAAGTTTTCGACTAAAATTTATATTCCGTCGATAAAAGTATGCAACATTTTTTAATTTTTGGACTTGCAAATTTTTCGTTGCGGAGTCGAAAAAAAATGCAAGGAGTCGAAACAAAATGAGAAAATCATGAATATCTCGGGAACCAAAAGGACGATCAAAATGTCCTTTGGCCAGTTGATAGTCCTTGTTAAGACGAGTTGATTGCCACAGGATTCATAAGGATCGGCAAGGATATGGCCAAGATAGAGCATGTTTTCTCTCAGCAAAAAAGTCCTTCTAACTCGGTTGTTTAAAGGATATTTGGGCTTTTGATTTCATAGTCGTCCATCATGAATCCGTCCCCATATGCATGCCAAAGGACATCCTGATCGTCCTTCAAATGACGAAGTTACGGAGGATTTTCGAAATTTTTGCAAATTTTCCATGCCTACCCCTTGTAGATTTTTTCGAAAAATTCTTGTTTGTTTTTTTAATATATTCTTTATTTTTTTAATGACAATCGGCAGTTACTTTTAAACGTATATGTTAGGGCTATCGATAGTCCAAAGGACATCTAAATTGTCGTTGTAGTTTTCGAGATATACACATTTGAAGTTTTCGACTAAAATTTATATTCCGTCGATAAAAGTATGCAACATTTTTTAATTTTTGGACTTGCAAATTTTTCGTTGCGGAGTCGAAAAAAAATGCAAGGAGTCGAAACAAAATGAGAAAATCATGAATATCTCGAGAACCAAAAGGACGATCAAAATGTCCTTTGGCCAGTTGATAGTCCTTGTTAAGACGAGTTGATTGCCACAGGATTCATAAGGATCGGCAAGGATATGGCCAAGATAGAGCATGTTTTCTCTCAGCAAAAAAGTCCTTCTAACTCGGTTGTTTAAAGGATATTTGGGCTTTTGATTTCATAGTCGTCCATCATGAATCCGTCCCCATATGCATGCCAAAGGACATCCTGATCGTCCTTCAAATGACGAAGTTATGGAGGATTTTCGAAATTTTTGCAAATTTTCCATGCCTACCCCTTGTAGATTTTTTCGAAAAATTCTTGTTTGTTTTTTTAATATATTCTTTATTTTTTTAATGACAATCGGCAGTTACTTTTAAACGTATATGTTAGGGCTATCGATAGTCCAAAGGACATCTAAATTGTCGTTGTAGTTTTCGAGATATACACATTTGAAGTTTTCGACTAAAATTTATATTCCGTCGATAAAAGTATGCAACATTTTTTAATTTTTGGACTTGCAAATTTTTCGTTGCGGAGTCGAAAAAAAATGCAAGGAGTCGAAACAAAATGAGAAAATCATGAATATCTCGAGAACCAAAAGGACGATCAAAATGTCCTTTGGCCAGTTGATAGTCCTTGTTAAGACGAGTTGATTGCCACAGGATTCATAAGGATCGGCAAGGATATGGCCAAGATAGAGCATGTTTTCTCTCAGCAAAAAAGTCCTTCTAACTCGGTTGTTTAAAGGATATTTGGGCTTTTGATTTCATAGTCGTCCATCATGAATCCGTCCCCATATGCATGCCAAAGGACATCCTGATCGTCCTTCAAATGACGAAGTTACGGAGGATTTTCGAAATTTTTGCAAATTTTCCATGCCTACCCCTTGTAGATTTTTTCGAAAAATTCTTGTTTGTTTTTTTAATATATTCTTTATTTTTTTAATGACAATCGGCAGTTACTTTTAAACGTATATGTTAGGGCTATCGATAGTCCAAAGGACATCTAAATTGTCGTTGTAGTTTTCGAGATATACACATTTGAAGTTTTCGACTAAAATTTATATTCCGTCGATAAAAGTATGCAACATTTTTTAATTTTTGGACTTGCAAATTTTTCGTTGCGGAGTCGAAAAAAAATGCAAGGAGTCGAAACAAAATGAGAAAATCATGAATATCTCGGGAACCAAAAGGACGATCAAAATGTCCTTTGGCCAGTTGATAGTCCTTGTTAAGACGAGTTGATTGCCACAGGATTCATAAGGATCGGCAAGGATATGGCCAAGATAGAGCATGTTTTCTCTCAGCAAAAAAGTCCTTCTAACTCGGTTGTTTAAAGGATATTTGGGCTTTTGATTTCATAGTCGTCCATCATGAATCCGTCCCCATATGCATGCCAAAGGACATCCTGATCGTCCTTCAAATGACGAAGTTATGGAGGATTTTCGAAATTTTTGCAAATTTTCCATGCCTACCCCTTGTAGATTTTTTCGAAAAATTCTTGTTTGTTTTTTTAATATATTCTTTATTTTTTTAATGACAATCAACAGTTACTTTTAAACGTATATGTTAGGGCTATCGATAGTCCAAAGGACATCTAAATTGTCGTTGTAGTTTTCGAGATATACACATTTGAAGTTTTCGACTAAAATTTATATTCCGTCGATAAAAGTATGCAACATTTTTTAATTTTTGGACTTGCAAATTTTTCGTTGCGGAGTCGAAAAAAAATGCAAGGAGTCGAAACAAAATGAGAAAATCATGAATATCTCGGGAACCAAAAGGACGATCAAAATGTCCTTTGGCCAGTTGATAGTCCTTGTTAAGACGAGTTGATTGCCACAGGATTCATAAGGATCGGCAAGGATATGGCCAAGATAGAGCATGTTTTCTCTCAGCAAAAAAGTCCTTCTAACTCGGTTGTTTAAAGGATATTTGGGCTTTTGATTTCATAGTCGTCCATCATGAATCCGTCCCCATATGCATGCCAAAGGACATCCTGATCGTCCTTCAAATGACGAAGTTATGGAGGATTTTCGAAATTTTTGCAAATTTTCCATGCCTACCCCTTGTAGATTTTTTCGAAAAATTCTTGTTTGTTTTTTTAATATATTCTTTATTTTTTTAATGACAATCAACAGTTACTTTTAAACGTATATGTTAGGGCTATCGATAGTCCAAAGGACATCTAAATTGTCGTTGTAGTTTTCGAGATATACACATTTGAAGTTTTCGACTAAAATTTATATTCCGTCGATAAAAGTATGCAACATTTTTTAATTTTTGGACTTGCAAATTTTTCGTTGCGGAGTCGAAAAAAAATGCAAGGAGTCGAAACAAAATGAGAAAATCATGAATATCTCGGGAACCAAAAGGACGATCAAAATGTCCTTTGGCCAGTTGATAGTCCTTGTTAAGACGAGTTGATTGCCACAGGATTCATAAGGATCGGCAAGGATATGGCCAAGATAGAGCATGTTTTCTCTCAGCAAAAAAGTCCTTCTAACTCGGTTGTTTAAAGGATATTTGGGCTTTTGATTTCATAGTCGTCCATCATAAATCCGTCCCCATATGCATGCCAAAGGACATCCTGATCGTCCTTCAAATGACGAAGTTACGGAGGATTTTCGAAATTTTTGCAAATTTTCCATGCCTACCCCTTGTAGATTTTTTCGAAAAATTCTTGTTTGTTTTTTTAATATATTCTTTATTTTTTTAATGACAATCAACAGTTACTTTTAAACGTATATGTTAGGGCTATCGATAGTCCAAAGGACATCTAAATTGTCGTTGTAGTTTTCGAGATATACACATTTGAAGTTTTCGACTAAAATTTATATTCCGTCGATAAAAGTATGCAACATTTTTTAATTTTTGGACTTGCAAATTTTTCGTTGCGGAGTCGAAAAAAAATGCAAGGAGTCGAAACAAAATGAGAAAATCATGAATATCTCGGGAACCAAAAGGACGATCAAAATGTCCTTTGGCCAGTTGATAGTCCTTGTTAAGACGAGTTGATTGCCACAGGATTCATAAGGATCGGCAAGGATATGGCCAAGATAGAGCATGTTTTCTCTCAGCAAAAAAGTCCTTCTAACTCGGTTGTTTAAAGGATATTTGGGCTTTTGATTTCATAGTCGTCCATCATGAATCCGTCCCCATATGCATGCCAAAGGACATCCTGATCGTCCTTCAAATGACGAAGTTACGGAGGATTTTCGAAATTTTTGCAAATTTTCCATGCCTACCACTTGTAGATTTTTTCGAAAAATTCTTGTTTGTTTTTTTAATATATTCTTTATTTTTTTAATGACAATCAACAGTTACTTTTAAACGTATATGTTAGGGCTATCGATAGTCCAAAGGACATCTAAATTGTCGTTGTAGTTTTCGAGATATACACATTTGAAGTTTTCGACTAAAATTTATATTCCGTCGATAAAAGTATGCAACATTTTTTAATTTTTGGACTTGCAAATTTTTCGTTGCGGAGTCGAAAAAAAATGCAAGGAGTCGAAACAAAATGAGAAAATCATGAATATCTCGGGAACCAAAAGGACGATCAAAATGTCCTTTGGCCAGTTGATAGTCCTTGTTAAGACGAGTTGATTGCCACAGGATTCATAAGGATCGGCAAGGATATGGCCAAGATAGAGCATGTTTTCTCTCAGCAAAAAAGTCCTTCTAACTCGGTTGTTTAAAGGATATTTGGGCTTTTGATTTCATAGTCGTCCATCATAAATCCGTCCCCATATGCATGCCAAAGGACATCCTGATCGTCCTTCAAATGACGAAGTTACGGAGGATTTTCGAAATTTTTGCAAATTTTCCATGCCTACCCCTTGTAGACTTTTTCGAAAAATTCTTGTTTGTTTTTTTAATATATTCTTTATTTTTTTAATGACAATCAACAGTTACTTTTAAACGTATATGTTAGGGCTATCGATAGTCCAAAGGACATCTAAATTGTCGTTGTAGTTTTCGAGATATACACATTTGAAGTTTTCGACTAAAATTTATATTCCGTCGATAAAAGTATGCAACATTTTTTAATTTTTGGACTTGCAAATTTTTCGTTGCGGAGTCGAAAAAAAATGCAAGGAGTCGAAACAAAATGAGAAAATCATGAATATCTCGGGAACCAAAAGGACGATCAAAATGTCCTTTGGCCAGTTGATAGTCCTTGTTAAGACGAGTTGATTGCCACAGGATTCATAAGGATCGGCAAGGATATGGCCAAGATAGAGCATGTTTTCTCTCAGCAAAAAAGTCCTTCTAACTCGGTTGTTTAAAGGATATTTGGGCTTTTGATTTCATAGTCGTCCATCATAAATCCGTCCCCATATGCATGCCAAAGGACATCCTGATCGTCCTTCAAATGACGAAGTTACGGAGGATTTTCGAAATTTTTGCAAATTTTCCATGCCTACCCCTTGTAGATTTTTTCGAAAAATTCTTGTTTGTTTTTTTAATATATTCTTTATTTTTTTAATGACAATCAACAGTTACTTTTAAACGTATATGTTAGGGCTATCGATAGTCCAAAGGACATCTAAATTGTCGTTGTAGTTTTCGAGATATACACATTTGAAGTTTTCGACTAAAATTTATATTCCGTCGATAAAAGTATGCAACATTTTTTAATTTTTGGACTTGCAAATTTTTCGTTGCGGAGTCGAAAAAAAATGCAAGGAGTCGAAACAAAATGAGAAAATCATGAATATCTCGGGAACCAAAAGGACGATCAAAATGTCCTTTGGCCAGTTGATAGTCCTTGTTAAGACGAGTTGATTGCCACAGGATTCATAAGGATCGGCAAGGATATGGCCAAGATAGAGCATGTTTTCTCTCAGCAAAAAAGTCCTTCTAACTCGGTTGTTTAAAGGATATTTGGGCTTTTGATTTCATAGTCGTCCATCATGAATCCGTCCCCATATGCATGCCAAAGGACATCCTGATCGTCCTTCAAATGACGAAGTTATGGAGGATTTTCGAAATTTTTGCAAATTTTCCATGCCTACCCCTTGTAGATTTTTTCGAAAAATTCTTGTTTGTTTTTTTAATATATTCTTTATTTTTTTAATGACAATCAACAGTTACTTTTAAACGTATATGTTAGGGCTATCGATAGTCCAAAGGACATCTAAATTGTCGTTGTAGTTTTCGAGATATACACATTTGAAGTTTTCGACTAAAATTTATATTCCGTCGATAAAAGTATGCAACATTTTTTAATTTTTGGACTTGCAAATTTTTCGTTGCGGAGTCGAAAAAAAATGCAAGGAGTCGAAACAAAATGAGAAAATCATGAATATCTCGGGAAACAAAAGGACGATCAAAATGTCCTTTGGCCAGTTGATAGTCCTTGTTAAGACGAGTTGATTGCCACAGGATTCATAAGGATCGGCAAGGATATGGCCAAGATAGAGCATGTTTTCTCTCAGCAAAAAAGTCCTTCTAACTCGGTTGTTTAAAGGATATTTGGGCTTTTGATTTCATAGTCGTCCATCATGAATCCGTCCCCATATGCATGCCAAAGGACATCCTGATCGTCCTTCAAATGACGAAGTTACGGAGGATTTTCGAAATTTTTGCAAATTTTCCATGCCTACCCCTTGTAGATTTTTTCGAAAAATTCTTGTTTGTTTTTTTAATATATTCTTTATTTTTTTAATGACAATCAACAGTTACTTTTAAACGTATATGTTAGGGCTATCGATAGTCCAAAGGACATCTAAATTGTCGTTGTAGTTTTCGAGATATACACATTTGAAGTTTTTGACTAAAATTTATATTCCGTCGATAAAAGTATGCAACATTTTTTAATTTTTGGACTTGCAAATTTTTCGTTGCGGAGTCGAAAAAAAATGCAAGGAGTCGAAACAAAATGAGAAAATCATGAATATCTCGAGAACCAAAAGGACGATCAAAATGTCCTTTGGCCAGTTGATAGTCCTTGTTAAGACGAGTTGATTGCCACAGGATTCATAAGGATCGGCAAGGATATGGCCAAGATAGAGCATGTTTTCTCTCAGCAAAAAAGTCCTTCTAACTCGGTTGTTTAAAGGATATTTGGGCTTTTGATTTCATAGTCGTCCATCATGAATCCGTCCCCATATGCATGCCAAAGGACATCCTGATCGTCCTTCAAATGACGAAGTTATGGAGGATTTTCGAAATTTTTGCAAATTTTCCATGCCTACCCCTTGTAGATTTTTTCGAAAAATTCTTGTTTGTTTTTTTAATATATTCTTTATTTTTTTAATGACAATCGGCAGTTACTTTTAAACGTATATGTTAGGGCTATCGATAGTCCAAAGGACATCTAAATTGTCGTTGTAGTTTTCGAGATATACACATTTGAAGTTTTCGACTAAAATTTATATTCCGTCGATAAAAGTATGCAACATTTTTTAATTTTTGGACTTGCAAATTTTTCGTTGCGGAGTCGAAAAAAAATGCAAGGAGTCGAAACAAAATGAGAAAATCATGAATATCTCGAGAACCAAAAGGACGATCAAAATGTCCTTTGGCCAGTTGATAGTCCTTGTTAAGACGAGTTGATTGCCACAGGATTCATAAGGATCGGCAAGGATATGGCCAAGATAGAGCATGTTTTCTCTCAGCAAAAAAGTCCTTCTAACTCGGTTGTTTAAAGGATATTTGGGCTTTTGATTTCATAGTCGTCCATCATGAATCCGTCCCCATATGCATGCCAAAGGACATCCTGATCGTCCTTCAAATGACGAAGTTACGGAGGATTTTCGAAATTTTTGCAAATTTTCCATGCCTACCCCTTGTAGATTTTTTCGAAAAATTCTTGTTTGTTTTTTTAATATATTCTTTATTTTTTTAATGACAATCGGCAGTTACTTTTAAACGTATATGTTAGGGCTATCGATAGTCCAAAGGACATCTAAATTGTCGTTGTAGTTTTCGAGATATACACATTTGAAGTTTTCGACTAAAATTTATATTCCGTCGATAAAAGTATGCAACATTTTTTAATTTTTGGACTTGCAAATTTTTCGTTGCGGAGTCGAAAAAAAATGCAAGGAGTCGAAACAAAATGAGAAAATCATGAATATCTCGGGAACCAAAAGGACGATCAAAATGTCCTTTGGCCAGTTGATAGTCCTTGTTAAGACGAGTTGATTGCCACAGGATTCATAAGGATCGGCAAGGATATGGCCAAGATAGAGCATGTTTTCTCTCAGCAAAAAAGTCCTTCTAACTCGGTTGTTTAAAGGATATTTGGGCTTTTGATTTCATAGTCGTCCATCATGAATCCGTCCCCATATGCATGCCAAAGGACATCCTGATCGTCCTTCAAATGACGAAGTTATGGAGGATTTTCGAAATTTTTGCAAATTTTCCATGCCTACCCCTTGTAGATTTTTTCGAAAAATTCTTGTTTGTTTTTTTAATATATTCTTTATTTTTTTAATGACAATCAACAGTTACTTTTAAACGTATATGTTAGGGCTATCGATAGTCCAAAGGACATCTAAATTGTCGTTGTAGTTTTCGAGATATACACATTTGAAGTTTTCGACTAAAATTTATATTCCGTCGATAAAAGTATGCAACATTTTTTAATTTTTGGACTTGCAAATTTTTCGTTGCGGAGTCGAAAAAAAATGCAAGGAGTCGAAACAAAATGAGAAAATCATGAATATCTCGGGAACCAAAAGGACGATCAAAATGTCCTTTGGCCAGTTGATAGTCCTTGTTAAGACGAGTTGATTGCCACAGGATTCATAAGGATCGGCAAGGATATGGCCAAGATAGAGCATGTTTTCTCTCAGCAAAAAAGTCCTTCTAACTCGGTTGTTTAAAGGATATTTGGGCTTTTGATTTCATAGTCGTCCATCATAAATCCGTCCCCATATGCATGCCAAAGGACATCCTGATCGTCCTTCAAATGACGAAGTTACGGAGGATTTTCGAAATTTTTGCAAATTTTCCATGCCTACCCCTTGTAGATTTTTTCGAAAAATTCTTGTTTGTTTTTTTAATATATTCTTTATTTTTTTAATGACAATCAACAGTTACTTTTAAACGTATATGTTAGGGCTATCGATAGTCCAAAGGACATCTAAATTGTCGTTGTAGTTTTCGAGATATACACATTTGAAGTTTTCGACTAAAATTTATATTCCGTCGATAAAAGTATGCAACATTTTTTAATTTTTGGACTTGCAAATTTTTCGTTGCGGAGTCGAAAAAAAATGCAAGGAGTCGAAACAAAATGAGAAAATCATGAATATCTCGGGAACCAAAAGGACGATCAAAATGTCCTTTGGCCAGTTGATAGTCCTTGTTAAGACGAGTTGATTGCCACAGGATTCATAAGGATCGGCAAGGATATGGCCAAGATAGAGCATGTTTTCTCTCAGCAAAAAAGTCCTTCTAACTCGGTTGTTTAAAGGATATTTGGGCTTTTGATTTCATAGTCGTCCATCATGAATCCGTCCCCATATGCATGCCAAAGGACATCCTGATCGTCCTTCAAATGACGAAGTTATGGAGGATTTTCGAAATTTTTGCAAATTTTCCATGCCTACCCCTTGTAGATTTTTTCGAAAAATTCTTGTTTGTTTTTTTAATATATTCTTTATTTTTTTAATGACAATCAACAGTTACTTTTAAACGTATATGTTAGGGCTATCGATAGTCCAAAGGACATCTAAATTGTCGTTGTAGTTTTCGAGATATACACATTTGAAGTTTTCGACTAAAATTTATATTCCGTCGATAAAAGTATGCAACATTTTTTAATTTTTGGACTTGCAAATTTTTCGTTGCGGAGTCGAAAAAAAATGCAAGGAGTCGAAACAAAATGAGAAAATCATGAATATCTCGGGAACCAAAAGGACGATCAAAATGTCCTTTGGCCAGTTGATAGTCCTTGTTAAGACGAGTTGATTGCCACAGGATTCATAAGGATCGGCAAGGATATGGCCAAGATAGAGCATGTTTTCTCTCAGCAAAAAAGTCCTTCTAACTCGGTTGTTTAAAGGATATTTGGGCTTTTGATTTCATAGTCGTCCATCATGAATCCGTCCCCATATGCATGCCAAAGGACATCCTGATCGTCCTTCAAATGACGAAGTTATGGAGGATTTTCGAAATTTTTGCAAATTTTCCATGCCTACCCCTTGTAGATTTTTTCGAAAAATTCTTGTTTGTTTTTTTAATATATTCTTTATTTTTTTAATGACAATCAACAGTTACTTTTAAACGTATATGTTAGGGCTATCGATAGTCCAAAGGACATCTAAATTGTCGTTGTAGTTTTCGAGATATACACATTTGAAGTTTTCGACTAAAATTTATATTCCGTCGATAAAAGTATGCAACATTTTTTAATTTTTGGACTTGCAAATTTTTCGTTGCGGAGTCGAAAAAAAATGCAAGGAGTCGAAACAAAATGAGAAAATCATGAATATCTCGGGAACCAAAAGGACGATCAAAATGTCCTTTGGCCAGTTGATAGTCCTTCTTAAGACGAGTTGATTGCCACAGGATTCATAAGGATCGGCAAGGATATGGCCAAGATAGAGCATGTTTTCTCTCAGCAAAAAAGTCCTTCTAACTCGGTTGTTTAAAGGATATTTGGGCTTTTGATTTCATAGTCGTCCATCATAAATCCGTCCCCATATGCATGCCAAAGGACATCCTGATCGTCCTTCAAATGACGAAGTTACGGAGGATTTTCGAAATTTTTGCAAATTTTCCATGCCTACCCCTTGTAGATTTTTTCGAAAAATTCTTGTTTGTTTTTTTAATATATTCTTTATTTTTTTAATGACAATCAACAGTTACTTTTAAACGTATATGTTAGGGCTATCGATAGTCCAAAGGACATCTAAATTGTCGTTGTAGTTTTCGAGATATACACATTTGAAGTTTTCGACTAAAATTTATATTCCGTCGATAAAAGTATGCAACATTTTTTAATTTTTGGACTTGCAAATTTTTCGTTGCGGAGTCGAAAAAAAATGCAAGGAGTCGAAACAAAATGAGAAAATCATGAATATCTCGGGAACCAAAAGGACGATCAAAATGTCCTTTGGCCAGTTGATAGTCCTTGTTAAGACGAGTTGATTGCCACAGGATTCATAAGGATCGGCAAGGATATGGCCAAGATAGAGCATGTTTTCTCTCAGCAAAAAAGTCCTTCTAACTCGGTTGTTTAAAGGATATTTGGGCTTTTGATTTCATAGTCGTCCATCATGAATCCGTCCCCATATGCATGCCAAAGGACATCCTGATCGTCCTTCAAATGACGAAGTTACGGAGGATTTTCGAAATTTTTGCAAATTTTCCATGCCTACCCCTTGTAGATTTTTTCGAAAAATTCTTGTTTGTTTTTTTAATATATTCTTTATTTTTTTAATGACAATCAACAGTTACTTTTAAACGTATATGTTAGGGCTATCGATAGTCCAAAGGACATCTAAATTGTCGTTGTAGTTTTCGAGATATACACATTTGAAGTTTTCGACTAAAATTTATATTCCGTCGATAAAAGTATGCAACATTTTTTAATTTTTGGACTTGCAAATTTTTCGTTGCGGAGTCGAAAAAAAATGCAAGGAGTCGAAACAAAATGAGAAAATCATGAATATCTCGGGAACCAAAAGGACGATCAAAATGTCCTTTGGCCAGTTGATAGTCCTTGTTAAGACGAGTTGATTGCCACAGGATTCATAAGGATCGGCAAGGATATGGCCAAGATAGAGCATGTTTTCTCTCAGCAAAAAAGTCCTTCTAACTCGGTTGTTTAAAGGATATTTGGGCTTTTGATTTCATAGTCGTCCATCATGAATCCGTCCCCATATGCATGCCAAAGGACATCCTGATCGTCCTTCAAATGACGAAGTTACGGAGGATTTTCGAAATTTTTGCAAATTTTCCATGCCTACCCCTTGTAGATTTTTTCGAAAAATTCTTGTTTGTTTTTTTAATATATTCTTTATTTTTTTAATGACAATCAACAGTTACTTTTAAACGTATATGTTAGGGCTATCGATAGTCCAAAGGACATCTAAATTGTCGTTGTAGTTTTCGAGATATACACATTTGAAGTTTTCGACTAAAATTTATATTCCGTCGATAAAAGTATGCAACATTTTTTAATTTTTGGACTTGCAAATTTTTCGTTGCGGAGTCGAAAAAAAATGCAAGGAGTCGAAACAAAATGAGAAAATCATGAATATCTCGGGAACCAAAAGGACGATCAAAATGTCCTTTGGCCAGTTGATAGTCCTTGTTAAGACGAGTTGATTGCCACAGGATTCATAAGGATCGGCAAGGATATGGCCAAGATAGAGCATGTTTTCTCTCAGCAAAAAAGTCCTTCTAACTCGGTTGTTTAAAGGATATTTGGGCTTTTGATTTCATAGTCGTCCATCATGAATCCGTCCCCATATGCATGCCAAAGGACATCCTGATCGTCCTTCAAATGACGAAGTTACGGAGGATTTTCGAAATTTTTGCAAATTTTCCATGCCTACCACTTGTAGATTTTTTCGAAAAATTCTTGTTTGTTTTTTTAATATATTCTTTATTTTTTTAATGACAATCAACAGTTACTTTTAAACGTATATGTTAGGGCTATCGATAGTCCAAAGGACATCTAAATTGTCGTTGTAGTTTTCGAGATATACACATTTGAAGTTTTCGACTAAAATTTATATTCCGTCGATAAAAGTATGCAACATTTTTTAATTTTTGGACTTGCAAATTTTTCGTTGCGGAGTCGAAAAAAAATGCAAGGAGTCGAAACAAAATGAGAAAATCATGAATATCTCGGGAACCAAAAGGACGATCAAAATGTCCTTTGGCCAGTTGATAGTCCTTGTTAAGACGAGTTGATTGCCACAGGATTCATAAGGATCGGCAAGGATATGGCCAAGATAGAGCATGTTTTCTCTCAGCAAAAAAGTCCTTCTAACTCGGTTGTTTAAAGGATATTTGGGCTTTTGATTTCATAGTCGTCCATCATGAATCCGTCCCCATATGCATGCCAAAGGACATCCTGATCGTCCTTCAAATGACGAAGTTACGGAGGATTTTCGAAATTTTTGCAAATTTTCCATGCCTACCACTTGTAGATTTTTTCGAAAAATTCTTGTTTGTTTTTTTAATATATTCTTTATTTTTTTAATGACAATCAACAGTTACTTTTAAACGTATATGTTAGGGCTATCGATAGTCCAAAGGACATCTAAATTGTCGTTGTAGTTTTCGAGATATACACATTTGAAGTTTTCGACTAAAATTTATATTCCGTCGATAAAAGTATGCAACATTTTTTAATTTTTGGACTTGCAAATTTTTCGTTGCGGAGTCGAAAAAAAATGCAAGGAGTCGAAACAAAATGAGAAAATCATGAATATCTCGGGAACCAAAAGGACGATCAAAATGTCCTTTGGCCAGTTGATAGTCCTTGTTAAGACGAGCTGATTGCCACAGGATTCATAATGATCGGCAAGGATATGGCCAAGATAGAGCATGTTTTCTCTCAGCAAAAAAGTCCTTCTAACTCGGTTGTTTAAAGGATATTTGGGCTTTTGATTTCATAGTCGTCCATCATGAATCCGTCCCCATATGCATGCCAAAGGACATCCTGATCGTCCTTCAAATGACGAAGTTACGGAGGATTTTCGAAATTTTTGCAAATTTTCCATGCCTACCCCTTGTAGATTTTTTCGAAAAATTCTTGTTTGTTTTTTTAATATATTCTTTATTTTTTTAATGACAATCAACAGTTACTTTTAAACGTATATGTTAGGGCTATCGATAGTCCAAAGGACATCTAAATTGTCGTTGTAGTTTTCGAGATATACACATTTGAAGTTTTCGACTAAAATTTATATTCCGTCGATAAAAGTATGCAACATTTTTTAATTTTTGGACTTGCAAATTTTTCGTTGCGGAGTCGAAAAAAAATGCAAGGAGTCGAAACAAAATGAGAAAATCATGAATATCTCGGGAAACAAAAGGACGATCAAAATGTCCTTTGGCCAGTTGATAGTCCTTGTTAAGACGAGTTGATTGCCACAGGATTCATAAGGATCGGCAAGGATATGGCCAAGATAGAGCATGTTTTCTCTCAGCAAAAAAGTCCTTCTAACTCGGTTGTTTAAAGGATATTTGGGCTTTTGATTTCATAGTCGTCCATCATGAATCCGTCCCCATATGCATGCCAAAGGACATCCTGATCGTCCTTCAAATGACGAAGTTACGGAGGATTTTCGAAATTTTTGCAAATTTTCCATGCCTACCCCTTGTAGATTTTTTCGAAAAATTCTTGTTTGTTTTTTTAATATATTCTTTATTTTTTTAATGACAATCAACAGTTACTTTTAAACGTATATGTTAGGGCTATCGATAGTCCAAAGGACATCTAAATTGTCGTTGTAGTTTTCGAGATATACACATTTGAAGTTTTTGACTAAAATTTATATTCCGTCGATAAAAGTATGCAACATTTTTTAATTTTTGGACTTGCAAATTTTTCGTTGCGGAGTCGAAAAAAAATGCAAGGAGTCGAAACAAAATGAGAAAATCATGAATATCTCGGGAACCAAAAGGACGATCAAAATGTCCTTTGGCCAGTTGATAGTCCTTGTTAAGACGAGTTGATTGCCACAGGATTCATAAGGATCGGCAAGGATATGGCCAAGATAGAGCATGTTTTCTCTCAGCAAAAAAGTCCTTCTAACTCGGTTGTTTAAAGGATATTTGGGCTTTTGATTTCATAGTCGTCCATCATGAATCCGTCCCCATATGCATGCCAAAGGACATCCTGATCGTCCTTCAAATGACGAAGTTATGGAGGATTTTCGAAATTTTTGCAAATTTTCCATGCCTACCCCTTGTAGATTTTTTCGAAAAATTCTTGTTTGTTTTTTTAATATATTCTTTATTTTTTTAATGACAATCGGCAGTTACTTTTAAACGTATATGTTAGGGCTATCGATAGTCCAAAGGACATCTAAATTGACGTTGTAGTTTTCGAGATATACACATTTGAAGTTTTCGACTAAAATTTATATTCCGTCGATAAAAGTATGCAACATTTTTTAATTTTTGGACTTGCAAATTTTTCGTTGCGGAGTCGAAAAAAAATGCAAGGAGTCGAAACAAAATGAGAAAATCATGAATATCTCGGGAACCAAAAGGACGATCAAAATGTCCTTTGGCCAGTTGATAGTCCTTGTTAAGACGAGCTGATTGCCACAGGATTCATAATGATCGGCAAGGATATGGCCAAGATAGAGCATGTTTTCTCTCAGCAAAAAAGTCCTTCTAACTCGGTTGTTTAAAGGATATTTGGGCTTTTGATTTCATAGTCGTCCATCATGAATCCGTCCCCATATGCATGCCAAAGGACATCCTGATCGTCCTTCAAATGACGAAGTTACGGAGGATTTTCGAAATTTTTGCAAATTTTCCATGCCTACCCCTTGTAGATTTTTTCGAAAAATTCTTGTTTGTTTTTTTAATATATTCTTTATTTTTTTAATGACAATCAACAGTTACTTTTAAACGTATATGTTAGGGCTATCGATAGTCCAAAGGACATCTAAATTGTCGTTGTAGTTTTCGAGATATACACATTTGAAGTTTTTGACTAAAATTTATATTCCGTCGATAAAAGTATGCAACATTTTTTAATTTTTGGACTTGCAAATTTTTCGTTGCGGAGTCGAAAAAAAATGCAAGGAGTCGAAACAAAATGAGAAAATCATGAATATCTCGGGAACCAAAAGGACGATCAAAATGTCCTTTGGCCAGTTGATAGTCCTTGTTAAGACGAGTTGATTGCCACAGGATTCATAAGGATCGGCAAGGATATGGCCAAGATAGAGCATGTTTTCTCTCAGCAAAAAAGTCCTTCTAACTCGGTTGTTTAAAGGATATTTGGGCTTTTGATTTCATAGTCGTCCATCATGAATCCGTCCCCATATGCATGCCAAAGGACATCCTGATCGTCCTTCAAATGACGAAGTTATGGAGGATTTTCGAAATTTTTGCAAATTTTCCATGCCTACCCCTTGTAGATTTTTTCGAAAAATTCTTGTTTGTTTTTTTAATATATTCTTTATTTTTTTAATGACAATCGGCAGTTACTTTTAAACGTATATGTTAGGGCTATCGATAGTCCAAAGGACATCTAAATTGACGTTGTAGTTTTCGAGATATACACATTTGAAGTTTTTGACTAAAATTTATATTCCGTCGATAAAAGTATGCAACATTTTTTAATTTTTGGACTTGCAAATTTTTCGTTGCGGAGTCGAAAAAAAATGCAAGGAGTCGAAACAAAATGAGAAAATCATGAATATCTCGGGAACCAAAAGGACGATCAAAATGTCCTTTGGCCAGTTGATAGTCCTTGTTAAGACGAGTTGATTGCCACAGGATTCATAAGGATCGGCAAGGATATGGCCAAGATAGAGCATGTTTTCTCTCAGCAAAAAAGTCCTTCTAACTCGGTTGTTTAAAGGATATTTGGGCTTTTGATTTCATAGTCGTCCATCATGAATCCGTCCCCATATGCATGCCAAAGGACATCCTGATCGTCCTTCAAATGACGAAGTTATGGAGGATTTTCGAAATTTTTGCAAATTTTCCATGCCTACCCCTTGTAGATTTTTTCGAAAAATTCTTGTTTGTTTTTTTAATATATTCTTTATTTTTTTAATGACAATCGGCAGTTACTTTTAAACGTATATGTTAGGGCTATCGATAGTCCAAAGGACATCTAAATTGACGTTGTAGTTTTCGAGATATACACATTTGAAGTTTTCGACTAAAATTTATATTCCGTCGATAAAAGTATGCAACATTTTTTAATTTTTGGACTTGCAAATTTTTCGTTGCGGAGTCGAAAAAAAATGCAAGGAGTCGAAACAAAATGAGAAAATCATGAATATCTCGGGAACCAAAAGGACGATCAAAATGTCCTTTGGCCAGTTGATAGTCCTTGTTAAGACGAGCTGATTGCCACAGGATTCATAATGATCGGCAAGGATATGGCCAAGATAGAGCATGTTTTCTCTCAGCAAAAAAGTCCTTCTAACTCGGTTGTTTAAAGGATATTTGGGCTTTTGATTTCATAGTCGTCCATCATGAATCCGTCCCCATATGCATGCCAAAGGACATCCTGATCGTCCTTCAAATGACGAAGTTACGGAGGATTTTCGAAATTTTTGCAAATTTTCCATGCCTACCCCTTGTAGATTTTTTCGAAAAATTCTTGTTTGTTTTTTTAATATATTCTTTATTTTTTTAATGACAATCAACAGTTACTTTTAAACGTATATGTTAGGGCTATCGATAGTCCAAAGGACATCTAAATTGTCGTTGTAGTTTTCGAGATATACACATTTGAAGTTTTCGACTAAAATTTATATTCCGTCGATAAAAGTATGCAACATTTTTTAATTTTTGGACTTGCAAATTTTTCGTTGCGGAGTCGAAAAAAAATGCAAGGAGTCGAAACAAAATGAGAAAATCATGAATATCTCGGGAAACAAAAGGACGATCAAAATGTCCTTTGGCCAGTTGATAGTCCTTGTTAAGACGAGTTGATTGCCACAGGATTCATAAGGATCGGCAAGGATATGGCCAAGATAGAGCATGTTTTCTCTCAGCAAAAAAGTCCTTCTAACTCGGTTGTTTAAAGGATATTTGGGCTTTTGATTTCATAGTCGTCCATCATGAATCCGTCCCCATATGCATGCCAAAGGACATCCTGATCGTCCTTCAAATGACGAAGTTACGGAGGATTTTCGAAATTTTTGCAAATTTTCCATGCCTACCCCTTGTAGATTTTTTCGAAAAATTCTTGTTTGTTTTTTTAATATATTCTTTATTTTTTTAATGACAATCAACAGTTACTTTTAAACGTATATGTTAGGGCTATCGATAGTCCAAAGGACATCTAAATTGTCGTTGTAGTTTTCGAGATATACACATTTGAAGTTTTTGACTAAAATTTATATTCCGTCGATAAAAGTATGCAACATTTTTTAATTTTTGGACTTGCAAATTTTTCGTTGCGGAGTCGAAAAAAAATGCAAGGAGTCGAAACAAAATGAGAAAATCATGAATATCTCGGGAACCAAAAGGACGATCAAAATGTCCTTTGGCCAGTTGATAGTCCTTGTTAAGACGAGTTGATTGCCACAGGATTCATAAGGATCGGCAAGGATATGGCCAAGATAGAGCATGTTTTCTCTCAGCAAAAAAGTCCTTCTAACTCGGTTGTTTAAAGGATATTTGGGCTTTTGATTTCATAGTCGTCCATCATGAATCCGTCCCCATATGCATGCCAAAGGACATCCTGATCGTCCTTCAAATGACGAAGTTATGGAGGATTTTCGAAATTTTTGCAAATTTTCCATGCCTACCCCTTGTAGATTTTTTCGAAAAATTCTTGTTTGTTTTTTTAATATATTCTTTATTTTTTTAATGACAATCGGCAGTTACTTTTAAACGTATATGTTAGGGCTATCGATAGTCCAAAGGACATCTAAATTGACGTTGTAGTTTTCGAGATATACACATTTGAAGTTTTCGACTAAAATTTATATTCCGTCGATAAAAGTATGCAACATTTTTTAATTTTTGGACTTGCAAATTTTTCGTTGCGGAGTCGAAAAAAAATGCAAGGAGTCGAAACAAAATGAGAAAATCATGAATATCTCGGGAACCAAAAGGACGATCAAAATGTCCTTTGGCCAGTTGATAGTCCTTGTTAAGACGAGTTGATTGCCACAGGATTCACAAGGATCGGCAAGGATATGGCCAAGATAGAGCATGTTTTCTCTCAGCAAAAAAGTCCTTCTAACTCGGTTGTTTAAAGGATATTTGGGCTTTTGATTTCATAGTCGTCCATCATGAATCCGTCCCCATATGCATGCCAAAGGACATCCTGATCGTCCTTCAAATGACGAAGTTACGGAGGATTTTCGAAATTTTTGCAAATTTTCCATGCCTACCCCTTGTAGATTTTTTCGAAAAATTCTTGTTTGTTTTTTTAATATATTCTTTATTTTTTTAATGACAATCAACAGTTACTTTTAAACGTATATGTTAGGGCTATCGATAGTCCAAAGGACATCTAAATTGTCGTTGTAGTTTTCGAGATATACACATTTGAAGTTTTCGACTAAAATTTATATTCCGTCGATAAAAGTATGCAACATTTTTTAATTTTTGGACTTGCAAATTTTTCGTTGCGGAGTCGAAAAAAAATGCAAGGAGTCGAAACAAAATGAGAAAATCATGAATATCTCGGGAACCAAACGGACGATCAAAATGTCCTTTGGCCAGTTGATAGTCCTTGTTAAGACGAGTTGATTGCCACAGGATTCATAAGGATCGGCAAGGATATGGCCAAGATAGAGCATGTTTTCTCTCAGCAAAAAAGTCCTTCTAACTCGGTTGTTTAAAGGATATTTGGGCTTTTGATTTCATAGTCGTCCATCATGAATCCGTCCCCATATGCATGCCAAAGGACATCCTGATCGTCCTTCAAATGACGAAGTTATGGAGGATTTTCGAAATTTTTGCAAATTTTCCATGCCTACCCCTTGTAGATTTTTTCGAAAAATTCTTGTTTGTTTTTTTAATATATTCTTTATTTTTTTAATGACAATCAACAGTTACTTTTAAACGTATATGTTAGGGCTATCGATAGTCCAAAGGACATCTAAATTGTCGTTGTAGTTTTCGAGATATACACATTTGAAGTTTTCGACTAAAATTTATATTCCGTCGATAAAAGTATGCAACATTTTTTAATTTTTGGACTTGCAAATTTTTCGTTGCGGAGTCGAAAAAAAATGCAAGGAGTCGAAACAAAATGAGAAAATCATGAATATCTCGGGAACCAAAAGGACGATCAAAATGTCCTTTGGCCAGTTGATAGTCCTTGTTAAGACGAGTTGATTGCCATAGGATTCATAAGGATCGGCAAGGATATGGCCAAGATAGAGCATGTTTTCTCTCAGCAAAAAAGTCCTTCTAACTCGGTTGTTTAAAGGATATTTGGGCTTTTGATTTCATAGTCGTCCATCATGAATCCGTCCCCATATGCATGCCAAAGGACATCCTGATCGTCCTTCAAATGACGAAGTTACGGAGGATTTTCGAAATTTTTGCAAATTTTCCATGCCTACCCCTTGCAGATTTTTTCGAAAAATTCTTGTTTGTTTTTTTAATATATTCTTTATTTTTTTAATGACAATCAACAGTTACTTTTAAACGTTATGTTAGGGCTATCGATAGTCCAAAGGACATCTAAATTGTCGTTGTAGTTTTCGAGATATTAACGATTTTAGTTTTTTACTAAAATATTACTTTAATCACAAAAGTATGCAGCATTTTTGATAATTTCAATTCAAAAGTATCGCAAAAGTTCAAAAGTATCTCAAAGATACAAAATTATCTTATAGATACAATAGTATCTCAAAGATACAAATGCATCTGAGTTTCTAAGCAAAAGTATCTCAAAGATACAATTGCATCTGAGTTTCGAAGCATAAGTATCTGAAAGATACAAAATTATCTTAAAGATACAAAAGTATCTCAAAGATACAAAAGTATCTGAGTTTCGAAGCAAAAGTATCTGAAAGATATAAAAGTATTTGAAAGATACAAATGCATCTGAGTTTCGAAGCAAAAGCATCTGAAAGATACAAAAGTATCTCAAAGATACAAAAGTATCTCAAAGATACAAAAGTATCTCAAAGATACAAATGCATCTCAGTTTCGAAGCAAAAGTATCTGAAAGATACAAAAGTATCTCAAAGATGCAAATGCATCTCAGTTTCGAAGCAAAAGTATCTGAAAGATACAAAAGTATCTCAAAGATACAAAAGTATCTCAAAGATACAAAAGTATCTCAAAGATACAAATGCATCTCAGTTTCGAACCAAAAGTATCTGAAAGATACAAAAGTATCTCAAAGATACAAATGTATCTGGAAGTTACAAATGCATCTGAGTTTCGAAGCAAAAGTATCTGAAAGATACAAAAGTATCTCAAAGATACAAAAGTATCTCAAAGATACAAATGCATCTGAGTAAAAAAAATGTAAGAAATCGTAGCAAAATAGGAAAATCGTGAATATCTCGAAAACGAAAAGGACTACCCAAAAGTCCTTTGGCCAGCTAATAGTCCTTGTTAAGACGAGTTGATTGCCATAGGACTCATATGGATCAGCAAGGATCTGGCCGAGAAAGGGCTAGGAAAACGCTGAAAATAGAAAATAGTCCCTAAACAACAAAAGCCTGTTGTTTTCAATTCAAATTGTAATTTATTATAGAAACCGTTATGGCAGCATAATCTCATTCTATATACGACATTATACGAACTGACTATCATAACGTAACATTGAGGGAGATCAGGACTAATTAACATTATATTACAAGAATAACTTAAACATATTTACAGCAAGCATTCACCAATTGAGTGCAGATTAGGATATTAGCCTGACAGCTAGATTCTGCCGGTGCAGTCCTTTTAGTCGTCTTTTACCGCTGTATCTCAAGTGAGTCTTCGCAGCGGCCCCATAAATCTGCACTTCATACATCCAGATCGGACTTAGCATTACTTCGTAGATCGCAGCTTTGTTGTGCAAAGGGAGCTTGTTTCTTGGCGACAACAGCAACGACATCTTCGCAGCATCATTGTCGGATGTCGACGAAAGTTGAGTCAAGGATGACAGCCAGGTACTTGGAGTCGGATTCATGGTTGCGCACTCAACCAAGCATGGTTATGCCTGGACAGAACCCAATTCAGGTAGAGTACTGTTGATGCCAGTATTCCAGTACATACTGCTGCAATGTCTGCGTTGCAATGCCATCGGATTGTCTCCTGGTGAGGACAGCAGTATCATTGGCATTCGTCTAGAGAGTCGACCGCTTGGGCTGCCAGGGAAGATGGCAAACAAAGTAGGATCAAGGACACTACTTTTTGTGGTGCTCCAGCAGATATCGCTCTAACAGTTAATTTGTCGCCATCCACACCAACGCAGAAAGATATGTCTGCCAAAAAGCTGGAGGAAGGGGGCGTGGCCAACATATTTCCAAAGATTCCCGTCCCTGCAATGTAGAGAATGTAAAAACGAGATTAATAACATGTTTATTTTGTTATTGTCTTTCATTCATACTTTTGTTTTTTTTTAATTATTTAGTTTGCGAGTCTTTTTATTCATTGCTCTAATAGATCAAGTATCAATCTATTCATAGGATTTTTTTTCATCCTCTATTATATAATTCACATAATGAATGAATACAAGTAATTTTTTAACATTTCGGTTTCTCCTTAATGTTTATTAACATAAGTGTGTGTGTGATTATGTTTGTGTCTGTGCTTTAATGCTAATGTAATAATAATTAATTTACTATACACAGCATTGATTAATTGATTTTTCTAATTAATTGTACAACTAAATTTTGTTTTGTTTATAAAGTGAATTTATTTGTTTTTTTTTTCGTTTCATTTTTCGTTTTAATAATAATTTTAATTTCGCATTTTTCGGGAGGAATGCAACGGAAAAACACATTTAAATACTTAAATGTACTAACTATATATGGTTGGTACTTTTGTCGTTGATTTATACTTTATTTATTTATTTAATTACTAAAAATTCAGCTTTTTCATGTTCAAAACCAAAGGATTATCAATAAACATAGGAATTTTATATAATTTCAACACTCAACAATTTATTTAACCACAATCTGCTTAATTAGTCGGAGTTAAAGCCGCGTAATATATTCGCCTGCACAAACACTGCTTGTAACCTGCGACTTAAGTCTTTTAGACATATATGTAGGTTATGTGATCTATGTGAATTGCTTTTCCATTTCCGTTGCTCATCAAGACCATCGGCATTGAACGATACGCACTTGTGACACAAACACACAAATAAGGGGTTTCATAGCGTAGCGTGGCGTTATCGTTATCGCCATTAGAGGCGGTTCCAGTAGTTGAACTTTGTGCAGAAGCACAAACAGTTACGCTAATTGAATGGGTTCCATTCGAAGGGAAAAGCAGAAAGTTAGGAGAGAGCAATAGAAAAAGGAGAAGCAGCAGCTGGAGATGGGGGAAGGAGGAAGGACAGATGAGAAGTAACAGCTACTCAGCAATGTTGGGGTTCGGTAATTTGGTATTTTATGTGCTCATAAAATGCCTTTTATGATAAATGGGGCTAGTGGGCGTGGCCGGTTGGAGAGGAGGCTCCGGCATAAATCATCAAAAGTATTTATTGTATATTAGCTCTTCTAATCGCAGCGAGACTTTCAGGCATCCAGCTGCTGGTTGTGGGGCGACGAGAGAGACGAAGGCCGCCTGCTAATAATTTGCCAGTTGATTGCCATTGGCGTTGACATCTTTCGAATACAAAAGTAATTAATGTTTTTTTATGGTTTGTTGGGCGATGACTTCGCTGCCAATGTGCGCCAGCTTAGTGCCAGATTTAATGTCGCGTGGAGGAAGTCCGCAAATTTGACCCGTGGTTGGCCTGTCTTGGTTTGGGGGCCAGCTATCTAGCTCTGGCTGGCCAGCGATTAATTTCAATTAAAATCGTCGATGGGAAAACGCTTCCTTTGTGCCTATATTGCGCTAATATCAACAGTAGGCAGACACCATAATTAGCAGTTAATTACGCTCACATTCAATGCACACGTAAATTCATTCTGATTGCAGCTGCAGCTTATATTAATTGCAATGAGTGTGACTGACTGCAAAGTATCCTGTGTGGCTAACAAATGTGAAAAATAGAATTAAATTAAATAATTTAAATTATTTGTTAAAATTACCACTTCATAATTCAAATAATATAATTTACATGCAATACTTTACACAAATATTCCTAATTCAATTTGCCATTATAGTTTTATGGAGATTTATTAAACTGATGAAAAATAAATACAACACTGTATAACTAATATAATTTTTATTCAATTAAATTATCCACTGGTGCTATATGCATTTTTATGACACTTCTTTTGTGCACAGGGTACAAATAAAAAGCCAGCGATTTAAACAGGTGTGAAATGAAGTGGGATTCATTTGTTAACGGCAGCCATGTGGTTTCATTGCAACTGTTAATTCGACTGATTAAATTATTTGATACCAGCTGTATGCAACGCTATCTGAAAACAATAACAGCTTTCCATAGAATGTTTAAATTATTTATTAAATAGGCATTAATGTCTAGGTTACAATAATCGTTCAATGCCATTTAAAGTACTTTGAAAACGACAAACCATTTTTATACATTCAATTCATTCAACTCGAGTGTAGCTTTCGAGCATCGAATTTTGTGGGTTCAAGCATTTGGTCTTGAGAAGGCAAAAATTATTGTTGCAACGCTCACGAATCCTTCAAATTTGTTACTCAAACTCATACGCCACTTGCAAGTTAAGCCAGATTGATGATGCTTTATGGCGTGTAAGGTAAATAAATTGAAATTGAATTTGAAATAATAGAAACAAAGAAAGGTTTTATATTCAATTGAAGTGACACTTCAGATCAGGTAGCTCGCTGCCAGACGTCGTCTATCGAAGTCTGCCTTCTGCTCTACAGAGTTCAGTCGTTGGTTTTGCACGTCTTAGCTAAATTGGTTTCGTTTAAATTAAGCTCTTTATTTTATTTCTTATCTCTTCATATTTCAGTTATCTTCTAAAATTAAGTTGATTTCAGTTATGTTTAATAGTGTGTCACACAAACATTTAGTATGCTGCAAATTCAAGTACATAGTTTGCAGCCACTTTTTGTATTTCTCTGGCACCTACGACAATTGCGCAGGCAGTTGAACACAAGCAACGAACTGAAGTCAAGTGAACTCGACTGTGAAATACCCATTACACTTATCTTATCATTTTAGATATAAAATAGATTATGTATTGTTCTCACTTAAATATGATTAAATTATAACCAGCTGATGCTGGCTAAAAATCAATAGCAGCCTTGAAGCTGGTTTTGCTTTGTCGTGCGGAGTAAAATAATTAAATATTGGAAAATGAAGGTTTAGTTGCAACTCTTAGTGTTGCTAATCGTAACCACTTTGATGAATAAATGGCATTTTATATATTTACTAGCTATGCACATTCGCATTTTTACATAAAAATAGAATGTTTTAATTTTTTTAAATTGGCAGCCTGCAGCTGCTTTTATAAAATATATGTACGATCTTTTTTAAATTTATATCGATAGCCAAAATAAGCAAAATAAATAAATTCAGAAATTATTTATTATTCGATAGCTAATAAACAGCCAACTTTATATTCATTTGTTTCAGGCAAATTATTTTACTCTCAGTACTAATGCTAATACAACAACAGCATCGGCGCTGACGCCAACGAAACAAAAAAACCACCCCGAAGAATTCGCAATGGGAGTGTGCGTGTGAGAGACACGATCAGCGAACGATTACTTTGCCAAGCGACTAGCGCGCACTCGCTCGCACTCGCGTACACGCTTTTTCGTCTGCTTTGCCTTGCCATTCGTACTTCTTGGAAGTAGCAACGTCTTCTGCTTAACGGTTTCGCCTCCTTGCATTCGAGCAACGTCTTCTGCTATACTTTCAACGGCAACTAGCAACGTCTTCTGTTTTACTCGCATTGGCAACTAGCAACTTCTTCTGCTATACTTTCAACGGCAACTAGCAACTTCTTCTGCTATACTTTCGCATTCGTACTTCTCAATAGTAGCAACGTCTTCTGCTATACTTTCAACGCCAACTAGCAACTTCTTCGGCTATACTTGTATTGGTAACTAGCAACTCCTTCTGCTATACTTTTAGTGGCAACTAGCAACTTCTTCTGTTTTACTCGCATTCGTAACTTGCAACTTCTTCTGCTATACTTTCGTATTCGTACTTTTCAATAGTAGCAACTTCTTCTGCTATACTTTCAACGGTAACTAGCAACTTCTTCTGTTTTACTTCTTCTGCGAAGTAGCATCGTCTTCTGCTTAACGGTTTCGTCTCCTTGCTTTTGAGCAACGTCTTCTGCTTTACTTTCAGCGACAACTAGCAACGTCTTCGATTTTACTCGCATTGGCAACTAGCAACTTCTTCTGCTATACTTTCGCATACGTACTTCTCAATAGTAGCAACTTCTTCTGCTATACTTTCAGCGGCAACTAGCAACTTCTTCTGTTTTTTCACAACGTGGACCGTTTGATGCGATTTTAAATGCAGAAACTTTGTTGAGTAGATTGAAAAGAATAAGCGTCTAAAATTTGTTACGCCTCTGAGTATTGGAATATTCCAATAATTTACTGCAAATTATTTTCTATATTTAATTAATTCTCTACGAGTATTTTATGCTTATTTTCAATTCTGTTTTATCTCGATTTTTTTAATTTGTTTATTATTATTTGTTTTCATTTTATTTTACTTTGTAATTTTTGGTCAATATATCATCTGTCATCTACCTGTTTTTTAAATATATGTAGTTTACTTTCAACTTCTTTTAGCTTGATTTTTATCTCGTCATATATAACCTTTGTTTAAAGTTTGTACTTTTTGCCTAAGTGTATTGCGAATTTCCAAAAAACTACAGTCTCAATTCTCTCATTGTTGCCTACTTATTTTTGATAATGTTTTACACCGTTTTTCTATTAATTAGATTATTAGAAAATATTTCCATGTTTGTATTAATTGTTATCTTTATTATTATTATTCTCAAAAAGTAATATTACGATCTGTTTATTTTTAAATGTGTGTAGTTAAAGCAGCCTTTACGTTTATTTCACTATTTTTTTGTAGCTGCAGTCAATGCGTTTTTATCGCGACAGAGATAAGCTTAGTGCAAATATTGAAATGAAATCTGTGTAAAATTCTGTGTCCGTATTGACATTGCACAAATTTATGTGGCGTACTTGGCTATAAATGCTGTCAATAATGTGCATTCACACAAATATGGCAAATGCGGTTATTTATGATGTGTGTATGTCCGTTATGTGTGTTGTTTAACACAATGACACCCGCACTTTTTATACGCATAAAAGGTGCAAAAAATGCTAAAAAAAAAAAAAAGAAATGCCTTGGCAACAGTTGCAGTCGACTGTCGACAGGCTGCAGTTTGGCAACTGGCAGTTGGCAGTTGGATGTTGGCAGTGAGCAGTGAGCAGTGAGCAGTCGTTGGCCGTGACAGTCGTTTGTCGTGCATCCTTCTACGCATCCTGTGTGGCGACGCTGCTCCTCCTTCTCCACCTCCTCCTGCGTCGCTTATGCTGGGCATTGTTGTATCTGGCAGCTGCACTCAGTTGTCGTATTTGTGCTGTTGCATCGTTTACATTTCCGTCGACGTTGCCATTCATTTTATGCACTTGTCGACAAGCGAAGAGAGCGAGAGTGGAGCAGGAGGAAGATCACGACAACAGCTGCGCTGGCTTTAAGCTTAAAATGTCGCCCGAGTCAGCTGCAGGGAGGGAAGGAAAGGGATTTTCGTCTGCATTGTTTCAACATCGCTTGAGCCGTTTGACTGTCCGTCTGTCCGCCTGTCTGACTGTCTGTCTGGCTGCTTGGCTATTTGGGTGCCAAATGAAATTGCAGCTGCTGATGGCCACTAAACAAAGCAACTGCCACCGGCTGTGCTTATACAAGGGGCGTCAGACACTCGGACAAGCACAAAGCACAGTTCCAGCAGTTTGCTGACAAGTGTCAGCTTATCGCCACACACACAAACAAACAAACAAACACAAACACCACACACACACACACACACACACTCAGCAGCAGCTGCAGCTGAAGCAACAGCAACACAACTTTCAGTTAACAGTTACTAATTTAACAAGTTGCGGCATTCAGTTGCTCCAAGTTGCAAGCTGCAAATTACACATTAATTAGCCATTGGGCCGAGGATAACTTTGACGTTGAAGCGACCATGCGCAAAGCAGAAGTTGGCTAGAACCCAAAGATTATCGCTGGCAACTTTTGTTATTAACAAAACAACACTCCAAAATGGCACGCTTAAATTGAAATAGTTAAAGCTCTGAACAGTGTCGTTGTTGCCCAGCTCGCTGATCATTCGACTAGTCGACTGAGAGATGCTCTGTAATTGGCATCGATTAGGCAGCAATAATCAAAACTAAATATGCTAAAAGAGAATTCAAAAATGCACAAATATTTCGTGAATAATTGGAATTCGATCGAAATTAAAATAAAAAGGACACTTCTCTATTCATATTCTTAATCAGCAACAAGAGACTCACTTTAGATAGGCAATTTTAGTAGACATCAGAACAGCAGAATAAACGATATTTGTTTGTATTATGATTAATAATTATAGATTTTACATTTTTAACTTTCATATTTGCAGTCTTCAATTTAAAATGCAAAACAATAAGATACTTTAAAGATTTAATGCTCTTATTTTAATTTAACAACAAAAAAGTATTCAATGCCGACTTTTTATAGTCGGCTTTAAAATAAAATAATTTATTAAAATAAAAAAAAACTACATAATGTGCAAATTTGTTGTTGAGTATTCTCCACTTGAACGTTTTACCAGTTTTCAGCATGACTTTAGTTTTGTAATAAATATTCTTAGCCAAACGATTCTGAACATGATTTATGTCAAAAGCTGTCAACAATATTTACATTTAAAAATAAATAAACTCTAACATTTTTGTGCCCTTGACTTATTGTCTTTTTCACTACCAAATATCGATAGTAATTAAATCGAAATAAGTTTGTGAGTTTCGTAACTTTCACTACGACATGTCGATATTTGTAAGATTGATAGTTGCTCTGCTTTGGACCAAGCTGCCATAAATTCAATGAATTGTTTGTTCGATAGTTTCTCCGATTTCAGATCTGTCACACACACTTTACGTTCGTTGGGAGTGCTGACAGATTTGGGGGAGGGTAAAAAGAATAGAGCAAGTAGACGACACATTTCAAGCAAATTCGGAACGAAAGATCTAGTAAATTTTCTACACAGTCCACGCATCTGATAGTTGCCGATATTCTGGTGGAATGGAAGCCCGACGTCTGGATCGGCAGCGTCGCGCCTCGGCCAAGTGCAGCGCTGCCCCCACGCTGCCATCCTCGCAGGACGAGGAGTTTCACCTGCGCATGATCGAGTTGTACGGACAGCAGGCATGTCTGTGGAACACGACGCTGTGCGAATACCACGATGCGGAACTGAAACGCAAGGCCTGGGACGACATAGCCCGGAAGCTGGGCGCCCATTTGACTGCCTCGTTTGTGCGCAGTCGCATTCAGGGCATGCGATATCGCCTCAACGTGTACAAGCTGCAGCTGCTGGAGTACAACATGAGTCCGGCCAGTGCCAGGCAGCCGGAGAAGCTCTTCTTCATGGATAAATTCGGGTTTCTGGACGAGATCATCAGCTCGGACGAGGAGCAGCAGCTGGAGCAGTCGGAGAGCGAGCAGAGCGATCTCAAATCCAGCCTGAGCATTGCCAGCATCTGTGAGCAGCGTGTGCAGCAGCAGAAGCTGAAGCTGCCGCATCTGGTGCAGCGTCTGCGCAACAGCCAGCGTGGCAACCACTCCACGGAGCTGGATGTGCCCAGTGTGGTCAAGAAGCGCTTGCCGTCGGCCAAACCCGAGGCGGTCGTCCAGCCAATTGCCACCGGGAAGCACATCGACAGCACGCTGCGGCGTCGCATGCAGCGTCTCAGCCTCATCGAGCAGGGCAACGAGTTGGCCAACGACAGCTCCGCTCTGCCGGGATCATTTCTCAATATACCCAGCGTGGTGCGGAAGCGTCTGCAACAGCAGCTGATAAACGAAGCGCCCTTGCAACTGGAGCCAGAACCGGAGACGGAGCAGGAGACGGAGAAGACCAGTCCCAAGGGCGATGGCAATGTGTCGGCGATGCCGTCGCAGCTGAGCATTCCACAGGCGGCCAACTCGATGCGAGCTCTGCCCGGCGATTCGATATCCAAGACGCGAGTCAGCAAGCACGCCAAGGCATCCAAGACCATCGAGCAGTTGGAGTTGCAGCAGCAGTCCGACGACGAGGATCTCTATCGGCTGCACTGGGCTGTGCGGCAGGAGCAGCGTTCGCGTCGCGCCTTCGCCTTGCCCCCCAATCACGAGTTGCATCCGTCGCAAGCGATGCCCCCGCTGCTCTTCGGCACTTCGCTGCCCGCCTCCAGCCTGAAGCCCAGCATGCACGACACAAAATAAACATGGTTCAATGTTGCACGCCCTTGACGCATGCAACTGACGTTCGACGCGCTCACATGAGGCGCATTTTGAGTTCATTCTTTAGGTCGCAACTCGGGCAATTCAAGCGACTAATTAAACTAAATAAACAGCATTCGCATGTTCTATTGTCAATTGCAAACAGCATTGTTTTACTACAACTTCTGGTTCGCTGCGTTTGAACAATGGTTAATCAGCCCGATGCATCGATGTAGGAAACCATAGCAGCTGAATGGATTAAACTTAAGTCGCTTAATATCACAAACTAAAATTCCCTGTATATATTACTTGAAATAATGCACTTATTAGCCATAAGAACGATTGCAAATAAAATATGAAAATAACAAACAAAAAACACTTGCTTTTTTATTATGTTCGTCTTGTATTGCAGCTGCTCCAATTCCAATCCATTATAGAGGGTATTTTGACACAGTTTCTGCAATGTGCACAGTCTTTTTATGGAAATATCTATGTCAAATTTGAATAGCGACTATCTCAGTAATTTAGTTGACCAGAGGAATATAATAACTTCCAATAATAATATAATAATTCCAATATATATTCTAAATCATCAAGACAATAGATTGATTGATTAAGGCTTAATCGGAGTAGGGAGTATAAAAAAAAGTATTTTTCATTATAATTTTTTAAATGCACTGAAAAAATAGACCTGCAGTTGAATACAATTCACCATGAACAAATTCTTCTTGCAGTTAAAGTCCTTTACCCCGCCTTGAATTAACAATCATATAATCTTTGTTTTCCCAGAGTTTCATTTAGTTCGACTAGTGAAAGGAAAAAGTAAAAGGAAAGAGACTGCATCGTAATCTGCACATATTTTGTTGGGAAGTGATTTTCTGGTCACGTGCCTTGCATTATTGTTTACTCGACAGTTGTTGATATTGTGTGGAACTGCAACTTTAAGCTGATGAGAAATGAAATATTCTCATTTCCGTTTTCGGCAGCAGCATCAAGTGATATCTGAGCAAAGTTCATTTGACATTTGTTGCATAGTCGTAATTTCATTTCCCCTTTCCGCCATTTCGCCATTTCGCCCTTTCGCTCGCAAGCTTCCCCGACCTTTTTTCACTTCCTATCGCATTACGTTTATGTGCCAATCTCTGTCACGCTCTGGCTGCCAGTTTGCCGTCTCTGTTGCACGCATAAATTGGCAAAATTTTAATTTTCCACTAGATTTGCGTGGATTTTTTTCTTTTTCTTTTCGCCTCTTTGTTGCAACGTGTTTTTGTTGTCTGCTTTTTTTCAGTGCTTTTTCGGTTTGCTTTGATTTTAGCAGACATTTGAAAACTGCGCGTGTGTATGTGTGGTGTGTGAGTGTGTGTGTGAGTGTGTGTGTGTGAGTGTGTGTGTGTTGTGTTTTGGCGTCTGGCACGCTGTCTTATGGCGAAGAGCGAATAAAGGATGCCAAGCCCATGGGCGAGCGCATTCTTTTATCTTTTGTCTTCTGCTGCTGATACCCTGCACTCAAAGGCGTGCACAAAGCGGGTATGCCGCGGTAGCTCCGAGTATCGTCGAGCAGAGTTTTCGCTAGTCGAGCAGAGCCATTCATTTTGCTGGCTTTGCCGGTTGCAGTCGCATCCTCATCGTTATCGACTTCCTGCCTTGCCGTGGACAAAGTTTCGAGTCTCCCAAGTGGAATCAGCAACTGTTTTTTGTCGACAGTTTTGTCTGCTTGCCGCTTCCTCTTGCGCCTTCGTTCACGTGTGCGAAAGAGAGCGAAACAGTGTGTGAGTGAGAGAGAGAGACAGCATTGCATGACCCGCCTCTGCGTTGAGCGATGAGCGATGAGCGATTGACAGGACGTTAAGACGCCAAACAGAACTCAAGTAGTTGTGACTGTGGCAGGCAGACAATAAAATGAAGTCAAGAAGATGGAAAAGGATAAGATGGATATGAAAGGAATAGTGTGTAGAGAGAGAGAGAGGGACAAGCAAATGAGATGTTATTGTTCTAGGTTAACCGCATTGAGGGAGCACAGACTGAGATCTGAGGAATGACAGTGCTTAAATGGCGTTAAATCGTTTTCACTATTTGCATTTGTCGCAGTCCCGTTCTCGATATCCTTTCATCTCTGTCCCCCAAAAAAAATGCCCTGTCTCAAATAATGTCAAAAATGTGCCCCTTGTTCGCAAGCTGAGCAGGCGACGTGCTCATTCTCGATTTGATTAATTCCAGTGCCCTGCCAAATGAAACGGAAGGCTACCTCGATGAGACATCGCACGAGGTGTGAGAACGAGCAGAGAACAAGAGCGAGAGCGAGAGCGAGAGCAACTTGCACGCAACTTGCACGCAACTTGCTCATGATTTATGAATGAGATAAAAAGTCTCAATGGCAAAAGTTTTGCCGTCTCCCAAGTGACAAAGCCGCCATCACCATTGCCATGGCCATTGCCATTGCCACAGCCAAATTATTTTTAGCCGTTCTGGTTCCCGAGCTCCAGCTCCAGATCCGACCGCGACAAACCGACAAAGCGACAAGCCGACAAACTGACAAACCGACGGGTTGGGCTAAATAAATTACAGTTGAGGCTTGAAAATAATATGCGCCCAAAGCGTTTGCCGAATTTAAGGCAACTGGAGTCCTGCCTGCCATCCTGGCGTCCTGGCATCCTGGCATCCTGGCATCCCGACGCCAAATGTTAAATGGGCTCATTAAAAGCAGCAAAATCAAATAAAATTGCCAGCGATGAGGGGGATCGAGTAAACAACACCAAATACAGTTGAGTACATTTAAGACGCTGTTGTTCGTTACTCTGCTGCCTGCCAAACTTTATATGGAACTGAAACATTGCTGCGAAAACGGAAAAGATTAACAAAAATAATTTGGATGCCCACTTCTGGGTGCGTTGGCGTCTCAGTCGCGATCGAGGACACGCAGCTGCTCCTCGACACATTCGCGACAGGCTTCGTCGTATTCGGTCGCCTGGATGTACTTCTGGACGCCATTGAACTCCTTCTTGAGGGCCGCAAACGAACTGGAGTAGAGCATTTTGTCCTTGATCTTGGCCTGCATCGGGCACCACAGCATCAGGAAGAGCTTCTCCTTGAGGCAAGTGGACGAGGCGCCCTGGCACTGATGATGGTATGCATAGTCGTAGACCGCATAGCGGCATTCCTGTGGCCCGATCTTACGCAAGTCCTCCAGGAAGTCATCATAGTCGGCATCGCGTGCCCCAATAATCTCCACGTTGATCTCACGCTCCTGCTTGATGGCGAAGATCACGTAACGATGATGCTTCATCTTGCGTATGTCCTCGAAGATTTCCTTGCACTCGGTGGCGACCTCAATGCCCGAAGTCATCTTGCTGTCGTTGCGAGTGCGCGGCTCATCAATCAATCAGTCAATCAGTCAATCGATAATCAACCAAGACTCACCTGCTGATATTTTGTGGCTCCTCAGGGAAGTATATTTGAAAATTTGTGTGTTTTTCTTGTTTGATGCTGTTTTAAATTTCGTGTAAAGCTCGTGCTTTAATTCAGTGCACAAAGTCGACGATTATATCAAAGCCAGCTGCGATGCTTTCATTTTGGATGAAGTAAGTAAAACAAATATGAAAATGAAAATATTAAGTGACTAAGTAAATATAAAAAATATGAAAATAAGAAAGATAGAAATAAAAATATTAAGTGACATTGACAAAATTAATACAAACTTACCACAAAGCTTATCTCTTTGTAACATTTTTGTAACATTGATTGAAGTTTATGGTTCAAAATGAATATAATACAAAGTTTAGCTAGCAAAATCTTTTCAAAGAACTTTGTTCAATTTTATATAAATTCAAAAAGGTTAACAAGAACAAAAAGTGTGGAAGAAAATCCCTTGATTTGACTTAAATTAATTTCAAGGAGATAAATTTACCCTACTTAAGCGATTTAACTCTCCGCAATTCAAATAATAATAAAACTGTATTTATTCTCGGCACATAACAAAAGCAGAATGCAATGCGATTTCCACAGAATGCACCAAACAGGATTCTTCATAGAAATTAATGCCTGGGGGTGAAAATGATTGAAAACGGCATCTGAACCAAGAGCCGGAGTTGCAATTGATGGTGCGTCTGCTATTGACGGTCTCTATTGTTTTCTTCTCACTTATTACCCCAGCGCAAATAATCCTACCACATAGTCATAATCATACATGAGACGGCAAGCTCATACATAGATATCTGGGTGTGTACATAACATTTGTGTACATCCTTGTATACATAGTCGTAGATACACATGCACATATCCTGCTTGTGTGATGGGAAAACAAAAGCTAATCTAATTGGGATTGGAAGTCGGAGATGGGAAAACTAGCAGCCAGCAGACAACTGCATTATTCATTAACTCGCTGCACAGTTCTAATTTAAGCAGTCTACAGCGAAACTTAGCAGGTAAAATGCGTTCTAAACAATTTCATGACTATCAACAGCTCAAAGGCGAGCCATTTTTCACAATATTTTGATAATATTTTGATGAATATAACTGCAATATATTTAAATTGCTGGAAATTTACAGCGTTGTGCTAGTTTATAGATTCAAATATATGAAACTTAACAGATTAATAATAATAATGTAAAAGTAGTTTTTTTTTTCAGTAACAGCAAAATATAAATTTTAAACTTAAAACTAATTTTTAATGAAGAAAGATTTAAAAAAAAAATACATATAATTTTAAAACACAAAGCCAATTTAAAATAATATTTCATTTTACTTGAATTCGTAGTTTTAATTAACAAAATCGCACTGCAAGAATGAGTTTTATTAGCAAACTTTAAATTTTAAAACAAAATATTTATTTCCTATTTAATACATTTTTTTTTTTTAAATTTAATTTAAATTTGTCAAATCCATAATATGAAGATCTCACAACCAAAAATACGTTTTAAATATTTATGTTTACCTGGCTTTGAAATCCTTACTTAAATTTACAAACTCGAACAAAAAATCAGCTTTTTGTGCAAACTTTAAACTAAACAGAAAATAAGCGGGAAATTAATTAGTAAGCTGACTCGCTACGCCACTAACGTGAATTATTTTTGAAGAGAAAAACAGATTTTGCATCAGGAATTCATGAGTGTGGAAATGAGAATGTATATATAGTATACTAATTTTTTCTTTTATAAAAAACTCGCATTAATTTGGATTAAAAAGATTTAACGAGCATAGTTGCATTTGCAGTCGCATCTTGAGCGAGCTGTCAAAGACTCGTGGCAGTTGAGACATGGATCCCAAGTTGCTGCGAAGTTGCGGTCCGAGCAGCCATGAGGGAGCCAGCACTGTGCTGTTTAAATTCAATATGCGCTTGGCTCATGCATATTTTAGTATTCTTTTCTTATGTAATCAACATGCGTGGCTCATGCTCATATTGTATACCATTAACAGGCGCTCCAATTTGGCTCTGTCATTGCGAAAATTGAGAATCTCTGGGGGGCTGAAGGCGGTAGAAGGAGGCGGAGCAGAATGCGAAAAAAGTAAACGAACAAAAAATAGCATTAAATACAAAATAATGTAAAATACACTTGAGGCAGCAACCCGAGGCATCGGCTGTTGCTGTTGCGAGTGCCACTTCAGCCTGCGTGGCACAATCCGCAGCCCACCGTATCGCTCTAGAAGACAGGGCAACAAAGACAAAATCAAAAACAACAACAGCAAAACAAAGATGAATAACAGCGCGACGAACAAGTTAAGATGCTGGGCCTAAGATAACTGCTCGCGCAGCTGGAAGATACCCTGTAAAAAGAGAACAGACAGAAAAATCATGTTCTAAAAATGGAATTTGCTAATTTGCCGATTTTAGAAAGTATAATGGAAACGAGATTATAATCTACAAAAAAGATATCAATCTTAATTCTGTATAATCATTTTAACCCATTTTATTTTTAAAGCAATTTAAATTCACTTGGGTTAAAAATAGTTTGTGCTTAATTCATTGTTTGTTTTATCTCATTGTGTTTATGCTCAGACAAATATCGACAACTGACTGAATTTACAGGGTATCTGCAGGGGCTTGGCAACTGGCAACTGGGATAACAACGACAAGTTATGGGCATTAAAGACCGCGAGCTGCAGCGTCGCCCTGCGGCCAATGTTGAGCGGAGATTTCGTTTTTATTACGCGTAAATGAAAGACATTTGTTGTCGAATGTCGTGCATGCTGCCACAGATTGCGAGAGCGAGTGCGTGTGGAGTGGGTAATGAGGTGGAGATTTGGCAGAGACTCTTCTTCTTCATCTTCTTTTGGGGGCTGATGCTGCACGAAACTTTTGACATTGCCATTGCCATTGCCATCGCAGAGCAGAGCAGAGCAGCCCCAATGCCGTGCATTAAACTTGGCGATTAAAATCGCTTTTACGGCCGCCAGGCGTCCATCTTCGACAAGTGGAACGGACTCTGGGCCTATGGGACTGGGAGTGGAGCGGGACTGGTTATAAAATGTTATTCGTTACTTAAATGCGAATGATTAACAAGCAATCGAAGCGTCCAAAGGGACAAAACCCCACGATGGGCGAGGACTGAGTTTTCAATTAATTATGCTGGCATTATTCATGCGTCTGTTGCCATTGAACCCAAGTACAAACTTAGCCAGGCTCAGGCGTCTCTTAGCCAACTCTCTGTTCGCTGCCTGCTGCCTGCTGCCTGGTCTGGCCCACTCACCCAAATGGCAAAGTTCACTTAAGTTTAATTGATTTGAGGCATTTGTTTTAAACAACAGCAAATATATAGAACAAAGCATAACAAAAGAAAAAATTCAACTCTAATGGTCTGTGAGAATTCTCGTTCTCGTTCTCATTTCGATTGCACACGCATACAAATTACAACAATGAAGGAGTAATGATTACGAATGAAAGTACGCACATTTATATATATGTATATACATATATATGTATTTAAGTTTAGTTGGCACATATAAATAAATACGTAAGTTACATATGCACAATTAATTTAAATTATGACCCTAAGTCTGAGTTTCAGATGAATTCTTAATTAATTATCATGCTGGTGCCCGACTATTGTAAATAATTAATTCAAACAAAGTTGAGGTCTTGCTTAGGAGTTTGTGTTTTAATTGGATGAAAAACTACCGAAATATTGTAAATAAACATTAATTAATTAGACCGCGCTTATGCAGTATTATTGTAAATAATTACTCAGAAAAAAGCTGAGGTATTGATTATGGGTTTGTTCTTTTTTTTAATAGAACCTAAATAAATATTAATTGTTGTTTATGAATTTTAAAAAATATTAATAATATAATAATATCAGGATAATAATTTTATTTATAATTGATAATAGTTATATTTTAGTTAACTTTTTTACTGGCAATTTTTTTTTAATTTAAAAATAATTATGTCAATTAATTCAAATATTAAAAATATGCTGTATATTTATCTTTAAGTGATGTTCTATAGCTTTAAATATTTTGTACATCATTAAATCATTAAATAAGGACTATATTTATATAAATTTTTATTTGCATTCTGTATACTTCAAATTCGTTGCACAGTAATACTTGCACTTTGTTTTCCATCGTCGAAAAATGCCAAATTTATTTTAAGTTCTTTTAAGCCATAGGACCTTCTCATGTGGTATTCTATTTTTTATTGGATCCCGAATTACAATGCAATCAATTATCCCACACATGCAATTGAAGGAAATACTCTATTCTATATACTAACATATGTAGGTTCGATGTATTGCCCATGGTGCAAGTGCAACACAAGCCCAGCAGCTGGCTCACTTAAATTTGGTGAAACAAGATTTTAAATTAGTTTTTGCCATCGAAATTCGAATAAGCTCAAATTGCAAATTGGTTTATTGTGTGAGTGGAGTGAGTGTGTGAATGTGTGAGTGTGTGAGTGTGTGTGTATGGGTGCTATCAATCGAATCAATTGCATCACATGAATACCCCTGAATGCGAGAATTCTCGTATTGTGGCCAATTCTATGGAGACTCTTGCACTTGTTCCCAGTTCCAAATGTAGTTAAATTCAACCTCGATTGCTGTTGCCAAATGCCGCAAACGCAAGTGCCACATTTGCCACCCAGGGAAATTAGTTGAAACTGTCAACTTGTTGTTGCTCACAGATGCCACCATTAAGAGTAAGTTTTAAGTCTACTACATGGATGAAGTAGCTTAATTAACAATAAAGTAACTGTTAATAGAGGCAAGGCTTAAGGATTAACCAACATCTTAACAGCAGCCGGTCAACATATTTTCGTCATCATCTCTTAATAATATGATTACTTTATGTTATTATTATAATTGTTTTAATTTATTTCATATTTTTATATGTATTATTTTGTAATCGAAATTCGTAATATTTGCGTTTAAGTTTACATTTTCTCATTATTTTACATCTTCAAAATGATTATTATTAAGAGAGTAAATATCTGTTAAGTTGAGCAATCACCTTCCTCATTTTGGCAGAGTTCGAAGTATTCGCAAATCGAGTCAATTAGCGCTTAAGCACATTAATTCCAATTGACGCATTGCCATTAGCATACTTAAGGTGTCGTTACAAGCTTGTGCACAGTGCACACGGAAATTTGCAGTAAAGAAAAAGTTTTCCTCCAGCTGCGGAACAACAGTCTCTGCTCAGACTTCGCCGAGTGAAACTTGGAAAAGAGGAAACTTTTGCAGGCAGAGTTGCACATAAACAAATGGCACGTGGGTCAACCGCATTGCAGCACAGACTGCACATAGACTGCAAGGTTGCAACACGTTGCAAGAGGGAAGATTGAGGAGTCGGCGTCAAAAATTGGTGCACATTACAGTCAAGGTAAAATATACAATTCATTTCTTAAATATTATCAATTCAAATGGCATTCTTTAGCTCTAAAGCAAACATTTGATTAGGGATTCGAATTTTAACGAAAAACAAAACACGATAATAAAAACAATTCATTTTTGAAATTTGCACAATTTAAATAAATTGAGCAATTAATTGATCAATTAGCGATTTTATTAATCACATTACAGTAAATATAGTAAATACAATTCATTTCTGAAATTTGAACAATTTAAATGACAGCGATATTATTATTTGATAGATGTTGCCACTTTTCCGGAATTTCCTGCTGCCCCCATTGCTGTCTCTAAAAGTTCTTCAAGTAGTTAATTAACACCAGCAGTATTGAGGTTTCAGCAGCCAAACTTGCAATTGTAATGAATACCTAGAAACAATTGCAGTATGAACAATTACTAGGGTTTGCGTAGCGTTCGTTGCCTGCATTAAATGGCGCTTTTATAAATTTAATAAATTCATTTAATTTAATTTGGAACAATAGCGCTATGAAAATCTACTGCTGGAATTGAAGTCAAAGTCATGTGCGACAGATGTTGTTGATAAATGTAAAGCATGTGCTTAACACATGCGTATTTACTTAAGCAATTAGATATTCGGAGATCAAAGTGAAGCACGTGAGATGCTCATGATTTATTCGCGGTAATTGGCCTCCCAAAGCCATAGAAATTCGAGATTAGCGGAGTCGGAGGCGAAGGCGGAGGTGGCAGATTTCTATTGCGACGTGCAAACACTTCAGCCCGAGGCGAAGCTAATGCGTGATAAATTTCTTCTTTTTTTCCCCCCGGCCGTGATTTGCACGCAATTTTGTCTGTCATGCGTCACCTGAGACGGGCCCCTTTGTGAACATTTCTTTTGTGTGGCACATCGCGACAATGCCACATCCGTTGCGCCACCGCGCCGCACAACGTAAACTTTAAACGTACAACGAATATAATGTGAATAACGCTTGATGGCTCGGCGCTGACTTCGCTGACTCTTGACGCGTATCCTTATTCCAGTGGTGATCACTGCACATTCCAGGATATCAATTTCGTCAGATGTGCTGATGTCTCTTGTCTGTTGTCTGATGTTCGTTGTGCCCACACGCGTGTCATGCGCGCAACGGTGCGTATGAGTAATTTTCAAATAAACGTTTTTGTTGCCATGTGGGTTGACTTAAAATATGCGATTGCATGCAAGAATTAGTTTGCAAGGCACAATAGGAAAACAAGCATTAGCTTCATCAAATTCATTAGTTCAATTTATTTTGTTTTTTATCAATTATTTTTTGATTACTATTTCTAGCACTACAACATAAAACTTATGAATTAAGGCGATAGTCACAAACATTTGCCATTTAAATATTAAAATGTTTCCAATTTAATACAACATTTTTATGAATATTTTAAATGTTATTATATTATATTATATATTTATTGAACTATTTTTATTTCAGTGTTTACATTTTCTGTGAACTACACATTGTTTATGATATTTTTTTTTTAATATAAACTCGTCCACGGAATTAATTCGCAAATGTTTTTGTTAATAACAATTTCGTTTAATTAAATTAACTGCTTTAATAGATTAACAGAGAACAGGAAGGCACAAAATCAATAAAATCAATCAATCAATCAAAAGCATAAAATTGTCCCATTTAAGCAATTCATTTTTCTCAATTAAAGTCGATTATCCAAGAGGGAATTAATAATATAAATGGATTTTTAAATTGCATTGAAAGTTTACCTACTGCAAATATGTTTTTCTTATTTCTGAAAATCATTAATGTGAGCATTTTATTTAATAAAATTGCTGGAGAGCAATTCAAAAAAACTACAAATTAATTTAATGAATGTTTTATAAGAACATTTATTTTTTTCAAAATAATTTAGAAAGTAGAGTAACTTCGTGCAGTTAAGTTGAAGTGTTCCTTTTTTGGCTGAACTTTGCACAAATTTACTTTTGCTACTTGGCAAATATTTGACATATTTGTGAACTTTTTAAAAGGCTTTGAGAACTTTTTGTGCTGGCAAACAGAAATCGCAATCGACAGATGTGCGGCAATGGAAGTCTGTTTTCAATGCAAATTTCAAAGGAAATCTCCAGCCAATTCGATTGCCAATTAAAGCCATCGATTGAAAGATCTGCAATTTCTGGATAAAAGGAATGAATTCCACCTCAATCTTTTTTTTCGCGAATTGCATTAACCCGATTGCAATTATGCAAGGTGTAAACATTTGCATTCCGTTTTCTCGACAGGCTTTCGTCGTAATAACGCGATGGCTCTGCACAGTCTCCTTTCCTTCTCCCTCTCCATACACATTGTCATCTCTTTGCCCCTCGCTGAATGTATTCAGCGGGCTCATTGAGTCTTCAGTTGTGCTTATTACGCACGTTGCATGCATCATTTATTTTATGCATCGACAATTATGACATTCAAACGCAACCACGAACGATTTATCTTCTTTTTGCATGTGCACTGGCTTAATCATACCCTTGTTAACCGCAACACTTGAAGGGCATTACTCGCATTAAATCTTCAAACAATGACGAACATGTCGAGAGCGCAAATTTACTCTTTACCCAAGGGGTGGAAGGATATTGAATAGTGTTAATATACTGTCTCGATATTTGTCTGTCTTCCTTTTTATCAATATTTAGGCTTTAGTCCAAATTGTTTTTGTTACCGGCTCTAAAGAGTTTAATTCAATTTAAATGTAGTTAATTTAATAACAATAAAATAAAATTCAATAAAAAAATGCTTTCATTCTGTTTAACTGTCTGTTAGCATGAACAACGAAATGTCAGACGCTTTTTTATTTATTTCGCACGTAGGTCAATATTAATTTACCAGTTATGCAGGCAACTTATCGTAGTATTTTGTTAAATAAATTCAATTTAATTAGTTATTGAATTCAAAAAATTAAAAGTTAGTTACGAGCGTTGTTTGAGGGACTTGCATTTTGCCACCTATTTATTTGTCACTCACTTGTGCTTATTCCACACAGCAAATATGTTTAGTCAAGCATATTCACCTGCAACGTAACACGTTGCAAATTAAATCCCTGTGTCTACAGAACGTCTCAAATAACTTGTTCCATTTATTGTAATATAGTTGCTATGATTTGTTATCATGTTATGCCACATAATTACGAATTGAATGAATAGAATTCAACATCGATTGATGAACGATTAATTAAACATACTCGTCGTCACTTCATTCAACACTCACCATTGAACATTCTCCGCGAGTAAAATTGCGCAGTTGCATAAGAATATTCATTGGCTTTTGCGGCGAAACTCAATGTGTTGAGTATAATCTCATAATTCAGTTAAATAAGGCAATAAAAGCATTGCTCCTTTTATCCTTTGAATCGCATTTGCAATGTAATGTTGCATAAACTATATACATCTAGCTAACTTCCATCCCGTTACAGCAGTTCTTGCTTGTGTATAATTATATTATACATTTTGCCGGGTCGTGTTTTGCAAAATACACTCTGAACAAAAAAGAATAATAAACAAACAAATTTTAAATGTTCAAACTAACTTTCATTACACTCAACTAAATTTTCAATAAAACTGAAACCAACAATTCTTGCCAAAATATTGTTAAATGAAAATATTCATGAACAGTTTTGTCTCCTAGTGTACGGCACGGATATGAAATGCAAAACAAATGTCAAAAGCAGTCGAAACAAGAGCTGTGAAGTCAAGGTTGCTCGAACGCTAGATTCCCAGTACTACTTGCATTTCAAGTACTGCGAATACATTAAAATTAATTTTGGCGGGAATTATAAACAATTTGGCTCATCGTGCCAGCCAAATGTTGTTCTCTCCCCGCCCCGATCCCAGTCGCAGCTAGCGTAAACGGAATTCATTAAATTAAATCAAATACGCACACAACAGGCTGGAGATGTGCCCTTTGGTCTACTTACAAACGATAATCTTTTTAAGCGTTTTTACGAGTACCCCAGCTATATATACAGATATATATATATATAGAGGGTAGAAAGTGGCGGATGACGGCAGCTTTGTGTTTGTTTGGTGTTCATTTCCATCCTTTGCAGCTAATCAAAATGTTACAGCTTTTGTGCAATTAAAGTCGCAACATTGAGGACATGACAATGACGCACAAACAGTCCGTTAGCAGTGCGCTGCTTTAGCCGCCGCAGCAGCACTTTCATTTGTATTCATGGTAGATTCAAACACACTCACATTCACGGGCACCTCGGCATATAGTACTCAGAGTTACGGGTACTTGTCATTTATTTGGCACATCATTACGGCTATACTCTTGGCTAAGGATATTTCAATTTCGCCGAACAGTCTATCCAATTCTCTCTTCAAGTAAGTTTAGACAGAGATCTGATATTTGTTTGGATTGATTACATTTTTCATTTTGGCATAGAAGAACAATTTTTTATGTTTAGCAAACATTTGAAAATCATTTATTTTTTGATTATAATTTATACAAAAAATTAAATTTTATAATGCATAAAATAAAATCTAATAAACTGTATTCACTTTATAATATCATCTATGTACTCCTTCATGTCAAACATTTCCAAGAATAAAATATAAACTACACAACTTCGTTTATATTATTTATATTTCATCAGTTCTTTAAATTTGTGCTATAGAAGTTCAATGGTTTTAAAACTTCCAAAAATGTAATAATCATTTAAACATTTATATAATTAAAATGAATAAAATAATATATTTTTTTCACTACTGAGTACTTTCTTGTTTCTAAACAATTCCAAGAATAAAATTAGATTTACACAACTTTGTTTACCTTTTTTTGTTTCTTTCTGTTAATCTTTTGAAGCGTTTATCAATTTATATAAGTCAAAAGGGTATTAAATAATTCGGTCATTCGGCGTTGTGCTTTTGTTGTTTGTTGATATTTTGCTTTGTGAGCGAAGTGCGTTGTTAACTTTGCTCGCATGCAAATGAATGACATGACGATGACACGGGAAATTTTGTCGCATCTGCTCTGAGGCCAATGCGACAACAAAACAATGCCAAGAAACTGGCAGCAATTAATAGTCGACAATGCTCGTTAGGCAGATACCCATTAGTAAGTTATACGACGAGTGAAATTCGGTAGAAGAAGAAGTAGATAAAGATCTGTATTGTATAATGTTTAGCAAATAATATACTAAAACAAAAAACTACTCTCATTTAACCTGATTGAATCCGAAATGCAGGACTCCAAATTTTTTAATTCGTCCAGTTTGCAGTCTTTTTTATAATGATTTATACGATTTTATAAGATACTCCACATTTTTGTATTTTCTAATCTCACTTTAATTATAGTTGTGGCCGTAGTTGACACATTATCTCTTTGAATTTGAGTATTCATTTGGTAATTCCCCAGCTGACTTGTCACGTTTACAGGGCATAAGATAAGGGCAGAAAGAACAGCAGCAACTCAAATAATCTAATGTGGAAATATTATTTTTTAATTAAGTAAGCCATAAAGCCAATGACAAACTCGACAGTCTCTTGTTGTTTTTTGCTCCTTTTTTTTCTGTGCTCATTCAGTTTGTTCCGTTTTCGGCAGCTTCTGCTGGCTGTCAAAATTGTGAGTCCCTCGAGGGACGCGCAGGACACTGGCGAAGGTATGAGGAGGGGCCGTAACACATCCTGACATCCCTACATACCGACATACCGACATCCCGACTGCCAAACGAATGCTAATGCCCTGCGCGACGAGTATTTCTGGCCATAACGCAAAGGGCACTTGGCAACGTGCTTCCAACTTTTGACAACGCGCACGCAGTTTGCATATTTGCACATCATTTGTAGCCCTTACCGCAGCGGAGAAGAAGATTGACTGGGCGAGAGGGGGAAAGGGGGAGGCGCGAAGGAGCTGGCGGCCCAGCATCCTTGGCATGAGAGTAGGAAATTGCAGTGCGTGTTTAATTTATGACTTCGAATCGGCGCTGAAACCGAAACTGAAACTGTAATTAGTTGTGACGCGTATCCCAACCGCAGCCACGTGCCCTTCGCCCTTCTCCCCACGACCCACAACTACATGAACTACTATGGAACATCCGTTTCTACGTCCACGTCACGTCCATGTCGCATATGTCCTTCGGTCGTGGCTCTCGGCTCGTCAATCTGGGCTCAGGAACATTTCAGGTGTACATGTTCGAGAGCAATTGTCGCTCAATTAACCAAACAATTAATCACGCTGCATGCAACACACAACACACAACACGCAACAGGCAACAGGACGGCAACAGATAGCGAAGATTGAGTGACAGGCACAGCGACTGGGCGACCCAGTGAAATTTCATTTAATTTGCTGCTAATTAAATCATTGAGCATGCTCGACAGCATAATATTCGGAAAGTAACCACTTCAAAAGTTTTCTTTCACTTAAGTTTCTTAATCCCTGGCAGCCTTGGGTTTGCAGTAGTTTTGTAATTAAAATTAAGTCTCGTATGTTTGCCATTTGCCTTTGGTTTTTATTTTTTTTCTTTTTGAGCACATTCATAAATCATGAGCAGCTTCGCTGGTGGTTTGCACCCCGCAACTGCCTGCGACAAACGGAATTAATCAAATCGAGAACGAGCACGTCAGCATAATGGAAGAGAAGTTGAGGCAGAGGCGAATGTGACGACTGCAGAGGAAAATCAATGCATCGCACAAATGCTGCGTTGCTTGTGTGGTGTGAAAAATACAAACAACATTCCGCATACGCAGCGGGTTCCAAAGGGGAGAAAAACTCGTTGAAAGTTCGGCGAAGGCAAGTCGATAACGATAACGGTAACGATAATGATGTATCCAGAATCAAGAAGCAAACAAAGATAAAAGACACACACATGCAGACTCACAGTGATGAGTGTGAAATCAAAGCAGAGCAAAAGGAAGCAGAGAACAAACAAAAACACGAGCCAAAAATCCACGCAAATCTACTGGAAAATTAAAATTTTTGCAATTTATGCGAGCGATAGAGACGGCAACTGGCAGCTAGAGCGTGACAGACAGAGAGAGAGAGGGAGAGGGGTGGAAAAGGGCTGCAACTTGAGCGCAACGGGCCGACGAATTTACAACTGTTGAATGCCTGTCTCTGCCACAAAAGGATTTGCACGATTTTGTCCGTTTCCGTTTCCCTTTTCTTTTTCTGCTGTATTTGGATTTCGAGTGTGTCAGGAGTAAATTCCAGTGATGCTCTAAGCTTAATGCGGCGACAGCAGCACCTGGGACCCTCTTCCTGCCCCTCTGCCACTCTGCCACTCTTTAAGCTGTGCAAAACCAATATTGTGTATCGTAAAATATGATGCTTTTAATATTTACTTCATTTATTTGTAAGTTCTGCAACATGTCCTAGACTACGAGCACATATAGTATACACATATGTGTGTGTGGGCCAAACAGCTTTTGCTGCTTTATTGAAGTGCTACACTGAGAGATAAAGAGAAACTTTGTTGCCTAATGGAAATTGAAATGAAAACTTATGGCAAACACTAAGAGAATGTATTTATATATATTTTATTTTGCTACGAAAGCCGGCCAAGTTTTGCAGTCGCTTGCAAAATCCTCAACTTTTGACGTAGCTGAATCACAGCGTCGAATTGAATATGTTTAGAAGCAGTGCCGAGCAATGCTTGAGGTGTATTATAAACATTAGTAATTCCTTCACCCAGACACGTTCTGGCAGTTCTGTGAGGATTGCAGCACGTAGTTGTTGGGCTCGTCCCCAACAAGCTTCGGTTTTTCGGCAGCCATTAATGCCATTTAATTATGCTTGTTGTGCGCCACTAATGAAATTTTATTCATTTCGCTGAAAGTTTTTCCTCCAGGCCACATTAATAATCGCCTCATATGCGCCTTAGCCTTGAGCCTCTCGCTCGGACATCACTGTCAACGTTGACGGTATTCGTGAACAAAAAACACTTGAACTTGGCCATAAAATGCACGCGTGAGAATTGCCAACTGCAGTTGACTGTGAACGTTCAACGAGTTCGAGTTGTATTGATTAGTCTGAAACATATTTCAAAATTAGTATCACCAGCAGATGAGTTCCTTGTACTCCCTGATGACACTCCATTTCTCCATTTTTTCCATGACGATGGCGATGGCTTTGGCAATGTCGCTGAAGGTCGGTCGTTGTAGCCACTTGTTCAGTGTGTGTTTAGTCACTGCTGACCGGGCAGACAACGGCTATAAATAGACGGCCTTGAACTTCGAAAATATATTTGTGCGCCTCACACGGTCTCATTTTGATCAATTTAATATCTTAAATTGAGGATACCCCATCACGTTGTCAGGCCAGCAAATTATTTTGTTTTTTTTTACGTGTTCTAGTTGACAAGTTGGTTGACGAGCAAACCAAAGCATAAATAAACCGCAATAATGTATCAAAAATGCAATTTGCTTAATAATTCAATTTGCTTCATCGGTTTGACGTTACAATAAGAACTCAATTCAATTTGTATTACTCCAGCTACCAACAGGGTTGTAGGATATATATATATAACTTTGTGGCAGCAGGAAAAGTTTTTTTTTTATTTATTTAGTGTAGAATTCATAGAGCTAGTTTGAATTATTGGAAATTAAATATAGAGACGAATACCAGTGGATTATTTTAAGATGATGTAATGCAGATGCATCTCAAAGGCAAAAGAAATTAAATATATTTTTGTTAGGCGATAACAAACGTGGTGATATAGACATGACCCACATCTCACAGATTTTACGAGATAGAGCTAACATCTAACATTTTCAGTTCAAGTTAGTTTTAGATAAGAAAAACAGAGTTTCATTTTACAGTCATTTATGGTAACTTTAAGTCCAACACTCTCGACTCAAGTTTTTTCACTTCACTTTTCTTTATTAAGAAACTTGCAACTAATTTCCATTTATTTATAAAATCTATTTACTTATATTTACTGTACGTTGTAAACTACTTGACATGCCCACATATTTCATAATCGAAACAAGCTAATAAATTAAATGTTCCCACATAGTAAAAGCACATACTACGATCTCGTTGTTTAGCTTTTATTTTATTACCTCTTGCTGCACTAAATCTTGATAATGGTTCTACAAGGGGCCTCCGCTGGGGAATCCGAGGCCTTCGCATCCAAAAATAGCTTGACATAACTTTTTATATTTTTGCATCGATTTGCGGGGTATGAATTTGAAGTTGAAAATGGATATAAATAAAATGTAACACAAAATGGCGCAAAAGAGTGTTTATGGAGGGGATAAACGGGATGCTAGTGGATATTACGTATACGTAATGTTGTCATGGTGACGTAGTTACGTATACGTTTTATTGGCGTAGTGGTTGTTACGTATACGTAATGGCGTCAAAGTTGATTTTATACCCGCAATTAAATGTTATCACTTTGCCCCACACAATAGACAACGACGAGCATAAATGGCATGAAAAGTCAATTGTGCAATAAAAACAAGATTCTTTTTGTACATTTTCCATTTTCCATTTCCCAGTTGATCTTGGGGCACTTCCTTAGCAATTTTCTTCCGTCTGCCGTCGACTGCAGTTTCTTTTTTTTTTTTTAGCAAGTGCGTCGCGTTTGTTATTATTTTGTTGACACACTGGAGCGTTGTTTGTCGTCATGGCCGGTTACGTGTGCGAAGGGCGGGAACGGAAGCGACTACTGGATATTAATATGTCAGCCGCAAGCTGCATTTAGACAAACTGTCGGCAAAAAGCCAATCAACACACGATGATGACAGCTGACAAGTCGACGTGATGCGTGGAGAGGTGCACGACTCCTGCTAAAGCTTCACAATCCCAACTCAAAAACGCGTAAATTCCGACAACAACGCTGACAAATAGGTGGGCGGGATCAGCGGGAGGTTGTAACCCGCACTTAAGCCGGAACTCTGATTGGGAAGCAACGAGCGTGGAGGGTGGAGCAAGGACCACGCCATTTTTCTGTTCTGTTCTGTTCTGTGCTGTTGTTGCTGGCAACCGTATCGAGTTGAATCCTCATCTGCTTCGGTAAACAAACTTATGCCATGCCCATTTATTTATTTTATTCCCCTGCATCTGTATTTACCTTTGCCAAACGCTCTTTAAGATGCTTCGATAACGACAGCTGTAGTTGCATTTATTGTTGCTGCAGCTGCATCGAATGCTCAGTCAGACTGCAAAGGACTCTAGAAGTGGATAATAAAGATTTCTCAGGCTCTTTCCTGGAATCTGTGATTTTATAGCTTCAGCAATTGAGGGACTTGTTTTCCTTGGAATCCTTTGCTGTCTTAGAAGTTATTTCGTTAGAAGTCCTCGAAGTCTAAAATAAGCTAGGTAAACAACAACCATCTGGCATGGCAAATAATTTGGCCAGCATGAACGATAAACTACCAAAGTGCTGCTATAAATAAAGTGAAGCAAACATTTTAGAGTGGAATATCTAAATAGATATCAAGGATAGCCAAATAACTGCAGAGTTGTCGAGCATGCTATGAATACTACAATTAATGTGTCTAATAAATTGGTTAAGGACTTGACGATTGAACTGTTTGAACTATTCCAAATGCTTGATTGCAGAGAAGCAACTAGCAGAGAAAATAGCAGCGATTTAATTTCAAATGCAAATCGCTACAGAGACCACTGATGGTCACCGTACTATGGGCAGAATAGACAATTATTTCGTAAATAATTATAAATAAAATGTAAAATAAATAGTGCATAAATGTTTAGTTTGCATCGTTAGGTAATTACTAAATAGTAAACAATTCAAAAATAAATTCCAAAGTTATTGATGTTAACCACGGTGAAGTGAGCGAACTCTTGTACCCTCGTCATGTGGCATGCGGCGTTTGGCATGTGGCGTGTGGCAGGCGGAATGTGGCATATGCCCGAGCAACAAGATCATATATAAATTTCCAATTGGCATTTTTATTACGACGCCTAAATATTTAATATGTTGCCAATTGAAACAATATTCACACATGCTTTGCCCGACCTATTCGACTATGTGCGAATGCGAATGCGAATGCGAATGGATGTGAATGCGGCGGGTCCTTGAACTCCACGATTCGAATCCAACGAGTCTCGGCTTACAAGTCAGCGAACCTGCTCCCAGCCAGACAGCAACTCAGACGACAAGTGCGACTGAAGACGGTGGCGACGGTGGAGGGGTGGAAAACCACTAAACAAATGTCTGTGCAAGTTTTTGCAAGTTCCTAATTGATTGGAAATTCTCGGTTATGTTTGCATGCATAACAAAATTAATTTCTGTCAGCTGGACTCGAACAGAACCGAAAGCTGCAGCTGTGTGAATCATTAAACAGTCAATTGCACAAATCGCTGCGTTCCATTTTTTTGATCGATAGTAATGGGAATGTCAAACAGAATTGTTGTCGCGTCTTTGTTGCAAGGTGTTATTGATAATAATGTAATTGATATGAAATCACATGGGTAATGGAAACTTCTCTTTAAATTGCTTTAACTTTCTAAGCGACATATTTAATCGCTTAATTGGAAAACAAAATAAACATATTTATTTTTGCTAAACACTTTTGTCACTTGAAAAATGTAATCGATATGGAAAATACTTAAGCAACCTCATAAAATCAAAATATTTATTATACTAAGATCTGAATTATTTCTTTATTATTTCATTTAATTGAATTGGCCATTCAATTCGTAATCCTTTTGAGTTAAACATACAAATAAATATATAGTTATAAATAAAGTTGAGTATATATTTCTAAACATTTTTTGGTTTAACTGGCATAGTGAAGGCTGGTGAGTGAAGTAAAGTTTAATGTCGAGTTGCAGCCTGAAGATCTGCAAATTCAGTCCATTAATACTTTGACTTAACTAAGTCGAGTCGAATTTCAGCCTTAAGAGGTTCACATTAAGTCTCCGTATTTGCCATACCTTCGCTTAACCACAAACTATTGCCAGCTGCGACCTTGAATCGATGTGACAGGCAAAATGATGCGACCCGTTGACACGGCGGTGCAGAGAAGTGGAAATGCGTATTTGCAGCTCATCACGTGGTTTTACACAAATTAACTTGTCAGCCCAGGAGATTAATGAGCTATGCAACCAGGTCAACGAACAGAAAGAGACAGGCACTTCACGGGCGTGCTAGACAAAGCGAGAGAGAGAGAGAGAGAGGGAGCGAGAGAGTGTGTGAGAAAGAGATGGGTAATAGCTGCACTTGTTGAGGTGGGCAAACATTGGGGAATAATACGAGTACTCGAAACTATTCATACAATATTTGAACTCGAGTTACACAGCATATTAACAACAACAAGCCTTTGAAATTAGTTGCAAATTATGCAATGCAACACGTCGCATTGAGGTCATATTTAGTGCCCTTTAACGTGACCCAAAAACGCAATAAATATTTCGTAAATTGTTTTCGCTGCTCTTAAGGGTTTGCCACACAATTTCAACCTGCAGCTTTTAAGCTCATGACAAGAGTTGTTTTTTTGCGAGTTAAGTGCAACATGATATTTATGCCATTTACATTAGACCTATATGTATTTGTTTTATTTTATTTACGAAGTTAGAATACTTCAGTTAAGTTATTTTGGCGGTAAAGCATTTAATGGCAACGATTTAAATAAATAAAATATTTTATTTACGAACTTTGAATCAATCGAAATTTGGGAAACTTCTGTGCAGTTTTCATTTTGGAACAGAACTAATATTTTTAGAATAATATAGTAAGTAATTTTAATTGTTAATTTAAATAATGTATAAAATCAAAATTTAAGGAGATATTAAAAATGTGTCATAATAAGGAACCTTTATTTGTAAGACTACGTTGAATGTTGATAAATAAAAAAAGGAAACTTTTAACATTACTTGTTTATTTAATTGCAAATGAAGTAAATTCCTGGGAGTCTGCATCTATTGATATAATTGTGACTGCTGCATGTACATATATGCCAAAAAGATAGACGATTTTTATAGGGACGAAGGGAGCGTTAATTTATTTTTGTTTGCAGATACTTATCTTAGCACATTTCATTTTTATGATGGCAGGCCATTAAAATGTCAAGCTTGGCCGCTGATTTGCAGTGAAAAATTAAAAGCTAGGACTGACTTTTCTAATTAACTTGACGTTCAGTGTTGCGCGTCATATGCAGATGATTTAATAGCCAAAAAAAAAAGAAATGTGAAACCTCAGAAAACAACAAACACATGCACTTGACTGTGACGTTTATTTAGTCGTTTCCAGCTCCAGCTCCATCCCGATTCCATTCACCATCTCCCACTCCCACTCCAGCTGTGGAGCTGCCTTTGTACTGCAGGGGATTGAAAGCGAATGGTTACCACGGAAACAGATTCACAAATACAAAGGCGCCACAGACTGACGCGTGCCCTGCAGGGGGGCGCCTTGAATGCCCTGACTTTCGCTCCGGCTCCGGCCTCGGCTTCAGCTTCAGCATCGGCTCCAAAGAAGCCACATAAGCCGATTACAAATTTAATTACATGCGCCCAATTATGCCCCCCAGACCCAGCCGAAGCTGCCACGCGCGAGAAAACACTTGGACATGGACGCGGTCTGGTCTGGTGTGGTCTGTGGATGAGCAGGGATGGCGACGAATGTCCAATGCATCGTCAGCCAATTGTTTTTCCAGGAGATGGAGATGTTCATTCGTCTGGGCTGGGCATTAAGTGGATAATCTTCCCCACCAGACACTCCACAAAACAAATACCGAGACCATGTCGCCATATGCTCGGCTTGGCCTCAATTGTCCGTTTGGTTTTCCTCATTAATTGTGCATAAGTTATGAGACATTTGTCTTGCATTGTTCTGTCCATTAATCTTGTGCGATTTTGCAGTCAGCAACTTTTTTAATTCATTTTTTATACCTCATTGTGGACAGTTTGCATTTTCAACTTGAACTTTGAACCAACTCTGTCCACTGATTTACGGACGGGTAAGAAGTCCGTTCACCCCGATGAATGCAACTGCTTGACTCAAGGTTGAGGGTCCAACAGTGGTTCACCACATTTTTTGAAATTTAAAATAAATAGAGAAAATTCAAACATTTGAATACAACTAACATATTTCGTGAATTTTTACTTATATATATTTTACTTTATTTTAAAGTTGAGTATGAACAGTCGACATTGGAAATAATAATATTTTTAAATTAAGATTAGAAAATAAAAGACTCAATGAAAAATTGTGGTTTAAAATTATAGATTGCAAACATGAATAAATTATGAAATTAAAATTGACAAAATTAAGAATTATAAAATTTAAACAATAAACATTATTCGCTGGATTGGAGAAAACCCAGAAATCCAAAATATGGTTGAAATTCAAGAATTGTGAAATTTAAATTGAACAATAAATATTCTGATAAATATATATTACCTACTTGTAATTAATGTGTAATCAAAGCAACCAATTTCTTGGAACTAATACATATACATATTATATATATTTTTTAATGAGTTTGCATGCATTTAAATTAAATAGAGTGCTTTTTATATTGAGAGTAAAAATACATAATAGCAAAGCTCGTCATAACAAGCATTTCTTTGTAATTCAAAGCCTATGCGTTTCCAATCCCATTGTGTATTTGAATTTCTCGAGAAAAACAAATTTGGTCTACTGCAAAGCCAGTTTTAAAATGAATTACATGGTCATGGTTTGTATTTTGTAATATAATTAAAGATTTGCATTTTTAACAAGCCATTTCACATTTAAATATTAGTAGGAATTTAAATTTGCATTTTGCTTTGTTGAAATTGTTCGAATAAAATTTAAAAAAATATAAGCTGCAAAATGTATTTAAATGAAATTATTTAATTATTTATAGCTAAAAATCGGTAGCTCTGATTTTTTTTAGTTCCAAATAAAAAAAAACGATATTAATAATAAAATAAATATAATATAAAGAACTTAAATAATAATAAAGAACAACGCAAAATGATTTGAATAAAATATAAAAAAGTATGCGCTTCAGTTCAAATAAAAATTATTGATATTTGTATATTGTATATAATTATATTTATATTGTATGCAATTTAAAATCTATCTGATAGCTTAATATTTTGAATCTAATTTAAAATTACCATATTACATTGGCTCATCTTAGAATTTGATTCCAATTTAGCAATGCAAATAAAAATGGCAATAAAATACTTAATAATACTTGCACTGTCTTGCTCTTTGTACTCTCGATATCAATTATTATTTAAGGATACAAATAATAATTTTAATAAAGTACAATGATATAAATTAAACTTGATAGATATTAAATAAGCTATTTACATTTAAGTAGAAGCTAAAACTGAATTGAAAGTGCCTTGCCAAATTGGCGGCGTTTCAGTGAAACTTTAGTGCGTTCCTGAGGACACGTCGAAACTCTCGCTAGAGCTGTTGAGAGCAGTTGAGGATGTCGCCATTATTCGGCTTAAAGGCCACACTGTGCCTCGCATGGTCGTGTATTGAGAAGACCGCAGATAAACGTGAATTGCTGCTGGCATTTATTACGGCGTAAAGACGTCGCCCCGGCGGACCGAGTGCATTGCCTTGCGAAAGACGGGACAGCATGTGGCGACGGAGGGACGGGGAGACGGCTGTGGGGGAAGCCGCGAGGTGCTCGACACGGGTGAGCATTGAGCATGAGGTCACTTTGCCGTTAATGTGATTAGCGTTAAAATTAAAATGCTTTCGGAGCTTAACGGCTGAGCTGAGCGATGTGCATTGCCTGCGATGGGCTTGCCCAACAGGGTCTCCAAAGGGCTGGCCGATTATTTAGCAACAACATGCAGGACAACAGCAACAGCATTAAGGAGAATATAATTGCCGTTACCATTCGAAAGGGATCTAGGAGGGAATGTGCGCCTCAAGGCGGGGGATTTGGCAAACAACTCGTGTTCAGAGTAATTGAAATGGGCTAAAGGTCAATGTGTCGTCAGCTTGGCTTATTGGTTTATGTCGTGGATGACAAGGTGTCCACGCCGGCAGGCAGCAGTCAAAGGTGATGGCCGCTAATTAACTTGCCGGAGATGCCGATGAGCCCAAGTCAAATGCTCATTAATTAAAAACGGATTTAGTTTGACCAAAGCCCGCTTCCCACTCCCAATCTGCCAGTCAAGTCTCCCACGCATGTGGCGATTAATATGTGTGTGTTTCCTGGTCATTACAGAGAAACAAACGTCTAGAAAAAGTTATTCAATCATGCTCATTTGATGGCAAAACTCAATCCAGAAGAAACATTTTTAGTTCAAGACAAAAATTCTGGAACATTGGACATGCTTAAAATAAGATTGTTCCTAATTCATGAAGATATTCTTTCAGAAAGAAAGCTAATTCTCGAATATGAAAAAAAATCTTGAATTTAGATTGCATTTTAAATGATTGCCAATTATTTTTTAATCATTGTTTAAGAAGTTAAAAGGACTATTAATTGAAACTTTGTGCCTCGAATATGAGAATGATTCTATCTTAACAAATCCTTGTAAAATGATTTAAATTTTGATTTAAAATGCTTGACATCTTAAAAAATATAATTTTGGAATCTTGTTTCGAGAATGAATCTTTAAGAATCAAATATATAAATTGTATTCTTATTTTTTCTCTGTGTAATACACATAAAATACCCGGCACAAAGACAATGCGTGGGCGTGAGTAATTGATTGCAACCCAAAGCTTGCATCTGTGGTTGATGCTCGTCACATTTGCACCGTCCACAGCAATGCCATTAACTTGGAGCAACAAGTAAATTAAATTGCAGCGAATCCCCGAGTGTTTTGTTTTTAAATGATTGGACTTTTGACCTTTGACTCCGCACATCAAATGAAACGAAAAAATGAAATTAATGTGCCAAGCATTTACAATTCTAAATGAAGCTAAAGAAAACTTGAGTGTTTGATTATTTTAATTATTATTGCTTAACATGGCCTCTTTTTTTAAGCGATTTGCACACGCTGATAACCTGACCTCTGTTCTGAAGCAGGCCCACAAATGAATCACTCAGGCGAATGCGCAGACAAACAGATGTGAATGTGAATGTGAATGTGAATGCTGGTTGCTCTGAATGTTGGTCAATGCTTTAAGGGGTCGGAAACACAGGCAAAATGCTGGTCTTGCGACTTCGTGATACCCTCTAGAATAAAGTGAGGAATGCGGCCTTTAAGCGCGTCAGGAAACCGCACAACTTTGAAGGGCAGTGTCGCATCATAAAAGGCTGCAAAGATGGCCGACGACAACAAAGACCACAAAGATAAAAAAACAAAAAATGGGCATTCAGTCTGGCGTGTGGCCGAGAGTCGAGGGTCGTGGGCCGAGGGCCGAGGGCCGAGGGCGGAGGGCGGAGGGTCGAGAGGCGACCCTGAAGGCAACTTTCATGCTCCAACTGCTGCCCGGGTATCAGGCAAAATTATCATAAAATGGCGTCTTAAAATATTTAAGTTTACTTTTGTTGCTTCTCGCTGTTGCACATTCCTCGCTCTTGATATTATTACGAGTATTGTTGTTGTTGTTCTGGTTGTTGTTTTAATGCTGCGCTGTTTAAACATTGATAAGCCGCTGCCAGCTGCAAATGGCTAAAGAAAACGAAACAGCAACAGCGGCAGTAAGTGAAAGAGACAGCGGTGGCGCGGGGCGGGGCGGGGCGGCGAGAGAGCCTAAGGGTATGAGCCTGGTAACTGTTTTATTTCACATTTTATGTACATAAATAAGTTCAGACATTAATTTTCTATACGAGTGTATTTCCCAAATATTTAAGCCTGACTTGCGTATTTATTTTGTTTCTTCTGCTTCTGCTTCTGCTTTTCCTTTTCCCTTTTTTCTTTGTTTTTTCGTTTTTTTCTGATGTCTTTGCTATTTGTTGGAGCCTTGCAACGGACTAGACTCTGATAACTTTATTATACCCTAGCCGACTGTATCACGGCTTTGTCATCACCGCTGCGACACAATAAAGTAATAAAATGAGTTCGCTATAAATTAAGCGATAATTCAAATAAGTAATTAAATGAATTCGCAATAAATTAAATGATAGTTTAATGAAGCAATCCAATGAATTCGCAATAATTAAATTACAATGGAATGAAGGAAAAAATTAAAAAATGTATTCAATGAAGTAATAAAATGAATGAGTGTTAAATTAAATAATAATTAAATTAAGTAATACAATGAATTCGCAATAAACTAAATGGTAATTCAATTAAGTCATACAAAAAAATCTAAATTAAATGATACATTTGCAACTAATCTTTAAGAAATTTATTAAAATTGATTAATTCCAATTGATTTTGAGTCTAACAAAAACAACGATTAAAAAATCCATTTTAACTCCTGTGTCGCAAATATTACGTATACGTAACAACAACATATTCAATGATTTAATGAAATTAAGTGATAAAATAAATGCGCATAAATTAAAAATAAATTGACAAATAATATAAATGCTTTTGAGTTCGAATCTAACAAGAATAAGTATTTAAAAATCAAAGTTCTCTGCTGTGTCGTATTATTACGTATACGTAACAACAAAATATGCAATTTAATAATAAAACAAAGTGATACAATGAATTGGCATTTAATTTAATGATAAATTCACAAATAATATGAATGCAATTGAATTTCAATATAGCAAAAATAAAGATTTGTAAATCCCCGTTCTCTGCTGTATGTAATATTACGTATACGCAACAACAACATGTTCAATGTAATAATTAAATTGAACGAACAATAATTACGCAACAAATTAAAGATAAATTATGAAAATAATATAAACAAAATGGAACTCGTTGAGCTTCTCATTTCCAATTCATTTCGAATCTAGCAAAAATAAAGGCAATGCATAGATGAAACAAGAGCCTAATAATACGTATACAAAACTTCTTATAAATTTAATTAATTTTTAATTTAAATTGCAAATTAACTAGATAGTAAATTTGTTTATTAGTGAGAGGAAATAGCGACAGTCTAAATAAGTGTAAATTGACACATTTTGTATATCAATCCGATGAGCTCAGTCGTGTGGATTAATGACAAGTACTTGTTGTATATCGCAGCACATAATCACAATACCCTATTAAGGCAATTTGCATTGGACGCAGGGTATAAAACGAATTTCAGGGGCATTTTCGAGGATAAAATGTGGATTTAGCAAGCGTGATCCGCATCGCGTTATAAACACAGAAGTTAGGCGGGAATATAGAATTAAAAGCATCACAAAAACATGAGGAAGGGAAGCTGAAGCTGGACACAGCAGCAGGTATTTCTAAGTCGTGTCGTTTCTTCGCGTTGATTCACAAGTGTTGCAAAAGTAACTTCGCGTTGTTGCTCAACAAACAATATCCACGTGGAAGACGTTTCCCGGAAGTGACTTGGAAATTATGCAGCCAAGGTAAAATAGGAACTCGTGATGTGTGTGTGTGTGTGTGTGGGTGGCAAAGGATGCGGAGGTGAGCACGCGTTTCACGGCTGTCTTCGTCAACACAAATAAAAATGGAACGGCAAACAAGAACGACGTCATCGCTCGGAAATTGAAGTGCACTTTGGCCAAAGCTCCAGACGTGTGGGCGAGAATGTGGTGGCAAGAAGTTGCAGCATGCATCAAGCATCAAGCAGCGAGAAGCGAAAAACGAAAAGCGAGCAGAAATAGCAACAGCGCCGTCAGCTGGTAAACGTTTTGGAAATCACTTCACAAATGCGTTGCCAACGTCTACATTAATCGCATTATGGCAAGCGACCCCAAACTCAAGCTGCTCGCTGCTCCTTCGAGTTATGCTCGTCTGTGCACAGTAAGAAATTCAATTTCCCAAGCGCCGATCAGCGAACTAATCCGAAATGCCAACACACTCAACACGCGCTAAATCCTTGGCCAACTGGCTTGCCACAAGAAATGCCACAAATAAATATTACATATTTACTCTTGAGGTTGTTTCCTACAATTAAATCCAAGGAGTATCTGCTAGTCAAACTTTTTTAGTTGTTTTAAAGCGAAAAGATTCTCTTTGCTGACAAACTCTGCTTAAGCACATTCCACAGAGAGACGGGGCACAAAAGAAATAACGACAGTGTCTGTTTCTTAGTCCGTGTAATGTGTTGCAAGCATGTGCATAGTTGCCACACAGACTGCTGCCACTGTGCAAACAACATTCACGCATACGCCAGGTACTTTGTCTTGGCGTTATGAATTTCCTAGAATACATGTCGTAACACGATGCCAAATATTAACTTACTTTCCATTGTGCTGGTCGGATTGCAGAAAAATTAAATCAGCGTTGCAGCAGAAGCAAAAAATCTACGCAAACTTTAAGTCGAATAACATTTTAAATTGAGTTCTGCATTCAAGCTGAAAAAGTTTGCGTGTTGTTGAATTAGTTTTCTCCAACATTTCTCATGCAACACTTCACTTAACCGAGTTTTTCATGTGCATTATTTAAACGAAATTAGTGGAAGCCTTAAATCGAATGAATAAAGTAAGTATTTTGCCACTCGCCGAGATTAAAATGATTCTATGCAAGTAGAAGTTTGTTATTTCTAAACATTTTGATGCCACTATCAGCTATCATACTCCTCATAGTAAACAAAATCCAGTTTTAAATTGACTTAGTCAAGTCGGCTTATTTGCACAGCAACTTTGACGGCCTTAATTCTTAATTCTCGGCTTGCCCTCGGTGAACTATGCGGATTGCGTAGAACTTTTAAAGTTGCCTGCAAATCTTTTGTATTCCATCGTAATTAATGTAATGGAAGGCGTTCCTGCCCTCGAAACTTGACACTGAATTTTTGTCTGCTGCCATTTGATTTGAGGAATTGCTGGAAGATATTTTAGGGTAGCAGCTTTTCTAATTTTGCTTGATGTGCGGTGTGACTACACAGCGACATTGCCAATTTCACATTCAAGGCTTCGTATGTGGCCAAGTTTGGCGCTGACTCTCGAGCGTCTATCTCATAAGCCAGCTGGCTGGTAAGCAAACACAAACACATGCAAGGAATGTCACCGTGATTGACAGACGTTGTGTCTGCTCCTGTCTACTGCTGTCGGAACAATTTTGCGTTTTTAATTAAATCTGTACGCACAGCACAACACAACACAACAGCAGTTTTCTCCTTAAAGTTGGCTTATTCAATTCACATTCCGTGCTACGCGTGTGGCAGCCACAAAGGTGAGCCACACGCAGGATGTGTGTGGAGTGGCAGGTTGCAGTTGCCGTTGCCGTTGCCGCTGCCGCTGACGCGTGATCGCTTTCCATGTTGCGGCACGTGGCGTCAGGCAGCCACTGTCTATTCACGTCTTTATTCCGTCGGCCACAAAAACTCTAGCCGCAGTCGGCGTCTCAGTCACTTTCGTTTACCTGATTTGTTGTCGAGCCGTAAAAGATGCCGAAGCAATCAATCAAAATTAAAATCAAGCCACCACTCGACGGCACTCGTAAATGGCCTCTGTTTATTTGCTGGCTACTTTAACTCCGCTGCACACACACACTCTCAGCTGGCCATTGGGTATATGTGTGTGTGTCTGGTCGGTGTTTGTTTGTTATGCCGAACACGTAATAACATCAATCAACTCTAATAGATAAAATTCTGATTCAGCTGGCGCAGTTCAGTTTATGATTATCCCGCCAAGTTTAGAAATTCCATTACACAGCAAATAGTACAAGCTTACACATAATTATTGTTGTTGTGTCTAACTAATTTTAACCGCATAACAATGTTTGATGGCCGACTAAAAGCTGGCAGGTAAAACTATTTATTGAATTGCATCCATTTTAATTCAAGTTTAGTTTTGGTACTCATAATATTTTTAATTAATTTAAAGCAATTTAATCTAATTTTGAATCATTTGAATTATTTTTATAATTCTCGGTAAATGTAAAATATTTTACTAGCCATAAAAAGTTTAATTAAAAATAAGTATTATGTTTGTATATTTCGTATTAAATATAAAAGTTGAATTTCTTTTAATATTTTGTAAATATATAGTTTAAAATAAAAATCTTTTTGTAAACTCTTTTAGTATGCATAATATCCATTAAACAAATTTATAATTATTTTTAAATAAGTGTAGAAGTATTTAATGCATCAAAAATCAATTCTGTAAATGTAATGAATTTATACGAAATAAATTTGCAATATAACACAAATAAATATATGAAAATTCGTTTTATTTTGAACAATTTTAAATTAAATTGCAGGGTATTTGGCAGTGCAGCACTTTCGAGTAGCGGTTGCTTTTGAGTTGTCTGTCGCCGCTGCCTGGGCTCTGATTGATTCCACAGCCGTGCGAAGTTTGTCTGCGTCTTTTGATGAGCTGTCATTTATCAGATGACACTTGAATGGGCCTTTGCTGTGAGCCGCATTCGGGTGATAAAATTAACCACGCGCCATTCTCGCCGCACATTTCTGCAGGTGAACTGTACTGTACTGAACTGCGATAGGGCGTGGCCATGACCTTTTTTCTCCCATATAAATCGTACGCTTTTTTTCAATTTCAAGTTGGGCGAATTTATGACATTCGCTCGTCGAGACGCACGAGGTGAGCTAATGGCAACAAATCTGAGCATCGCATAAGTAATTTGCCTGCCTGCCTGCCTGCCTGCCTGCCTGAATGGTTGAATGCCTGAAAGCCGCATGCTTTGCTTGGGCGGCGGGCGGCCTGTTTGATTTATTTGGACAACATGTCACACACGTAGTAATTTTACTCCAAATTATGGGCGACAAAAAAACAACACACACAGAGAAAAGGCGAAATGCAAATGGTTTGTGCTCAACATAAACATTTAACCGCACAATGGCCCACAGGGCGTATGCATAACGTCAATTTAAAGAGCCCAAAGCAGACCAATTCCAAACGGCATATGCTTATGCTCTGCGTGTGTGCGTGGTGTGCGTGGTGTGCGTGTGTATATTGCTGCATGCGTGTTTGCCCTAACCAAAAAACGTGCGACGCCTGTCAAATGCGCATTCGGTGGCGGCAGCGACAGGTCCAAGCTTCGAGCTCGAAGCTTCAAGCTCCCGGACACTGGCCAACGTGAAATGGAACCAAATGCGGTCGAGGTATGCGGCTGGAGGGGGCGGGGCCAACGATGTGTTTTGATTGAGAACATACACAAATATTAAGTATGCCTGTTTAAAAAGCAAACACGACAACGACAACGACATCAGCAGCAGCAGCAACAGCAGAAGCCACAACAAATATTGGAACTGAGCTAACAATCGCCAGCAAAAAATGATGACAACAAATAACGAATCAGGCTGAATGAATACAGGGTACTCACGAGTCGACCAAAATAGAACTCTTAAATATTACACAAACATTGAAGTGAATTAAATTAAATTCACACACTCTGTATGACGTAAGAAATGAAAATTACAATTAAATACTGTGGTCCAATAAAATTGTTTTTAAAGCTTAATTTGATATAAATTAAATATTTGTGTTTTTCATGCTTAATGTTTTAAACGAAAAACAATTTAATTCCGCACTCTGCTTGGGCTTTATGGATTCTGATGTTATTAATATTATATATTCTGGTTGAATAATTTGATAATTCGATATAATAGAAATATTTGTGTTTATCGTAATGTTTAAATTGGAAAAAGAAAAAATATAAAAGGCTTTATTAATTCGGACAATTACAATTAAATGTTGTGCTACAGTATTTAAAAATTATGCATAATTTGAAATTAATTAATAATTAAATTTGTGATTTCTTCTTTTTATTTTTATCAACATTTGAATCTTGAATTTCTTTTACAAAATATTGTAATCAAGTATATTCCATTAAACAATTGAATAATTGCTTTTATAACGCAACTAATTTTTAAATACCGCAACTTTCTAAATAAGTACTCGAGTATCAGAGTATTCGCATGTTGAGTTTGTTTACTTGTTGCAAATACTGTGAAATAAATGGACTGCTTTTTGATGAGCTGCAGATCCGAAAGTTTGTATGACAATGACGGATGGGTTAAGTTTGATTTGAGCGCCATAAAGATTAGATTAGCTTGCTGCTGAAGTAAATTCAAGTCGAGTCGAGTGTTAGTTTGGCATCTGTCATGTTTTGATGCTATCTGACCAGATTGACAGCATAAAAGTAGCAGTCAACAGATTGCTGCAGCTCAGATTTAATCAAATGGCTACTAAAAAATGTGTTGCGATTTAATTGTTTGCTTTTAAGTTCTTTATTTGCAGAAATGATCAAAGTAATTGCAAATAAATTCATTAATTCTCCGTCTGCGCAAATAAGTATGCTTTTATGAAAGGTTTTTTGCTCTCTCTCTCTCTCTGTCTAATTGTAAATAGCAGTAATAATGCGATTGTTGGGCAAATAGTGAAAATCGATAGATAAACACTGTGAAATGGAATGCGAGAAAGCTGTGGGCTTAATCTCTGCATGTGATGGCATTCATGGCGACGGCAATGGCGATGGCGATGGCAATTCGCATTCGCATTCGCATTCGCCATTCGCCATTCACAATTCGCAACTTCAAACATGAGGCTAGGCATTGTACTATGTGTACTTTGTGTTTGCGCGTGAATTTTCATTTATAATTTCATCGTTCACTTGCACGGGATTTTTCATTTCGTTTCTGTACAAAAGAACCCTAAATCTCCCGGTCTCGGTCTCGGTCTCGGTCCCAAGTCAACACCCATATTACTCTGCAGGCTGCCACTTAATGAACTTAACTAAGTGGGCGACCGGGCCAAGGACTTTTTGGTTTTTGTGCTTTTGCCGTTCGCCGTTCGTCGCGTTTTTTGGCTGCGTTTGTTGCTTTTGTTTGAACCTTTCAGCGCGGATTGTCGATTTCTTTATTGTTGTTAAGTTAACTCGATTTATGTATTCAGCGCTTTTGCCTTAAAGCAAAACATAACGGGGAGTCAAATTTACCACTGCACTTTGCAGCATAATTTCCAGCTTACAGCACCAACAACAGCAGCAGCAATAATAATGACAGCAAACAGCAACTGTACTGAGCATAAGCATAAGCATGAGCAACAATAACAATGGCAACAACAGCGAAAAAAAGGTCGTAAAATGTTGCCTCTAACAACAAACAAAGAAAAGTGCCACAAACAAAAACACAGTGCAAACTCCAATAAAAGTTCGCCTCGATGTCAGGCGGCCCAGGCGGGCACAAATTTTCAATGAAACCTAAAAAGGATTTCTCCTTCAAGTCAATAAACTAAGGCGAAGCTAAACCCTATGCTGACTGCTGCGAGTCGTTTTTGAACCGTCACACACACACACACACACACACACACACACACACACACACTCCTTAAGCACACACAATGAATACCTGAACCTAAACCTGGCCACACTGACAAATGCTGGCAGCTTCTGGTCCCTTGGGCCCCAGCTCCAACTCAAGGCTGAAGTCTGAAGTCTGAAGCTGAGTCCTAAAGTAGCCCCTGATTCACTCGACTTATAATGAACTGAATTGCTAATTACGTTTGCGGGCAAACATATTTCTTAGCCGAACGAACTTCTTCTGCCCGCATTAAGACCCTTAAATTTTGTTGCGCCCGAAGTAAGTAAGTTCTATTATCCTCAGCTGGACACGCAGCTCGAAAAATATTTAATATCCATTTACGGTGCTCCAATTTGGCTAGCAAAGTTCTTTTTTCGCCTTCCCTCCTCCGTCCCCCGCGATGTTCGATGGTCCGAGCAGCTGCCTCCAGTTTGCCTCCACATCGTAATGCCACTCAGGGCCGCAGTGCTTGTGGAATGAAAAAGCATTCGATGAAGTTCGAGCTGCAAGCAGATGCGATTTCTGCACAACTTGCAAACACAAGAAAATACATAAATTATTACATTTGCTGCTGCAGAAGTGTTGAGCTCCAAACCCATTTATGCTATTGAATTATGCTGAATTCCTGATGAAAACATAAATCCCAACACTTCACTTGGACTTTGTTTATTTTAAGCAACTGCATATGAAAAAAATAGTTGTATATTATTTGAATTTCATTTAAATGTAAATTTCAATTGAATTTATACAATTGACGTTGTTCGAAAAGCAAAGTTATTTGTTGACAGAAATATTGAAGCGTAGCATTCGGCAATGTTGTTAAGCTGAAATCTTACTGAATTTGCTCAACCCAAAATATCGCTTACATTGTTTTCGCATAGTCTTGATAAATGAAAATATACTTTAATTCAAGTTACTTTTCAATGACTAATCTATTACTTGAATAATTCGTAGAGTTATTGATTTTTAAAACAATATATGTATAGATTTTTCAAACGACAAAGATACATTGTACTTTTTTTTTAATTTGATGCAATCGAAGGCTTAACTGTAAGCGTGAAATGGAAACTTATGGGATCACCCATAGAGGAAAATATGCGCACAAAAAGCGATAAAAAGTGCAAGCGAAATTTGCGCTTTCTGTCGCTATTTCTTCTATTGCAGACACAGACATCTAACATACCTGAACTTACAGAAGCACTTTGATTTCGTTTTGCTTGTCGCTATTTTTCTGGTACACACAGAAATTAACCAAAAAGGCAAAACAATCACGTGCAACATCGTTTCACAAAACTATATGTGTAGTGTAGTGCAAATTAACTTAAACAAGAAGAGAACAAAATATGAAGCTTGTTAAATTGTTTCGCAACAAACATCTTCTTTTTTTATTTTGAAAAATTCTGATGTGTTGCATTTCGTTGGATGGATGGTGGAAGCTCTAACAAAAACAAGAATGTAAAAACAACTTGCATAAATCATACATTAATTCATAATATTAGTTTTAACGCCAATAATTCGTTATTGAATAGAATAACATTAAAGATAAAGAAAATATATTTTAAATTAAACGAAATTCAAAATACAATGCAACAATTTTGAATTTAAAATAATTTAAAACAAAGAAAATAGATTTCAAATTAGGGTTCTTAATTTGTTTCTTCCAGGTTGCTATACAGCGTGGGCAAACCAATTCAGCATCCCAAAAGTAGGGACCTATATTGATACCCATTAAGCAACCCTAATTTGGGGAGCCTTTCCTTGCAGAAATTAAATACGAAAACGAAGTGAAGAGACGGTTTCCTGGAAAGTATTTATTTCAACCGCTACAAACAAGTGCAGGGTGAAAACTGAAGTTAATTTTTCCTTTAAAATGAATCGCCTCTATAATCATGCTTATCGTTGGCGGCATACTCGTAATTGAAATGAAGCTGCATCATCACAAGAGTTTCGCACAGTTGAAGGAATTTCGGCAATGTTGCATACAGAATTGCGCATTTGTTTAGAGCGTCTAATGAACAGAGCGTCCCGCGACTTCATTTCGTGTGGCGTTCAGTACCTGTTGTGCCATTTGGTGCGAAACATTCTTGGGAAGCCATAAGAGCTGCTTGACTCTAATTATGAGTCTACTTTCGGCTACATTTCCGCATAACTTCAGGCCGCTTTGCCTTCGCCCAAAGTCGACTTTTATGGTGAAGCATTTTCTTTTTATGATGATTTGGCCAGGCCGAAACTTCTCGGGGACGACGCGAACACAGTTTGTTTTGCCAAGCGAAAAGTTTCTGCCATTAGTTTGCAAAGTGTTTTGGAAATCATCGAAAATGTTGCGAAACGCACTTGAAATAAATTATTAAATACAATTAGACTAATGTTAATGTGCATTTAGATATGCATATTCGTCAAATAATTCATCAATTTAATGCCTGAATTACGCATGCAATATGCCACTCATTAAAGTAGCAAAACTCACAGGAAATATGTAAGAGGCTTTTTAATTTATTCTATAGCTCTATAAAATTTATATCTGTTGATCTTCTCCACCGGCGAGATGATGCTATTACTCGTAAATGATGCGAAATGTTATTTACGGGGACTTAAATTGCATTAGCATGAAATTAATGTCAGCCACGCAGAGCATGCTCGAAGCCCCGAATACCCTGGAGGGCGCTTGCAGTGTCAATGATTTAAAATAGCTGCCACAATTCGACAAACTCCGATGGCGATGCGGTAAATTGGCTTTAATTGTCATTTAATTGACAAGAATCAAATTGATAAACTAGTTTGACGGCAGCTCGATTATAATATTTGCTGCTAATATTTCAATTAAACCCCATTGACAGATTATCAATTCAATTTAAAGTGTTAAGCCAATTGTGTCTAAAGTCAGTTTGTTTCCATTCAAATCACTTTTTCTGCACTTCAGTGTGTTGTGAATAATTAATTATTTTTTATAATGAATGAATGTTGTTAATTAGTTGCTGTGAAAAGTACATTATTATAAACAAAAAATGTAAATTCAACTTTTTATAAATACTGATTTTCATAAATTACTTGTTTTTAACTAAAAAATGTGTGTTTAATAAATACTCATAAGAATCGCCTAAATAAAAACTGATGTAATGTTTAATATTCCAATAGCATTTTTCTTTGTCGCCTCAGATTACTTTTCAATTAATTCCAAGCCCTTTTTCTACGGTTGAAAGACGAATTGTGAAAATAAATTTTAATTTTGTGAAATTGATGTGTCAAATTGAATTTATGTTGAAGTAAAGCAGAGGAACTCGCCGTCCACTGTACACTGTGCAACCCGGCGAACAAAAAGCAAAAAAATAAATGAAACACGAGATAAGAAATGGCGCCAACAGCCAAAACAACACCAAATGCAAATACAATAATTAAAATTAATTAAAACACAAAAGTAAATAAATAAATGGAGAGCACATTGGCCAGAAACCATTCGGCCAAGTTAACAGCCCTGAGAGACTGAGCACCGAGAACTGAGCCATGCTCGCTGTTCGCTGCGGGCTCTAAGCTGCGAGCTCTCAAATCTGGGTGGATCCGGGCGAGTTTAATTAATGCAACGGCATTATTTATGTGCCCGGCCGAAGTTTGCCTTTTTGGTGGGCCCTTCAAAAAGTTAAATTGAATTAGTCACTTTGGCGAAATAAAGCAAGTAAAAAACGCAGCCGCTCAGCTGCTCAACTGCAGGCTACCCTGCATGAGTATTTAAATAAATAGTAATAATTATTATAAACCACAAGAGATGCTGCAAAGCAATGCCAGAAGACGAATTATTTCCTCAGCTATATACAGTATTTTTTGGGTCTCACAAACTCATCACATCGCTGCTCCAATTGTGCTCAAAGGGTGGCAAAACGAAAGAGTTTATTACAAAAAACAAGAGCGGCAAAAAATGTGGAAAATAAGTTCGGATGACTTTTGCAAAACTAGAATAAATTTCCAACGTCTCCAGATGACGTGCAAAATGTTGATGTTCATTTTTTGTGGCTTAAAGTTGGCACTTGATTTATAAAAGCAGGCTCCCGCAGCCGCCCCACGAACTTGAAAAGGTGTCAGCCGGCAAACAAAGCAAAGCGGTGGTTAAATAATGAGCAAAAGGTGTAAACAAGTGGAAGCCGTCGCCGGCACGCTAATTAACTTGACAAATGTGATGTCCTTTTCTCTGCCAGGCACTGATTATAATAATGTTGTTTCAGCTCTCGGCTCTTGGCTTCACAATGCGAGTCGCGACAGGATATTCCTCAAAGGGGCGAGACAGAGCTGCTAATGTAAATACCACCTGATTGCCAAATATTGCAGCAATTAAGTAATCATTTCATTAATGCCAAAAACAGTGCAAACAAAAACAAAACTCGAAATTATGCATTACCAATTCTGTTTAATGCGGATTGCGAAAAGACATCGTTGGCTATTTGCTGGCAGCATTATTAGCATTGCAAATATGTAATTAAAAAGTTTGTGAATAGACGCTGTTTATTCTTAGACATCAATCAATCGATTCCAAGAATAGAATATCCGACATTAAACATAATTTGCAGAGCCAATAAATAAGTTTAATTGTTATTTACAATTCACCCCAAATAAAATGTTCGCCACTTGGCAATGTTGCAGGTGCTTGGCAACAAATGTTGCACAGCAACAAGTCCGCTTGGCAACATGTTGCCGCTGCGCCGATAACCATGGTGAGTTTCGCTGCTCTGGCGCCGAAAAGGACGTCGCAAGAACCGCTGGCGGCATTGCGTGGATTCAGTGCACGACGGTGACTTCAACGCGGCGGCACACGGCGCGCGGCAACCGCAAAACCGATTAATTACCGATTATTGCGCTATTTTTTTTCGAGTGTACGAGTGTCCGAGTGTACGAGTGTGCTAGTGTGTGGCCAGTGTTGGATCGGGAGTTCAGGGTGCGAGATCTAGAGACAGCCTCACGATTAACGCAATCCACTACTATCGCCAGCTGCTGTCCGCGCTCGCGCCGCTGGCAACCAATGCTGCCCTGCAGCTCAACGCCAGCTATGCTGCCGGCGAGCTCTACGGCAGTGGCGAAGGCCTCAACGGCAGCGATCTCTACATCTACTACGGCAGCGAGCTCGACCTGGACGCGGGCTCCAGTGTCGCCGCCTCATCGCCGGCGCCATCGTCCTCGGAGGGTGCTGCAGTGCAGCTGAGCAGCACCGCCAGCTATGTGGCGGCCACAGAGGCGGCGTCGCGACTGCCGCCAGTGGCAACGGCTCAGCCAGCGAACCGCAGCGTGTCGCGTGTCATTGCCGACGTGCCCATCTGGGTGATTCCATGCTACAGCATCATACTGCTGTGCGCCGTGGTCGGCAATCTGCTGGTGGTGCTCACTCTGGTCCAGAATCGCCGCATGCGCACCATCACCAACGTCTTTCTGCTCAACCTGGCCATCTCGGACATTCTGCTCGGCGTGCTCTGCATGCCCGTCACCTTGGTCGGCACTCTGCTGCGCAACTTCATCTTCGGCGAGTTCCTCTGCAAGCTCATCCAGTTCGCCCAAGGTGAGTCCCGACCAGACCTTTTATTTATCGTTTTATTATGCCATTCCCACGGCTGCAACTTAAATGGATCATACATTCTGGCGCAATTGCTATTCCCACTTGCGGCACATATATCTAACCGTGTCCCAGTTAAATGGACTCGAAGCCGAGCTGGCGACGATTGCAGCAACAACTATCTGGCATCTGTCGCTAATTATAGTCCACTCGTAGAGTCTATGGAGTGGGCGGTCGGGTTTATTTCTATTCCCATTTTGTAATCGAGCGCATGCATCTGACGCGACCTGAGCTGGGTTTAACTACGCGTATTCGCGATTTGTTGTCTGTCCCGCTGAAATGGGTTGAGAGTCTCTTTCGTTAATTAACAACTCGCGTATCTGCAGCAATGAAAGTAATCGCATTCCACTGCCCTGCCTCACTGACTATCGAACTATACGAAGGCTCTGAGCGATTTTTTGGTTCGAGTAGTTTTGCTTTATGAACCAAACTGTTCAGCGAGTGCGTCATAAAACGGGGAAAAGTTAGATGGAATTGTTTGGGTTTTCAGGCGATTTGATTCAAACTCAATTCTAGCGCGATGAATTGAAGTTTTCGAGCGAAAAACACACGATGGAAATAGATTGCATTTTTTGTAGTCACAAAATAGCATCAAAGGACCAAAATATTTTGGCGACGTCAAAGTGAAACAATTTCTTTCATTCTTTTTGTAGACTAAATATTTTGCTTTAGTTAAAGTATTTTTAAAGTTATTAATGTAATTTTTGTACATAAACTTAAGAACACTCACAACTCGTTTAATTAATAAATGTATTATACTTGGAAATAGTTATACAAAATTGAATTTTGAAATACTAAATGATAGTGTATTTATAAGCTCCACTTTGTAGTGCCAGTAATATTAGTAAAATTGAAACAAATTGTCAAATTTATTGAAATTTTGAGTCCATCCTGCGCACGTCTGGCTTTTAAGCGAAACTGTTGTATGATTTATGTGAATTTAAAATTAAAATAAAATATCCACAGCAGCATTTTGTAAACATCCGTTTCCGCTAAAAAGAAGACAGTTTGTTGTATCGATTTAAAAAACAGCCAATCGAGCGTAGACTGCCGAAAAAGAAACGACTTTTATTTGCATGCGACCATTTGGGAGTAAGGATATGGCTCAGCGTCGATTTAAAGGAAGTCGAACGCATTTCCATTCCATTTGATTTCATTTTTATGCGCACATTGCCATCTATGGCCCTGTATATAGTATATAGTACTGCGATAAATAGTACGGTACTCAGACAGAGTTCGATATCAGATTTATGCACGGCTATTTCGCACTTGAAGCGAATGGACTTCATAATTTAACCTAACTGCCATTCGGCGCGCTACAAAATGTGTCACACACATTTTACAACCAACTGTGCGTGTGTGTGTGTGTGTGAAGTATCCATTTTTATAGTAATAAATTTGAAAAGACGGCAGCGAATCTCTGACCCGACTAACGATGAGTGCCAGCAAAGTCATAACTGGAAGCGAAGCCATCATTGTGGTTACACCAAGGGTTCAAAGGTTCAAATATGCATATGTTCACACACACACACAGACAGACACACACACACACACGCACACACACACACACACAGAGACGCAGACGCAGACATTTGAGCGGAAATAACCGGATATAAAAATACTCAGTGCTCGGTGTTGTAGTTCCGAGAAGTTATGACTTAGCGCAGTCACTTTTCAGGTTGGAGAACCCGTGATGGGGATTTAATGGCTTGCCCTCGACATTGTCATTGGCTTTCATATATATAGTACGTACATATATTTTGCATATCTTTCCGGTTCGGTTCGGTTCGGTTCGGGGGGGGAGGGAACGTCGATCATCGATTTCGATTTCATTAGAACTCGTCATTCGTGGCGAGAGCACTCGCTGTTATTCGCAGGGCTTAGCAAAGTGGTTGTGGCACCTGTCACAAATGCTTAACAATTGGCCAACTTCATTTGGCTGGCTCTAAGCCCTTTTATCACCACTGGCCAACCTTGGAGACTGCTCAACCATTCACAAGGTTCAAGCACGATGCGCTGCTTCTCGCCAATTTCATTAAAACAAAGTTACAAGTAGTGAGAAGAGAGAACTGAGAAAGCTGATTGACTGTCAGATACTCTAAGTATATTCACTGTTTAAATAATTATGTTTATAAAAGGTAATCTTTTCATATATTTATTTATTTATACACTTTTTTATTAATAATATGTATTTTATTTGTATACTTGTTATTTATTTATTTCATTATTATTTTTTTGTTTCTCCAATTTTCATATTTTTATATTAACTTTTAAATTGATTTTGATGCACTACTTCCATTATTTTTAATAATATTTATTCACCTATTTATTTACATGCATAAATTTGTTTCATATTATGTAAACATGTTATGCTCAAAGCCTTGGCCTCGAATTTTCTTATATGAATTTCTAGTTTAATTTAATGAGCTTTTATTGTAATTAAATTGAAATGCAAGCGAACTTTTTCTAAGCTACCCAACCACTTGGAAACAAATTATTTATGAAGGCCGAATAAAATTCAGCGGCGAAACAAATGCGAATATGAAACATAAACATAAATTTGAGTGCTAGATGCAGATACAGGCGAAAGATATATGGAAACAGTTGGTTGGCCTTGGGCAGGGCAGGGCAGGGCAGGGCTGAGGCTGAGGCTGAGGCTGAGGCTGATAGTAGAACAAGATGTACAAGTCTGAGCATTTGCCTAAGCTTAAGTCTTTGCAAATGCGAAGCCAGTAACAATGACTCTGGGATAATGCCTCGGCAAATCCTCATTTTCAATGCGAATTAGGCAAAGTCTTAGCGTACTTCTGCCACAGCATGTAAAAGTCTCAAATGTGAAAATGTGAAAATCTGAATCTGAATTTGAATTTGAATTGGAATTGGAATTGGAATCTGTGAGAATGTGCAAGTGTCGCTGCTTGCCTCTGGCCTTGTCACCTGCCAGCCAGCGAGCGTGTGCGTATTTCTTTTATTTCATTTGGGGCGAGTATGTGAGCTGGCATTCCTCAACAGATTTGGCCAAATTGTGGCAGCTTCAATTGTTGTGCGAGTGCTGAGCTGTGGCTCTTAAAGCGATTAGAAAAATCGTATGTATACATTTCAGCAGGCAGGCAAACTACTGTATAGGCACAGCAAGCGTTATGCAAGAGGATTAAATGGCAAGGACATTGTGTCACTGAAGTAAACAACTTCGAGGTACACACACAATGTTTTTGAAAAGGCAATTTGCGGGGGACTAGTTGAAAGCACTTTAAGCTAGGCAAATTCTAAACTGTGTGCGACGCCTTTGGGCTGGAGCTCTGCAGTTTTATGACTTGTTTCCGTTTCCGGGCGTCGCTGTCGCTGCCGCTGCCGCTGCCGCTGCTGCCGCTGATGATGTTTATAATGTTGTTTACTTTGCTTGCTTCGCTCGCTGCGAGTTTTTTGGGTATTGGGGGCTGACGGCCTGACGAAATTGTTGCTACGTGCATGTGTATTTCAGACATTCATCTTTCGCCTCGACACCCACATTACCAACTTATTAACAGCATAATAACAATGGCAGGCAAACAAGTTGTGCCACCCACACAATCGCACACACACGCTCTCGCACCACAACAAGCTGCCACATGCCATCGCACACACATTGAGACAACGCCATATGGCAATTTGTTATACAAACACTTCTGACGCCTTGCGCCTTGTGCCTTGCGCCTTTTGCCCTCGATGCTGCCTTCTGAATGCTGCTTTTCGCTCGACCAACATCGATACGATATACGATGGCTGTGTGTGGACCACATCTGTTGCACGGCATCGACTTGCACCGGCTCGGCTTGGCTCGGCTCGTAAATTTATAAATGTCAACGTCGCCCTGTCACACCAATTTATGACCATCATTACGTCAAGGTACAGCGCACGCTGCACTTCAAAGGCAGCCCTGAACTTCTTTCTCATCCTTCTCTTCGCTGCTGATATGTGCACGCAATGCTGTGAACTCCCGCTAATGCCACGCCCCGCATGCCAATTCAATTTCAATTTCTGCCCAAAAGCCAATAGCCAACTTCATATCCAAGAGCAACTTGGGCTCTTCGCAGGAATCGAACAAAACAGAGCCTCCCGCCTCGCCCTGAAATGTATGCTACGATTATTTGAGGCATTGCATCCATATCTGTGTTTAATAGCCTCTCCATCCAAAGCGACATTTAAATATAGATCCATAATAGGCGTGTGTGCCGTTGCAAAGAGCATTAAAGCCAAATACTGAGAAAAATTCCAGACATTGGCCGCCGCGTCTCAGTCTAGCTCAGTTTGTCTGTCCGCATGCCTTTCTGTCTGTCCGTTTCGGCCTTGGTCCCATTCAAAGTGCTGACAGCGTGCAAATTAATAATTAATTGGATTTTTTTCTGTTTTGCTTGTGCTACTTTTATTTCGTGTTGCTTCAAAAACACACACACACAAAAAAAAGAATGCTGCAGCCATTAATTAGGCTTGGCAAAGACAAAGATGTCGGGACAAATGGCGACAACTAGAAGCCAGGAGCTGAACGAGAGTTCTTGGCGAGGACCAGAGGCTAGCAAAGTTATTACAACTATTCATAATGAAAGACAAAATGGCTAAAAGAAATTTGCAAGTGCAATGCAAAATAAAAATCGAGAAAATTGCACAAGAAAAGGGGTGAAATTTCATTTGCGGCTGCCACGAAAACTTTGCAAAGAAAAGTAGTTAGCTTTAAATTTTATTTAGTTTTTAGTTTAACACAAAAAAATAAAGTTTTCATATAAATTTATTTATTTAATGCTATTTCTCTAATTGAACTTTAAACATTATAATAATAGTCGTGAAGAAATTCAATTTGCGGTTGGCATTGAAATTGTGCAATGAAAATAAATAAAAATAATGTATTATTATTATTATTTAAACGTAATTTAATATCAGAACAACCGAGTATTTAGATGCACAAAATGAGCAATTAATGTGTTGACATATATTATTTAAAAACGGAATTAACGAGCATTTAGTCGTAGTCAAGTAAGAGGCTCGTAATGTTGTTTATGCAAGAACTACACGGCTTAGCAGTCTTTAAATGTTAAGTAGTTGCCATTAAAAAGAAATGACTGCAACTATTATTTTTCATGTGGAAACAAATGGCTCGAAACATGAGTTAGCTTACTGCCTTGCCATCTGCACGGCCAGAGAGGCATCTGTCTTTTATTTGCACTAGTTTGCCTTTAAGTAGTTGGCCTTTGCCTAAAGTTTGCGTCGTGTTGTCGTAGCCCCTAGTTTTTAATAAGAGTTAACCAACCAAAAACGCTGCACACTTAGTGTGTGTGCGTGTGTGTGTGATATGTGCAGACACAGTTTCGCCATTACTGTCCCACTTTGCCCCAGTTCCCGTCCTCGTGCCCGTCCCCAAGGGGTTATGCATCATGAAACATTTTCCACATTTGTTTTTCGCCAACATCGCCATCCAGCTGGTCTCGGCCTGCAATTTGTGCCAGGTGAACAAGCCGTTGTGTGTGCGGGTTTCGTGGGGCCCGTCCTGATGATTACCAAGAGCGTCCTCAAAGCATGCCGCAGTCGTACGCAGAACATAATAATTAGCTTATTCAATTTATAACCACATATGCAAAAGAGTCAAAACTCGTTTTGCCAGTGGTCGCATAAATAAATGGATTATGGCCTAGACCTTGTGCATAATTAGCGAAAAATAATAAACTCTGAAGCAAATCAGTCGTAATGTACGATTTCAATGTAACTACATGATTAATTGGTTTACAGCAATCTAGTTTTTTGCTTGCAAACTAATGTGAATTATTCTTCGCAACATTTTACGAATTTAACTATGCAATTAACCAGTCGTAATGCATAATGTCCGTAAAATTCAAATTCATGATTAATGCGATGACGACAAGTCAGTTTACCCATATTTACTAATTTGAATAAATTGTAGTATTCAAATGCCATTTATAATAATAGCTACTATTAATCGTTAATGAATAATTTTTTAAACAATTACATGAAAAATAGCATTCACAGCAAGTTGGTTTATTTATAGTAATCATAGGATACAATATTTTAATTATAATTCAAACTAATATTAATTTGTAAAATAATTTACATTTTTATACCCGCTACCCATAGGGTAGAAGGGTATTATGACTTAGTGCCAACAGAAAATGTATGTAACAGGCAGAAGGAGGCATCTCCGACCACATAAACTATATATATTCTTGATCAGTGTCAACAGCCGAGACGATATAGCCATGTCCGTCTGTCCGTCTGTCCGTCTGTCCGTCTGTCCGTCTGTATGAACACCTAGATCTCAGAGACTATAAGAGCTAGAGCTACCAAATTTGGGGACAGTACTCCTATATGTCCTACGCAGATCAAGTTTATTTCAAAAGTTGGATGCCACGCCCCTTTCCGCCCCCAAAAGACTGTAAAAGCCGTAATAATAGACCTAGAGCATTGAATTTTGGTATGCATAATAATAATTATATTTTCAATGATTCCTGTGAATTTGGTTGAAATCGAATAAAAAACAAGGAAGTTATTAAAGAATCAATTTTATATGCAAAATTCACTTGCAGCTGCCCGCGCTTTGTTTGTTTAGTTGACAGTGTGACCATAACGGTGTTGCGGTATTTTACCCGCTATTTTCAAATATATACAAAAAAACAAGTTTTAGTATATTTGGTATGTTTTTTGTTTAAATATAATTTAATTTTTTTGTTTTTTCTCGAAATGGGTTGCGGGTATCATACGGTCGAGCACTCTCGACTGTAGCTTTCTTACTTGTTTATTATTTTAACAATTAATCTGACGCAACAATTACAGCAATTGTAGATTGACATCAAGGAAGCTTATTTATGTTAACTAATTTCAATGAATCTAGGTATTCAACTCGGCTGCAACATTTACTATTAATGATAACGAATATTAATCGGAAATGATGGCTACACAGGAAGATAGTTCGGTTATATTTATTAATTTATATATCTGCAACATTTGTAATTTTTAATAATAACTAGTCAATTTATTTTATATATTTTTTTAATCACGGTTTTGATAAGAAAAGTACTTTTTTATATTTTACCACTAAAAATCCACCCACACATTTTGACTCCACAGCAAATCCATCATAGTGTATTATATAGATTACCTGTCTTATATGTTCTTCAAGTGTGGTACCCACATTTAATCCGATGTGATGTGAAATTTGATTTCTAAGATTCTGACTTTTCAATTAGCCGCAAGCATCACACACAATTTCCATAAATAATTTGATATTCTCACCTACGTATGTTGAGCTGCTGTAAATGGAATCAAAGCAAGTATCATTAATTAGACAGTACAATTCAGTAGGCATTTAGACATCCACAAATTTGAACTCAGCATTCGAATGCATTTAATAGCACTTAATGGCTCATAATTGCATCGAAATGCATTTGAATTTCACAGCTTTGCTGTTGTGTTGGAATTTAATTCAATAAAAGCATATTCGAGTACATTTATTAGGAAACCTAAGTTTACATTTTCCATTGCAACCAAACTCAATTTAATTACAATCCATTAAATGAATCAGTCTTCATTACTACGATGCCAACGCTTTCTGCCAATGTTTATACTCCAGGATGAGTTTTTAGCATTTTCTCTCTGTGCCAACTAATGAATTTAAAAAGTTGTATTCCTTTTTTACATTGAGCAATTCAAAATTGCTTTGAACTATGCTAAAACAAACAACTAAAATCACTTTTAAATTGATGAGTGCTTGCAAATTCTATTAAAACTTAAACATTCAATTACTGTATTTGCCATGAAACTATTATTTGAAAAAAAAAATGCAGACACAAGCATGTACGTATATTCAAAGCGCAAGTTTCACTGTTACATACATACATGTTTTAATGAATTATTCATTGCTTCTGGCAAATAGTGTTTACTTCTATATATGCTAGTGCATGCAAAATAGTGTTTCTTTGTGCCAAACAGTTTTTTTTTTTGCTGCTATTCATAGAAACAATGCGCAAATGTGTAGCTGTTTTTTTTAAACATTTTTCACGATTAAACGGCTGTATTCAACTTTAAGATACCCATTATTCATTCACCAGAACATAAAATATTTGTGAAAGCCTTACTTTTAAACCTTGCACTCTTTCGCTACGGCTCAGAAATTACTTTAAACACTCTGCCCACAATGAGGCTTATTTTATTAAGTGCACACTTTATTCATAAATTGGTCAAGTAGCAAATGAAATTGCAGCTGTAGGCAATATTGCATGTTTGCAAATATTTGCGGAGCATTGCAGATAAACCATTTAAATTAATTTTGCTTTATTGAATGCACAGAAGCAGAAACACGGAGAAAACTGATATGAAAATAATTAACAATGATAAAGTACATTATGACAACAACAATATCGACAAAAAATTAAGAGCTTGAAGCTAAATAATATTAAGTGAAATTAAAACCTTTATATGCCCACCAGCAAGGAATTCCGTGCTTTGTTAATTCAGTTTTTTTTTGGGTACAACATTTTATATATTTACTAGCTATACACATTCACATTTTTACGTAAATATTTGTATTTTGATAAATTATGTTAAAAAAAAACGTTGCTTTAAATTTTTTAAATTGGCATCCTGCTGCTGCTTATATGCAATATATGTACGATATTTTTTTAAATTCAAAGCCACTTTTACGGGTGAGTGTTTTGGCAAATTATTTATTCTAAATACTAATGTTAATGCGTGATTTAAAATTGTTAATGGTAAAATTGGGTAGTATTAAAATTGTAACCTTTAGCATTTGATCCAAGTCAGGACAAATAAGATTATTTACATTACTGTTTACTTGTTTACTTCTATAACGAGCCGCTTAACTTTGAATATTTCGATCACATTCTATGCACTTCTACGCGAAAGACATTGACCTGGTTATAACCAATTACAGCCATAAAATTGCATTCCTTTCATCGTGGTTTCTGTGCAGTTTTCCGTGTCAAAGCCTCAAAAGACTTGCTTGCTTTTCCAAGGACACGTTCTCAAAGCCAGGTCAACAGACAGCGAGGTGTGACCAAGAGGCACGTCGGGGAATTCGCACCTTTTGAGACTCTGTGGGCAGATTAATGCACTGTCAAGCTGAAAGTGTGCAGGACAGGAAATCGGAACAGGAAACCAGCAGCCCGTTGTGTGAGTGTGTGAATGTGCAAACATCTGAGAATTCTTTGTATAAATGCGCACAGTTGTTGCCGTTGTCGTTGTCACATGCCACAAAAGGCATACAAATGAGCTGCTGCTATTTTAAAGGTAGCAAAGCATTTGCCTTATGGCAATTTAAGCTTGGCGCCCGTTTCTGATTTGCTATTTTGGAACTGTGGCGTTGAGGGGGATTGGGGCGGGGACGTGTTGTAGGCATAACAACGCCCAAATGCGACACCTTGTCATCAACTTGGGGGTGCAACCAGGCATTGCCAGCCATTGGCATATGTGTTGACGCTTTTGACCTTCAAAAAAGTAAAAGAGAAAATGTTTTTTTGAAATATGAGTAGACGCGTCAACGTCGACTACACAGCCTCGGTGAATGCACAAAAGAAAAATTCAGTGAAAAACTCAACGAAACGAAACGAAACCAAACTCAGCTCAACTCAGCTCAACTCAACTCAAGTCAAGTCAAGACGCATTGAGAAGCGCGTGCCACAAGCAGCTGGTCAAGTGGCACTTTTGACGTTTCCCCCCTTTTGCCCCGCTGACGTTTTCTTCTTAACCGCTTTGGCACTCAATTTGTTTTTCAATTTATTGTGAGCGCGCAAAGTTTTCGTACACATCATTGCAAAAGTTTTTGGCTTCCAAGCAGCCATCCATCCATCCATCCAGCCGTCTATCTATTCAGCAGCGTGACAACAACAATTACAAGCTTCTTTTAATATATTGGCTGACACGCCCATATGAGCAGGAGTTTTTCTTTGTGTTTCTTTCGCAGGACGCGTGTCACACAAAGACTAGCCAACAACCTGGTATTATCCAGGCGACTTTCAAGGTAAAAACTTTGCCATTGTTCGCAGTTCGCAAACAGGTAACAGGTAACAGGTAGGAGAAGCGAGTAGCTTGGAGCTGCTTAAATCCAACTCAAGTGCAACAAGCTAAGAACTGCAATCCAAGCATGAGATGCAAAAGATGAGAAAGCTTAAGTGAAATGCACTTTGCAGTCAAGTCTGCTTCATGAAAAGCATTGCTGATCCTAAAACTAATTGCTTTTAACTACAACATGTTGTTTTTTGCGAGCTCCTGGGACATCAATCCGTCACCTTCGACCGCTATCGATTGATATTGCGTCTTCTTGCAATCGCCGCACACACGGGTAATTACAAAGACTCTCGTGTATCGACGAGCACTTCATTCAATATTTGTGCACACATACTGTACAAACAGTGGGGAAAGTATTGTGCTTGCACTGCGTGTGTTTGCACAGTGCCTGCTAATAGTCCTTTGATGGGGGCGCCGGCAGCAAGTACTTGAATCAATGGCCAATAGATTTCCCAAGTGTTAACCATTAATATTCATAAGGCAATAAATATTTAAGCACTTACTTCCACTAACTAGCTTATTATACACCTCGGACCTGCTGCAATATAGACATTAACGAGCAGTGTGTAATTTATTCGAGTGAATAGAGTTGAGCTTGATGAATTAATCAACTCCGAGGAGTTGCAGTTTCATGACTTCAGTTCCGATTTAAATAATTACGGGTACAGCGCTCTGCACATGCTACTCGCTCTTATTGCTTGACAAATTACAGAGAAACAAAGAGAAGAGTGGGAGAAAAGAGGAAACAATTACAGTTCGCACTTCTGCTGCAAAATTCATCAAATTGTTCTTCATAAAAGTCTTGTTCTCGTACTGCAGCAAATTGCGTAATAAAATTATTATGTGCTCTTTATAGATGTAAAAATAAATCGATTTCAAGGGGACTATAATTTGTGCGCATATCGTGTTGACTCAATTTCAAAACAATAAATATTTTATACTGATTGTCAGTGGCCAAAGAGAGTTTTCCACATGTACAATAAGCTAGTTTTTAATTTCTTATTAATCAATTACTAATTAATTATTTTATTTCATTTATATTAATAATTTACTCTGCAATCTTTAACTTCAAATTTTTAACTTTAAGATACTTAAAATTTGAATTTCCTCAGCATCTGGAAGCTTCATTGCTTCACAATAATTTGTATTAAATTAAAAGAATACATTATTTTTTTATTTCCATCTGCAAGTGCATTTAATCAACATTTTTTATTGAATTTCAACATTAAATTCACATGCAAGCAGAAAAAAGTTTACCAATACATGCAACAATATGTGTACGTGCTCTCTATCTCTCTCACTCTCTTGCTGTTGTGATCTATTTGGCAGCAGCAACAACAACAGCATTGGCGAAGACGCTTTACGAAAAACCACCCCCGAAAAATTCGCAATAGGAGTGTGCGTGTGAGAGACACGATCAGCGAACGATTACTTTGCCAAGCGACTAGCGCGCACTCGCTCGCACTCGCGTACACGCTTTTTCTTCTGCTTTGCGTTGCCATTCGTACTTCTCGGAAGTAGCAACGTCTTCTGCTTAACGGTTTCGCCTCCTTGCATTCGAGCAACGTCTTCTGCTATACTTTCAACGGCAACTAGCAACTCCTTCTGCTTTACTTGTATTGGTAACTAGCAACTTCTTCTGCTATACTTTCAGCGGCAACTAGCAACTTCTTCGGTTTTACTCGCATTGGCAACTAGCAACTTCTTCTGCTATACTTTCGCATTCGTACTTCTCAATAGTAGCAACTTCTTCTGCTATACTTTCAACGGCAACTAGCAACTTCTTCTGTTTCACTTCTTCTGGGAAGTAGCAACTTCTTCTGTTTAACTAATAGCAAATTTTAAACAGATGAATATAATGTAAGATTTATTTTATTTGGTAAATTGTTTATTTTGTTTTTTAGTATATAAAATATTATTAATTTGTTAAATTTATTTGAAGTCTTTTGATTTTAAATATGTTAGTTGGGTTGCTATTTATTGTCTTGTTAGGTGTAATAATATATTTCCGCCTTTCAAATTATTGAAACCTCTTGATATCAAAAAATAATTAAAAATAAAATATTAAAATCCATCGTTTTTTCCACCCGGCATTTTAAATTCGGTCATAGTCAAAATAAAAAAAAGGGTGAAAAACTAAGGATGATGTTCCGGGTTAAGAAACCTACATATGTATATGTTTTTTAGCGATTTGTTTTTGCTGTTATATTAACCACTAATATTGATGCGATTTTTAAATTTTGTTTTTCTAAACCCAGGGTATCTTTTCGTCAAGCAGCCCCGAGTTTTAAATTTGAATGTACGCGACTCTAACGATATTGACAAAAATCGGTAGCTCTGATGTGCCAATTAGCAGACAATGAGTTCCAAATGAGCAGTTAGTTCCTATACAGGATTCTTTCTTCCCCCCCCCCCCCCCACACTTCCCTCCCTATGTAGAACACATCCTTCCCCCACGCTTGACAACTGCTGTCAAGGGCTGCTTTCCAATCGTTTGGAGTTCGTAAATTGTGCGTTGTAGCGTTATGCCAGACATTTTAATTTGTTGTTTTACAATATGCTTTACGAGTATATCTTCATTTCGAATGTGGGGGCCACACACGCGCGCACACACATACGCATAACCAATAAAATTGAGCCCTGGGCAAATGGAGTGACAGTTGGTGCCGTTTTTGCCCGACTTTTTTGTTCGACTGCTCAGCTGCCTTCTTGGGCAATAACTTGCCTTGTCAATAAAAACAATGGAAACCAATTTCTTATATAATTTCACAATTTTAGGGACTGAAAGTTGAGCACAGCCGGAGCAGCAAAAAGAAAAAAACACTTTCCCCATACAAACAAATACTGCGTACGACGAGTACGATAACAAAAGCTATTTGAATCTATGGAAAAAACTGACCAAACAGTTGCTTTTTTTACCCCAAAAATAGACGAGAGACATATTTTTAAATTATGCCAGCAGCATTTATGCTGAAGTAATTTGCGCTAACTAGATAGACGACATGCAGATTTGGATACAGGGCAGCATGGAGTCGAGCAGTCTTGACAGCTGCGCTCTAACTTCTGGTTCCTTATATTTCCTGACAGATGAAACTTTTGCGTTTGCCATTTTTTATTGTTATCTCAAATTTGAAATGATTTTTTATTGATAATATACATTCACACACACGCCCATACAAATAGCTGGCGCGGGAGACAGACAGAGAGAGAGCGAGAGCGAGATAAAAAAAAACAGAGACTGAAGAAGCATTCATGACCAGCACAATGATTCAGATTCAGAGTGTTGAACGATTGGCAGCGAAAACTCAGATGGGGACTAAGTCCATAAAAACGCAGTTATGGTTACCATAGGCTGTGTGGCAAAATGCCCCAGCACTAAATCAAAAAACAACGACCAGAGGCTCCCCCAACGTTTGCCTTCGATCACATACATTCACATCTCCCACTGAGTATTGGGGCAGGCTGCTCATTTAACATTTAAGTATTTGCATACCGAGGAATAAATGTATTTTCATGTTAGTCATCAATGATTTATTATTATTGCAAGCGATTACTTTTGTATATTTCTGCTGACGATGATTAAGACAATACTTCCTAATGGAATCCATGCTTATTTTTGTGTGGAAAAACCGCATTTCAATTAAATACTCGTTAATTATAATTACAATTAGAAATTTTGTCATTAAAAAAAATAATAAATAATAAATAATAAATTAGGTAAATAAATTTAATATCACAGCTATTTACACAACATAAATTTTTGAAAATTTATTTTTTTATAGTTGAAAATTCTATCTTATTGATTGCGATTATTTATATTATAATTTTGCTGATGGTGATTAAGATAATACTTCCTAATGAAAGTTATTTTTGTTTTGTAGAAAACCAGCATTTTACTTAAATACTTGCGAAATTTTTAAATATGTTACGAGATTAAAAAAAAATAGTTGGAAAAAAATACTAGAACATTATCATAAATACAGAAAATTTTAATTAATATTTACTCTTCTTGTTATTTTGAGGATTTATTTATACTGTTTAATTAATTTTTATTAATGTATTATTATTAAATAAAATTAAAATTCCACCAACTTTTTTTTTTGTCAAAACGAAATATTACATTTTTAAATTAATTTCTTCCATATTCACAAAAATCATAATAATTTAATTATATTTCTCGCTGAAGTGTACAACTTTTATAAATTATTAAATTAAATACCATATACATTTAATCTCTTCCCATCATCGAAGTCCACGCTAAATATATTTAGTACTGCAACAATTTAATATTTTCGTTTGCCAAATTGCCAATTAACATCGTTAAGATAAGGTGGCAAAACAAACGAATTACCCAAAATTAGGTTTTGCATTCTAAGTAAGTAACTTGGGGACGTGCCGTGAAACCGATAGCAAAAAATAACAAAACAAAAATATATAAATACTCGTTAGCTAAAGGTTTTGGAAAACTGCAAAAGATGAAAGATTAGTTATGACAAGCCCTGAAAATGGTTATGTTAAAGCAATCATGTTTTCCGCATAAATACAAGGGATATTCCAATGGTTTCATTTCAATAACAAACAATGCCAAAAGTTGTAGAGCATTTTTAGCCTGTCCAGCGAACACAATCAGTAAATTTAAATTTTAATAACGAATAAATATTGATGTTTTGTCGCATGACTGAACATTTGCCGAGCCCCTTTTTGAATGTTAATAATGCGCTTCGAATTGTACGCATTTGTGGTTACATTTTGATAATCGCATGATTATATGTCCTACAAAGGATATTTTATACATTGGGTTGCGAAGCAAATAGATATGTTATTGATATCGTTCCAGCTTATAGTTAATATGAAATGTGCTCATTTGTTGCGAAATAATAATCTCGCATTAAAGTCGACAGAGTATTCAGTTACCGCAAAGCGAAAATACCTTGTTGTGATTTGAATATTTAAATTAGTTTTGCATTCCAAATAATTTGCAAACATTATTCTAATGAGTGGAATAACACAAAAGTATCGAGATGTGCGAGGAAACCTCACTTGAGCTGCTCCTTGGTCAATTATAGGTCAAGACTATCCAGTTTTGCGGTTGGCCAGGAGCAGCCAAATAAACTTTTTAGCTTGAATTTGACTTGGAAGTTTTGCTTGCTTGCTTTCGGGGTGGCACAGGGCAGCATAGGGCGTGGCAGGGCGGCACTGGGCGTGGCAGGGCAGGTCAGTTCTTGCTGGGGAGCTTACATTTAAGTGGCCCTCAACGTACGTTCCTAACCATGTTTTATGATATCAACTTAGCCCAGCTCGCAAGTTTGCAATTCACTTTAGAGTCTGCAACTGACTTTTGCTTATTTATTTAGCTTGTAGCCGTATTTTCCAGCAGATAGCCTTAATGCAGATGCGTCTGTGGTCGAAGGCCTCTCTCTCTTTCTCGCACTGTTTTTATTTGACCCGTCGCACAGTCCATTGAGCATACACCTGATGGATGAAACATCTCCTTCCTGCTTCCTGCTTCCAGTTGAAGCTGCAGCCAAATTGCCGATGGCGCCTGACAACCTCTTAAAAAGTGCCATGGACTTTGCTCGGTGATGATGCCTTGATGTTTGTGAAAGTAAGAACTTGAAAGTTGGCGAGTTTTTTGCGGCATCTGGCAGAATTGAATATAACTTGCAACTTACTGTCTTGCCACATTCACTCAACCGGCGTTTGAGCCAAAAGTCCAATAAGCCGAACATCAAATGTCCAGTTACCACTGACTGCGAAGTATCGGCTAAGCAAATAGAGCTGCAAAAACAGTTTGCTTGCATTTATTTATTTTCTTATATTTTCTTTTTTGCTCCTGTGTAAACTTCGCTTTAGTCTCTGCTCTTCTCCAATTAAAATGCATCAACAAAAAAATGAACAACATTCAAAGCAAAGGGAAAAAGTGAAATTTTTTATCGGAACGTCGAATATTTTATATGCTTTCGGCGTAAGCGTGCGAAAGACGTTAATTTTAAATTAATAAATCATTCAAAATGTATTGTCTAAACTGATTAATTTCTGCATCTCACAATTGCCAAAATTCCGAAATTTAATAACTTCTTTAAAAACGTAGTCTTCTGCTTGCTTTGCATATTCTAACAAACTTTGGAGACTTGCACTTTTTTAGTGCTGGCTCTTGAATCTATTTGCACACTTCATTCAAAAGTAAATAAATAAGAATATTGCATACAAACTTTATACAAATAATAAAATAGTTGCAGACAGCGTCTAACAAATTGCAGCAACTGTTTTTAAACAAAAAAAAATAAAAGAAATGCGCAAATAACATATGCATCTGTTGCAAAGGGAAAATTAACGGAAAATGTTTTGTGTGTGTGTGTGTGTGTGTGTGTGGGAGAAAACATTTCGTGGGAGATGACGAATGTCAATTCCAATTTACTTGTTAGCATTTACCATTTACCATTTCCAATTTACCATTTACAAAGTAGTCGATTTAAATTTGAATGTCAAACGCCCACAGATTCAGTTTCTGTTTCAGAATCATGTTCAGTTACAGCTACAGTTACAGAAAGAGATTCATTTGAGCTTTCGTTACATGTGTAATTTGCAGACTTATGAAATGAATGCTACAGAAATGAACCCAGCAAAACTGCAACTATAACTATGTGCCACATAACAGATCCTGCGATACTCTCTGTGTGTGTTGTGTGGGCAGCAATGCAATCAACAAATTCAAACCGAATCCGAATCCCAAGCAGAAACAGCAATTGAAACAGCAACTGAAATGAGGAGGCTGCATTTGCATTATTTGCCGCAAGCGTTGGCCACACACAGCTCCATTTGTGCAATTTACAATTCAATGTGAGGGCAAAATACCGATTCTCCTAAGCACAAAAAAAAAACAAATGTAATATATTCCAAAAAAAAGAAAGCAAACTGAAAAAAAATGGTGTACATTCTGTGTTAGCAAACGAGGTGAACGTAAATCCAAGATAATAGTTACTCAGCAGCTTAATGGGTCAATGTCATCCAGTTGGCCTAAAGCAACCTTGGCTCGTAAGCCTCGATGTAGCAACCAATAAAGAATGTTTTGGCATATTTTCCCTTTTTAGAACCTTAGCATCGAAATCCCCCCCGAAAATGGTTTATGTTCTAAGCCTATAATCAATTTGTGTAAGCAACAAAAAAATAATGATGTTGTTGCCAATGCTCGATTGAAATACACCCTTTAGATATCACAAAATTTAACAGATAAATATTAGTACAAAAAGTCCACTTTACTCTTGACTTTTGCCTGAATTTTAAATCATTTTCAAGTGGGCTAATAAACGAGTTCAACTAGCAAAAATAAATAATGATGGGGAACCGGCTTGGAGATATTGTGACTTTCCACTAAGAATTGAGAGTTGCGATTTGTTTGCAAGAAATTGATGCGAATTCAATCATTCGAATGTACTTTATGCGGATGAATAATCAATAAATAGAGAACCTTTTTAATGACGTATTTTTCTTCTGTTGCTTTGGCAAGGGATCAGTATAAAAGAGGCCCGCAAAATGTTTAAATATATATTTCAAGTCGCGCGTATCTGCAAAAAAACAATTACTTGAATTTAATTTGCGTTTAGAAGTGAGCTGGGAGCGTTTTCTTCTCAAGCTGAACGCGACCCGGGACTCAGGCTTGCCATTTGGGACGCTTTCTATTTTTTTATATGTATATTCTTTTTTTTTGTGTGTTATTAAGTATTCTGGGAGCACCTTTGGAGGCGATGTCGCAGTCCAATTTCCTTATATAAGAAGTGCGACTCCAACTGCGAGTATATTTAGCATTTTCATAAAATTTGCATTTTTATTTGCGGACGGACTCATTGAACCATGGTCAGAAGCGGAACTGTGGCAACGGCAATGCGACCGGCCGAAAGCTAAATTTAATTTTGTTAATGAGCTCGGCTTGTTTAACAATTTCGCCCACGAGCCAGCAAAGGGGTTGCCACAATAACCGAGTGTGCTCATCCCCTTCCTCTGCTCTCCCACCTGCTCCAGAGTCGAACATTAACACTAAAGCCAAGCATCCAGCAGCGAGTTGAGCCTTCCCTAAAATCCCTTGTGCCTAACCCTAAACCCCTTTCACTCGCATTCTGCACATATCTCTCACTGTGTGTGCGTTTGTTTGTTTACTGTCTGCATACCTGAGGAGAGCCGAGCAGAGCTCGGATGCAAAGAGAATTGGGCCTTGCCGCGTATGGGAAACGGCTTTTAACGCAACGCAAAGCGAGCTAATTTTTTTCTGCCTTCCACGCAAAGTCAATAGTGAAGTCCTGCCCCTACTCCTTCGGCTCCCGCGCGCCTCCCTTTGAGCTCATCAGCAGCATCAGAGTATTTAGCTGTTTGGCTGTTTGACTGTTTGGCATTTGGCCAAAGGAAGTCGAAATTGAGAACTCGCAGCTCGCAATTCTTAACGGGCATTGGCCAAATGATTGCCGCCTTGATTAATTGTGCCTGCTTACTCGGCCATGCTCGACCATCTTCTCCCGCCACCTGCATGTGGGAAGTCAGATGGCATTTAAATGAAGTTGGCTGTCCGCTAGTGCTGGCCTAGGTATCATTATCATTATCGTTGTCCTGTCCCAAATGGGGCCACATTTGTTATGCCCACCGGCCGACAAAACGAATCTAAAAGTGAGTCCGAACCGAAACAGGAAAATTAAACTGAAATCATGCGAAACTTCCTTTCCGATGAGTGTGCTCGACTGCCAGATACTACTCACACACAATTAAGTACAGCATTCAAATAAATGGACTGATGAAAAACATGAATCGCTAATATAGTAAAGAACTTTCCAAAATTAATTTACAGAAATGAATTAAAGTTTAAGACACATGGTTTATACTTATGAAAGTTGAAGCGATAAAGAAATTAAAATATCTGAGTTTATAGCTCATCCATAAAATACTTGTAGATAAACCCCACTCGATTATTTATTAAATAAAAATCCCTTTTCCAGTGGCTTGAATTGCTTTTAAAATTGAGAAAAACATTTAAATTATAATTCTCATTTCAAATAATTTAGGAAAATGATATAAACAAAAAAAAATAAAGTGCAAGGTTGCGTTTTTGACAGTCGTCAGTTATAAATCAAATAATTGTAGAAAACAATTCTTTTGATGAAAAAAGAAATGCTTTTCTCGAGAAGTTTAAACTGCTTTTTTCTACGAACTCTTGCTAAAAATACCTTTAAGAAAAAATCAATTTAACTGTTACAGCACTCTAGAATAAAGGCTTGCGCTCTTTTTCTGATAAAATATTTAAGCATGCGTTATCAATATTTAAAGTTGCCTGTGCAATCGCTAAATGCGACACAGCTTTTGTGAAGAGTTGTGCCTGCCTCTTGGCCGGTTAATGCTTGAGGCGCACAGGGTATAATGAAAGTGAGGCCGGCATAAATTAACATTTTAATGATGCGCCCCATGAATTGAGCTGACCAGCCAAGCAGTCGAGCAGCCCACAAACCGAGCGACCCTTGGGCTCGCCTCAACTGCAACCTGTGCGAGGGTGAAATTAGTTTTTGCTGTGCTTAAATAGAAGTAGTATGCCCCAACGGACAGCCAGAAAGACGGACGGACGTTGTGCCCACATCAAATGATATTGTGATAAACCGAATCACATGGCGTATGCGTAACATATTTATTTACATAATATTATTTGCAGCTGCATCCGTGGCCGTCTCCTCGTGGACTCTGGTGGCCATCTCCTGTGAACGCTACTATGCCATCTGTCATCCGCTGCGATCTCGCACCTGGCAGACAATCAATCACGCCAACAAAATCATCGCATTCATTTGGCTGGGCAGCTTGCTGTGCATGACGCCGATTGCGATCTTCAGCCAGCTGATGCCGACCAGTCGTCAAGGTGAGTGAAGCACATCATGAGGAATGCGTAACTGTAATAAGCAAGGAGATTAATTTTTAAATCATTACCAGAAATTCTAGAGTAGCCATTCTTAAAGCATGAGACTATATACTTAATTCACGATTATATTCTAGTTTCGAGAATTTAAAAATATCAAAAGAGAGGGGAGACGGGCCATCTACAAAAGGTGGCTGCTCATGTAATCATCTGATCTGTTTTATGCTATTACCGACTTCAGCGTCCTTATAAATAATTTGTGACACGTTTTCTGTTATACTGCCTTTTATCGTATTGATTATTTTTTAAATAAAGTAAAATTCAAACTTATTGATGACCGTGTCTAATTACTCACTTTACGAACCCAGAAATTTAAAGAATAATTAGAGAAATTCATATACAGATAAGAATTATTAATCGCAATAGGTAAAAAGGACTATTAGTCGAAGAAGGCAAGATTTGCTTTGATTGGTGATTGAGAATTCTTGTTTTAAGATATACACTTTGACATCATGAATTTAAATCTAATTTTAAGATGAAAAATAAGAATAAAATGCTTGAATTTGATTTAAGAAAGAAGTTGCTAAAAATGAATGTTGAAATCGTGTTTCGAGAATGTTTCTAAGAAGGAACATTATAAACTTAAAGCTTGCTCTCTCACTCACCCTCTCTCTCTCTCTCTCTCTCTCGTCGCAGGGCTGCGAAAGTGCCGTGAGCAGTGGCCAGCAGGATCCGTGGGCTACGAGCTGTCGTACAACATCTTCCTGGACCTGGCGCTGCTTGTGCTGCCGCTGCTGGCGCTGAGCTTCGCCTACCTGTTCATCACTCGCACCCTGTACGTGAGCATGCGCAACGAGCGCGCCATGAACTTCGGCAGCAGCGGCCCCGACGTCGGCTTGACGACCAGCAGCAGCAGCAACAACAACAGCTGCAACAATGGGCCGCGTCGATCGTACGGCAACTCGAACCAAATGCATCGCATGCAGCTGCGCCAAGGCGTCGACGCCATGACCATCGACAGCAGCAACCAGCTGGATGTGTTGCTCCAACAGCAGCAGCAGCAGCAACATCAGCAGCAGCAGCAGCAACAATTCGGGGCACCGCAATACTATTATGGTACGTATTGTAATTCGAGTAGCTCGACTGCGTTTTATTGCCATCAAGCGCAAGTGTTGATGCTCCAAATACGCGCTATATCTACATATATATATACTGTGCTGAAATCGCGTGACAGCTTCAATTGCGTGTGTGTCTGTGAATTGGAATTGAAGTGCGCGGCCACTTGTCAACCACATTACTCATACGCCACGTTGGACAGCAGCTGCGATTCAATTTGATTTCAGGCAGTGATAACTTTAATGGTCTGCAATTTCGTTCATCACTTTAAGCCAATGAGATTGCGATTGCGATTGAGATTGAGATTCTCGATTAATCGGTCTGCCTAACTGAGTTTTATTTATGCAAATTATGCATTGATTCCCAGCCAACTCTCTCGCTCTCACTTTCACTTTAACACACCCTTTTCATTTACATGAGAACGCCTTAAACAAGCAAACTGAAATTGCATATTAGCATAAACATTTGCTTATTTTAAGCGACCCAGCACAGCACAGCACAGATAATGAATTATCACAGGAAACAGCCTCCAAGGACACACACACACACACACACCCAGAGTGAGAGTGAGAAGGTTTTTGTGCTGCTCTAGCTGAAATGCTGTTGTGTTTTTTTTTTTCGGCTCTGTTCACATGCTGACGACATCGACAACCACTTGCCGCTTGGCAGCAAGTAACTGTATGCTTAATGCCCCTATCCACAATTCGCAATGCCATTCAAGGCGAAAGGGTCAAATTAAATACCGTAAATTATGCAGGGGTCGAGCATTTAAACGCTCGTTAAAAGCCGTTATCTCGTTTATCGGCCCCCAAACAACGAGAAGGTCCAAATTAGTGCGCAACCCCTTTTGCTACTTCGCTGCAAATTGCGGACACATTGTCGCTCCAAGTCTCTGCCGTCCTGTCCAACGCGATGTCATGTGACAATAAATTTTATTAAATATTTCAAAACCCTAGAATTCCCGCACATACTCCTCGTACATACTATATATGCAATTTGGGGCCGTCACTTAACATTTTTGCGCCATAAATTTGCCACGAAGAGAACTGTCACTCATCCTGCCAGGCGAATGGCAAATGCTAAAAAATGTTTTATTACAGTCGCTGGCAATTTGCATAAGCAAGTTCCATATAATTAGAGCCTTATACCCACATTAGTCGCCTCGACGCGGCAGCTCCCATTTTTAAGTAGGTTAGCCACTTAAAGCAGATATTCTCTCGCGTCGCATTAAGCTGCACAAATAGAGCTCAACTCTTAAATCTGTCCATCGTTTTCGCGTACTTACTGCTCTCGGAATTTAGCAACATAATGCGACAATTCGCTCTTTATTTGTGCGATTGCAAAACGTTTTCCTGGAATCGGTTGAAGCACTTAACTCAAATTCGCACAATGGCGATTAAATATTTCAATTGAGAATAATTAAAGACTCAGCTGCCAGTTCTTGTTTCCTCACATTGACGATAATGTACTTGGTTGATTAAACAAATGTTTAGCTGGCAATATTCCTATGGTATTTAACATTTGTTGCTCATTTTTAACAATTATTTTAATTTAATTAAAATTCAACAGTGGTTCAGAGATTTAAAGCTCTAAAGTTAAATCAATGTAAAAGTTTCTTGTTGGCTTTTGTTTGGAGTGCAAATTGCAGCCTCCCTCAATAGTGTTTTTAAAATGAACATTCGATAAGCTTTGCAGCAGTATTAATTTCATTGTGCATATAATTTGATGTGCGTGGCGATAGATGATGTTCAGTGGCATCAACGTGAATGAAATAAATAACAACAATGTGTGAGAAAATTGCACTTAAATTGAAAATAAAAAGCAAACCTATCATGGACACAACAACAAAGGCGCATTGAGATAGGTCGAGGCGTGTGTTCTGTTTTTATATAGTATGTATATAGATATATATACATATTTATATATTTTGCTTTGAGTTTGCTTTGCGCTCACCCAAGGCGATAAAAAGTGCGTGTTTTTGTGAATATGTGTGAGTGTTTTTCTACTGAAGCTTTTTTGCATTGAAGCTTTCATTCATTTCGCTTAATTCCGTCCTTTGTTTATTTTTTTTTAATATTTGTATATGGCTATGTCGGAACCAATATCGTTTCATTGAAGTCATTCTTTGATCAATACATACTAGCATATTTAATGCCAAAAACGAACAATAAATAAAAACAAGCCCACTGCGAACATTGAATAGATTTTTTCCTTACAACTCTTTTTTCTTTAAGAATCAGGAAATTTTAAACAAAAACCAGAAGCTTCAATACAACAAGCATACAAATTTGACTTATTGATTTAAAATAGTAAAAGCAAAAATTAAAAACATCACAGCCTTAATGAACGATCTACATTTCAAAGTATACATACTAATATATATCAAATTTTATTTTTGTAATATGTGCAATTTTAGTGTATTTTTAATTTTAAAACTTATTTATTAATTATTTGATTGTCATAGTGGGTTTCACTAATTTTTGTGTTATTAAAAAACTATTATTACTATTGTTACTATAGCAATTTTCACATTTGGGGAACTTCTACAAAAAAACTGTTTATTTGTCAGTTTAAGATCTGGAGAAAAAAATATGAAAAATGAATAAAAAGTAACAGTTTAAAAAGTATTAATTAAAATTGAAAAGCAAGAAGTCGCACAAATAATATCGACCCCTTTTTCGCCAAATTGCACATCTTGCCAAAATTAAAATTCATATATGATATATAGATTATTTTACTATAGTATAAACGAGTAACTTCAAAACAATCATCAACGTGTTAATTGCGAAATGGGATAAAATTCACTAATTAGGAAAACATTATTTACAAAAATATTAATGAAACAACCAAATAACATTTGCAATGTAAGGTATATATTTAAAATATATATGTATGTCTTTGTAAATTGTTATTGTTCAAATGAAGTATAGAAAATGCTTCAACTTAACTGCTCTCATACCTTCTTTGGTTGGCGGCGCTTGAATCGCAGCCAAATTCCACTCTTGCTGGCCGTTAGAAAGGTGACCTTTGACTTCTCCACGGGCGGACAGTTGTCGGCCAACTCGACGCTGTAGTCGAGCAGAAGCGTGGCCAGAGCCGCCTTGGTCTGGGTTAATCCAAATCTCGATCCTGGACACATGCGAGGACCAGCGCCAAAGCCGAGGAAGCGACAGCCAGGTTGCGATTGTTGCATGAAACGTTCGGGTTGAAATTGCAGTGGCAGCGGATAAATCGACGGATCACTGTAGCCCAAAGAAGAAGTAGAAGTAATTAACTAGCTGCCGTCAATCAGGCCATCAATGAGGGCTTACAGATGTATGGCTTGAACAGGCCCAATCAGCACCATGTCCTTGGGCACTCGCAATCCAGCAGCGCCTTGATGCTGAGCGGGCAGCTCAAAGGATTCGGTGCAGCGTTTGAGCAGAGCGGGCATCGCAGGATGCAGACGCAGAGTCTCATAAAGCGTGGCCTCCGCATAATACAATGAATCCAACGCTTCCGGTTGCACCAGTTGTCCATCATTCCGCGCAGCTATCTCATCCAGTTCGCTGTGCAATCGACGCTGCACATTTGGATGCGATGCCAGCTCGTAGAGCGCAAATGCCAATAGCATTGCCGATGTCTCGTAGCCCTCTAATAGCAATGTGGTCGCATGTCCTTCCACATCACAGTCCTGCTTCTCCCTCAGCCAGTTTAATAACGTTGCGCTGCCCTTTTCGCTGGCAGCCACTTGGCGACGCAGCCAGCGCTGAATGTTGAGTGGCACATAGCTGGAACAGAGATTGAATTCGCATTATTTTAAGATTTCGAAAGGTTGACTGAAAATCAGCAAATTAATTCAGGTTGCAGGGCAGTGCAAAAATTAATATTTTAATTGTATACTGCTCAGGGAGAAGCTTGTAGCTTAAAGCCAACTATCGACTACGTGCGACCCTGGATTGTTTTTTTTTCTTGAATTTTTATGGAATCAATTATGCAGTTCAAAATTTAATATTTAAATTGCACGGTGCAAGGAGAAGCCTGCTAAGTGATTTAACACAATGAAGTAAATACCCTGCACTCATTTTTGCCTTGAATAAAATGTGTAGTGTAAAAATAAATACTTCAGTTGCAAACTGCAAGGGGAATGAATCCTACAATGTGCATTAAAGCAGTGACTAAAGATTTTGTTTATACAATTTGAATTTGATTATGGTAGATTTAATTTTTATAGGCTGTTGTTATATAGAACTTGAATTAGATTTTTTAGTGTTTTTCAACGTAAGCAAAAGTCTAAAGGCAGATGGATATGCAACTGAAAAGACTGCATTTAAATAAAGTATAGGGTATAAATGATACATTTATGAGAGAAACTCACCGATATTTCAACAGCTGAACGAGCCGTGGGGAATGCAGCAGCGCTATGGTTTCAGCCCAGCTCCACGCGCTGGGCTGGAACAAAGGACCCAGCAGCTGCAGCCATTCACTGTCGCCGTCGCCGTCCTCGTCCTCGTCCAGGCGGAGGCATTGTGCATTCAGGCCGAACACTGCTGAGGCCACCACCTGTAGCGTGTAGCGTGTGGCCAGCTCTTTGGCCTCGAGGCCAGCCAGCTCGTCAGGCTGGCGACGTGCCACAAACTGTTGCAACTGCCGGCAGGCGGCGACAATGTGCGGCAGCGTCTGTCGCAACCGCAGAGGCGTAAAAAGTGGCATCAATTCGCTGCGCCGCTTGCGCCAATGCTCGCCGCAGGCAATAAACGGATTTTGTGCAGCCAGCACGTCACGCTCCACGTCCACATGAATCGCATTCTCCGCACAGTGAGCAAAGTGGCCACCGATGAGCAGCTCCCGCAGCAACGATTGATCCCTCAGCAGCAGAGCCGGCTCATTAAATAGTCGATAAATGCCCACATAGCCCAGCGATGGATGAGATCTGTAGAAAATGTCCAAAATGAGAAAGATAAATGAATAACACCAATAGAAAAGCAAGAAATTAGGTAAATAAAATTATGGAGTTAAAGAAATAGTAGAATATCCAAAGAGAAAAATTTCGAAAATTTATATTTAGATATAAAGTATACGAATAGAGAATTAGAAATATATAAATATTTGAAATTACATAGATAACAAAAAATTAAGAAATAAAGAAATACCGAAAGCGAAAAATTGAGAATTTTAAATTATTGGCGAACAAACAAAAAAATCAGGGATTCAGATAAAAAGAAAAATGGGGAGATACAGAAATAGTTCAAGAGGCAAAAAAAGTATCGGAGATTCAAGTTACATAGTACAGAAGAATCGACAATTAAATCGCAAAATCACAGAGATGAAGAGAGAATAGATAAGAGAGAAATTAACTTTTGAGATGTTAAAGGGAGAAAATATAGATATTGCGATATTACAGAGCGATAGAGTGAGGTAGAAAAATAGTTAGCTAAAGAAATATATTGGTATTTGGAGATGGCAAACTCACTTGTAGAGTCGGGCATACTCGTCGCCATAGGAGCGCAGTCCGAGGGCAAAGTGCAGCATGTTGCCCACCAGTGGGAAGCCATCAGGTCCGTCGACGCCACGCCGACGCCAGTAGCTGCTGCAAGGAACTGCCACCAGCAGGAGCAGGAGGCAGAGGCAGAGCAGGAGTGACAGCAGCAACCACATTGTCGGCGGCAACATTCGAGTTGCAACTGCGTTTACGGCTGCTGCTCAACTGGCTGGCAAGCATGCGTCCCCAACTGCGACTCATTACGCGGCACGCCAGCTGTCTATCATCGTCGTTGGCATATTCTCGACTCTAAGGCAATTTCGTGTCAAATCATCTGCCTTCGCCCATCCCTGCACTGCAATCTGTTCCCAACGCACGCAATATAAATAATAAAGTGATATTCGCTTTAATGTTGTTCCATTAGCGAAGCATGCAAGCTTTTAGTCTTGACTTCGTCTGCCGATTCATATTCATTATTGACTAATTTTATTTTACACACCCCCCGCTCACTTCTTCACCTGCTTTCCATAATCTATATTACAATGTCGTGTTTTCCAACTGTGGGTGGCGTGCTTTCACTTCATGCCATTCACAAAGCCAGATCAGCACACGCCTCCAATATTGTGAATTATGTCTCTTCTATATATACGTATTTTTACCTAGCCACGTGTCGCTTAGTCTATCAATCTCAATAATTATTTTACTCTCAAGCAAAATGTGATTGCAATGTTGAAATTCTGTTGCCATTAAAAACACAAAATTGGGTATATTGGCTTTTGTTCGCTTACAAGTTGAGCGTTAATTTAAGAGCGTAAATCTCAGAGACTTTGCGAGCTTGTTGAAGTTTGTTTTAGGCTTTGTTCTAAATTTGGATGCATTGTTAATTAAACAAACAAAAGTAAAAGTAAAATACAAAGTATTTGAAATCAGAAATCAGAGCTTGTTTGGGGACTAGTCAAAAATAATGATTAGTAGCTATTTAAATACAGTTCAACGTTTTATTGCAATTAAACTTTGAGGTAGATACCACACTAGTAACACAACTTGAATCCGGCTTAAAGAATTGCCAATTACCAATTATGAGGACTCTAGCTCTTGTAAACTTAAAGTCTGTGAATTAGGACTAACTTAATTACAATGCCATTTTTTTGTTACATTAATTTTAAGCGAAGAATTTTTAGAAGCGAAGAATTTTAAGATGAGAATGTTCTCAACTGATAAATAACTATTTTTATTCTTTGTTTTATTTAAGTTTGAATAAATGCCAAGTATTAATTTGAGATCAAGAAGTTGAACGAATGCCTTCTCTTTTCCACTTTCTTGCCACTCTTGTCTACTCTGTTGTATAAGATCTATTTATTGATAGTGATGACAGACAGAAAGTCTTATTCGCTCTTTTCTCACCCTCTCCTTCCGTTCAACAGCTGATGGATACTCGCATGGCGGCAGCAAGCGTCGTCTGTTCGGCTCCTGCGATGGTCGTCGCCATCTCTACTGCATGCGCAGTGCGTCGGTCAAATCGCTGCGACACCAGCAACAACAACAGCAGCAACAGCAGCAGCAACAGCAGGGAGATTGCTGCGGTCGCGTGCAGCGACTGCGACACCAGCAGCAGCAGCAGCAACAGTTCTACATGAGTGTGGCAAACGAGGGGGAGCGAAGGAAGTCGCTGTCCACGCCCAGTTTGCGCATCACAGAGGCGACGCTTCGCAGGTGAGTCAACAGCTCAAAGTTGCCCTAATACTTACTGCAAATACCAAATGTTGTTCAGCAGCATTGTGCCACGCAGGTCGAACGAGAGCAAGAGTCTGGAGAGCAAGAAGCGGGTGGTGAAGATGCTGTTTGTGCTGGTGCTGGAGTTCTTCATCTGCTGGACGCCGCTGTACGTGATCAACACGATGACGATGCTGATCGGACCCGTGGTGTACGAGTACGTCGACTACACGGCCATCAGTTTCCTGCAGCTGCTGGCCTACTCCTCCAGCTGCTGCAACCCCATCACCTACTGCTTCATGAACGCCAGCTTTCGACGCGCATTCGTCGACACCTTCAAGGGGCTGCGGCTGTGCGACGGCGGCCGCTTCCGCTTCTGCCGGCGACGGTCCAAAAACGAGACGAACCTTTCGGTGGCGGGCAACTCGATTGCGTTGGCCAACTCCGTCATGTCCAGCCACACGATCTTGGAGAGTCCGCGTCTCTGAGCCAGCCGGCGACAGCATCCCAAGGCGCGCACCTTGACCCGGATGCAGACCAGAGACAAGGACAGGGAGCGGGAGCGGGAGAAGGATATGGAGGGACGACCCATTGGCCAGATGGAGACGGAGTCGCTGTAAAGAAGAAGGGGAGAAGCTGTAATACAAGATTGTGATGTGCAAGAAACTGAAACTGTGGTTGTCAACGATTCTACTTGACGTAAGTTGTGTGTTTGCTATGAATATATACTATACTCATCTGAAAGTCATCTACTCACCTGCTCATCTGCCCATCTGCTCATCTGCTCACTATTTATTTGGGTTTCCAAGCACTGCTTAAGTAGAACTTCAGATACGAATACGAATACGAATACTCAATCTCTCTTTTGAACTGTTACTAATTGATAACTAATTAATGTAATAACTAATTGTAAATCGAATTCTGATTGTTAAACGTCAATGTAAATTGTTAGACTTGTCCTCGACAGGCAGCGTTTCAATGTTTACAATACAAATACAATTATATAAATGTAATGTTTTTTACTTACACACACACACCCACACACACATTGTATGGAAACAATCAACTAAAAATAAATGCAGAAGAGTGACAAGAAATCGGTTTACAAGGAATATTCAAATGCATTTCGCGAATTGAAAACACTCTGCAATGAAAACTGTTTTACCTTCAAGTACAACCCTCAATAAACCACAAAACATATACGCATGTGTATGAAAATGTTTCAGAAATCAAGTATTACATGTTATAAATGTATTTTAAATGCAGTTAAGCAAGCCAAAGGCCCAAATAACTCTAAACCTACAAGCAAATATTAATAAACTCAAGTATTGCTGGTGAACAATTTTACAACTACTTTCAGTTGAATTTATTCGCGTTCCCCTTTTATTTCGTAACATACTTCCGAGCTTATATTATTAAATCTATAGCAACAACAACAACAACAACAACAAATACTCGTACAAGCAAATAAATGAAAGGCGTGTTTTTAGTACCGTCCGTAAGTCTAGCTGTCTATATTAGAAACTTACTCGTAGATGATGCATTTTGTCAGATCTACTCGAACCTAGCATAATTGCAGACTAATAGTAGTCTTAGTACTTATATACGATTATTCCTATCGTTTTCTGTTCGTTTTCGAAAGCTGTTCAAATTTTCCAATCGTAATTTACACGAACTTTTGATGCAGCCCTCGCGTACTTACACATTTACAAACAAATTAATGCCAAGCAGTTGGGATTTTTCATCAAGAGAAGAACAAATACAAATAACTGTAGTTGAATTCGCATATACATAAGAAATACACATGGCTCATGTTTGAGCCTGCTCTCAAAACGTACTATGAAATAAATATTACACACACACACACACACACACACATTTGCTTGTGTGTGTACTGGCAGAAGTTTCAATATTTTTCACTTCTGTACACTTCAACGAACTAACGAAATGTAAATTATGCAATTCATATGTAAAATAGCAATAAATGTTTTATGTAAATAAAAAAAACCGAATATAAAAACCATTTTGAATCCTAACGCATACACTCGTCTAATACTTACACACACACACACACACACATTCAGCCTTTGACATTGTCACGCTTCGCAATGCGAAAGTTATGCAAAATACCCAATTTTATTTCCATTTCTTTCCGCAGTATATCTATTAAACATACCTTATATCATTCTTATGATAAGTACATATTTTCTGCACATCTAGAAAATATTTCTCTGCTGATATTATTGTGTATGCAGCCTCCATTTATTTAATTTACATATATTTTTAATTTTGTTTATATTACTTATTTATTTAGAAAATTATGTGCAATAAAAAACGTATAAACATTTTGGTAAGCTAAAAGAATATTTTTTTTAATTCACATTTTATTAATTAGTTTTTTGCATTCATTGTGGCCACTTATTATTGTTGTATGTAAAGAAGGAAATAACAAAATAGATCATAGCAGTATATCACAAATATCTACCTACGGAAATATATCCATTTAATTTAATATTAATTTTCATGGGAGAACGCTTTTGATGAGGTCAAATTGGGTGACTTCGGTTTACACATTGAAATGAATTAGTATCTATGCAAGTTAATTAAACATTTACAATATTTACATGCACGACTAAATACCAATTGATATATTGATATTAATTGTAGCCTACTTTGCCAGCTTAGGTTATTTATATATTTACATTCCACACAAAGTTTAAGGCTGGTGGAATTTGAAAGAAATAGCGTGCATTACAAAAACTACATTTAATTTAGAAAAGGATTCCTGTGGAAAGCATTCACTTTGAGAGTACATTTAGCACGCTTTAATTATCCGACCATTTCTCAAGAGAAATTACAAGCCCAAAGAGCATTGCATACTTTTAGGAGGCGTCGCTAATTGATTGACTTCTCAGTATTTGGCTTGTGGCATTCGGCATTCGCGTCGGGATGCAAATGCTGCGAATTGCTTTCCCGCTTCAGGCTAATGAGAAGCGCATCAATTCTGTTGAAATTTGTGGTGGCCGAAAGTGAAGGAACAAACCAAGTTGCTATGTTGCTGGACAGATCACCATTAAGCTGTCAGGCGCAAGCCTCGCTTCGGCTTTTGGCCTCCGTAATGGCGGTTGTGGAGCACGGACAAAGGGAATGCTTCCAAAGTACGAGCTACAAGCTCCATAAATTACAGCAATGGAGCGGAATGAGCATCAGAATGAATGTGCACACACACATGCACATGCTGTGTGTGGCTGTGTGTGTGCGTGTGGTCAGAGAAAATCAATTACCGCTTGACCACAACAAATAAAGTGCATGCAATGCTTCAGCTCCAGTTTCTGCTCCAGTCTCAGTGTCCAGGCAGAGGCGTGGCATGCTGATTGATGTGCCACAAGTACATGTCTCTGCTGCCAACAGCCCGCAGAATGTGTGGCAAGGTGTTGCACTTGCAGACGCGTTGAGCCTAAAGACAACAAAAAACCAATGAGAAGCAAAGCTACAGTCGGGACAAATACAAAATACTTTTGTGCCCAACAGTGCTAAAACAACTCGATCCCTAAAATATATGCTCATAATATACCGGAATGTTTTTAACCAATATGTCATGATTAAAGAACAATTGGTATAATAATGCATTCGGGCGACATTTGAATAATATTCCATATATATTTGCAATTGATTAATCGCACAGATATTTCCTTAACATGTTTGCAGAAACTGTGTCACAGAACTTTTATTCCATTCGGTATAAGAATATTATTTATTAAATACACCATTTAAAATAACATATACCATTAACACTGTCAAACGAATCAACTTCTCAAATTGTTTCATTCTATCGCAAATATATAGGAATTATTTCTACTATAGATTTTAATGTACCTAAATTAGAGAATTAAAATAACTAAGTATATTTTGTTTTTTTTTTTTTGTTGCGTGCAAAAGCAAATGCTTGAAATACATTTTATAGTCTCTTTTGGGTATATTTTTTTGTTGGAGTCGAAGTTGCCTTCTGCTGCCACTCGAATTCCTTAACTACAATAACCCATTATAGCTGATGAAATCGACACCGAAAAAATGCGAATATGAGCTGCTGATGCGCTTAATTGCAAGTACTCGAAACTACTCGTACTTACCCTCCATTGTGAGCAAGTTGATTGTTTATTAATGGCACAAAATGCTGCGCCGCATGCGAGTTCACGCCATGCGTTTAATATTCCGCAGCTGTAACGGGGGGCATAACGAGCAGCTGTTGAGACTCGTGGCATTTCCCATTAGCACATTTGTGCCTCGATTTGTCACAATTGCAATGGCCTATTTGGAGTCATCTGACGTTGGCTCCAGATCCGACTCTGTCTCTGTCGCCATCTCCATGTCTGTCTCCATGTCTCTGCGTTTCCGTTTCAGCTGGGAATGACGTCAGTGAGCGGCAAGTGTCCTTAGTTTGTTGTCGTTGTTGGCCGGGTCTACGTGACAATTACCACAGTTATTACACGTAATGAATACAAGTATCGCATGCAAACAATACACAAAAAGGAGGCAGACCAACAACAAAACAAGGGGCGTCGCAAAGCTGCCTGAGTTGGACACGTATGCAATTGGTGACGAGGGAGCCATCGGCGCTCTTGTTGTCGCTGTTGTCGCTGCGGCCCAGCTGCACACTCATGGAACCTTCTCGGAATCGTAATCAGATCACGGCTAAGGCAGCGTCTGTCTGGCCAGGGGCAACAACTATGCTGGGGGTTGGCCACTACTAAGTGACTTTGGCCATTGAGCAGATCGCTGGTGGCGGGGCATTTTTGCTACGCATTCCCAAGCACTTCAAATTCAAATAAGCACGCATAATGATCCACTTAAGCGAGCAGGATGGTGAGTGCGCATTTCTGCCCACTGTACCCATTATCCCAATCCCACCCCCACTCCCACTCCCATTGTACTCACTGTACCCATTACATCATCATACTTCTGGGCAACTGCACTCGCTTATTTATTTATTAAGTATTTATTGCCGGCATGCACGTGGGCCGTTTGCCGCTGCACACTTATGGCCAACTAAACGCCCACACCCACACACACACCCACACACACCTACAGCGCAACAGGAAGAAGCAGCATGAGGCTGGCGCTTGACATTTGCCCAGGTGTTTTGGATTTGCGGTCTGTCGTCGGTCTGTCTGCCAGCAGGAGGCAGCGCTAATGAGGCCTGTCCAACTTGGAGCAAGGCGCAGGAACAAGGAATTGCGATTACGCCCCCGCGCCGCCCACCTGCCACGAATTAATCAACACATTTTATTTAGGAACATTCTCGAATATAGATATTGACAAGTGCAGAAATATTAAGAGATAATCGATTGACATTAACGCAATGAATTGCAGCTGTTTCGATTCACAAACTCAAATGATTACGGCTGAGGCAGAACATTTCACAGCAGCTATTGAAATTTTCCTATTTTACAGCTGTGCTCGTATTAAATTTGACAACTCGAAAGGACTTTATGCCGCTCAATATTGACATTATTTGTATTAAATTAAATCTGTAGATTTTTAAGATTCACGCATATACTAATACAAATAAAAATAATTCATTAATTTAAATGTTTACTGCAGAAAATCAGTATTTCACAGCAGCGATTGAAATGTACTTATAATCGAACTAATTTTAACAATTTGAAAGCATTTTTTCCGCTTTATATTTATTTAAATACTTTGCGACTATATAAATCATTTTATTTTTGCTATTTAACATATATATGCAAATACACAAAATTTAAATCAATAATAATACACACATATATAACACTTGTGAATTCAGACTGCTGTTTTGGAGTTGATAAATATTTATAAAATAATATAAATTTAATATTAATAATAATATAATAAAAATAGTTATATACTTAAATAAAGCATTTTTCATTCCAGTCCGCAAAATATTAAAGCTGTTATGAAATTACTCGCTTCAAGTACAAAAAATTTCAACGTATGAAAATACAACTCGAAATTTCTAGCAAACACGAATTATGAACAAGCTCTTAATAAATTGACTTTACAAGTGTATTTAATTTACTGCATGGAGCTTGTGCTATTTTTTAATTGCCACTATATAGTACTCGAATATTGAGAGTGCTGTTTTAATAAATTAAGGTATACTTTATAATTTTCTTCATTTTTTTGTTTGAAAAATTTACTTGTATACTACATTTGCCTGCACTGCAGACCGAAATAAATATTTATTTATGTTTTAATAATATGAAATGAAAAAATTCATAAATAAAAGTTGAATTTTAATTTTAATATAACTCGACTTTCAAATAAGGTGTTAACAAATGTACTTCACAAAGGCATTATTTAACGAAATGTTTCTTATTTTAATTTTTTAATTGTCACAATAAAAAGTGTTCGAATGTCGCCTGCACTGCAGAACAAATAAATATTTATTTATGTTTTGATAATATGAAGTAATTACATTAAAGAAAATAAATAAATAAATAATGAAAGTGGAATTTTACTTCACAAGGGTATTTATTGAGCGACATGTAGCTTCTGTTAGTTTCTTAATTGTCAGTATAAAAAGTGTTCTAATGTCTAGAGTGCGGTTTTAATAAATTAAGGTACACTTCATTATTTTCTCTTTTTTTTGGGAAGTTACCAGCTTATTACTTTTGTCTGCACCAGCACGCAAAAAAAAAGAGTTTTTAATTAAATTGTTACTAGTTTTTATTCTCAATGAGTTGGGTTAACCAGCAATTACGTGAACACAGCTCGACGCCATTGTACGAACATATGAGTGGATGCCACACGTGCCATTAAATGAAGTGAATGAAGAGCAAAAAGAGCTCAGACGAGACTGGACGCCCGATTACATAATGTGGCGAGGGGAAAGCCGGGATCGTTAAATGGAGCTGGGAAGCTCTTTAATCTACAGACAGATGGACAGAGAGTCAGACAGACAGAGTGACGGAGGCGATTTCGAAATTGCCGAAAAAGCATGCGAAATGAACTCAATACATTTTGAAGCTCGTACTTTGTTTTGTTTTGTTTTTTTGTCTGCAACTTTCAAGTTTCAATTGGGCGATAACAACGCTGAGCGTGGCTGCGATTCGAGTTGCGTACAATAACAATAGCGGTAACTATATACATATGTGCATACATCAAGCCATACGGGTGATATTGAAGGCGTTAAGCGTCTGGCCTAACGGTGTATGCGGTGTCTGTGCCATTTACCATCAAGTATACGCCGAGAGGGCACAAAACGGCCACGGTCCGGCGACCTTGACCAGTTTACTGTACTCGCATGTGATTTTAGTTTTGTTTTATTTGGTGAGCTTAATCTGCGATGGCAACTGCGAGCGAAAACTTGAAGGCGGCTTTGCAATTGGCGCTTGTCGATTTGCGCAATGGATCAATGGACGCGCCCTTTTTGCACAATTATACAATATGCGAGCACAATTGTCGCCGCTGCTGCCGTTTTTCGGTGTCGCTTTCGATGGTCTCAGCTCAGCGCAGCGCAGCTTAGCTCGACATCGGCTCAGACTGAGACTCAGACTTTGACTTCGACTTCGACTTCACTTAGCTTGAAACGGGTTATTCGTATTGTATATTAATTATGCTGTTTATCTGTCGCAATTTCGAAACGTGGCTCAGCTATTTGGAGAAGTTTCGCGGTTTATTTTCATGCAGTTGACCTTCGTACGCAGCGAAATTTGTTAAGACATCACTTCACTTCACATTACTTGACTTTATTTATATTTATATACCATTTAAATGGTTGGTCTCTTCAGTCTGGTTTTTGCATTTTAAGCCTGGTGAAAGTTTTGTTTAAGCCTATTATGTCACGCAATCAGCGATCTCTATGTATTCTTAGCAGTACACAATTAAGGGCTTACGTTTTTTTGATACAATTACAAAATAATAAATTTATTAAATAAATGATATTGTTTTTGTTGCTGTTTGTTGCTGTTGCTTTCAGCAATCGACGAACACGCGGAGAAGCACACGCCACCTGGCGGTCACTTTGCGCAATCTATTAGCAGCATTTAGCCAAGAACAGAACCTTAGCGCTCTGCACACACACTTACACGGCTTGAATATGTGTGTGTATATAAATTTGCAACTGCGTAAGCGCATTATCTTTTAATCTGTTTATACTATAGGTAGATGATATACATTTTAACAGTTTTTTCAATAATATCTATTAGTATTCCCTAAATATATATAATTTTTTTTATAATACAAATATTTTTAAAACTGTTTCTAATTATAATAATTTATTACTTCACGAACACTTTCTAATATAATTTTATAGCCGTATAGTAATTAATTGTATTACAGCTCGTATTTAATTATTATTAATTAACTGTTATACTGATTTTTATTATTTATTAATTTTGTCGATATTATTATTTTGGTGAATAGAAATAATTTGTTGTGAATTCTAATTAAATGGAACTGAAGAATATTAATAATTATACGTTTCAATAGTTTATCATTAATACCAACTTTTTAAGACTGAAAAAAAAGGAGGAGAAAGTTTCATTGATATTAAAATATGTTTTTGAACTTCTAAAAGCCGAAATCATCTACAGCTCTAAATTTAAATATTAATTGCAATACTCAATATTACTTTGATTTTTATTTTCACATTTCGCAGAATGAATTCGGCTTGGGCGACTTTACAGCTAGGAATGAGTAATTTTTCTATAGTTTATTTCTGTTGCCCTTTATAACCTAAAGTCTAGTGAATTATCTCAGGTATTTACTAAATAAATTCCATCTAATATTGTAATCTGATAAGCGAGACGAAAAATACAAAACAAATGATGCGGAAAGTTCATTAGACGCAAATAGGGATTGATGATGTGTAGTATAAGTTTATTACTACGGAATGTACTATTATTTACTACACTTTACTCGCTATACTACAGTTTACTCAGGGCAGTTGAGTGCATTTGAACGAAGGTGAAAAAATGCGCAAGTTGCACAAGTAAATCTGATTAAATCGACATCGAATTACAAATAGAAATAGAAACAACAAGCGCTCGACAAGTGTAAATGAAACTTTATTACGTGCTTGCATAATGCGAGCAGTGGGAAAAATCTTTTTGCATAAATAATTGTATAAATTAACATACACAATATATCACAATTAGCAATAATGTATGATAACAATCTCAAACTTTGTACAGCACGTTGCGAAACAAAGTTCAATTCACTGCAAACTAACATATTTTTGTTGACCGTTCCATTTGGTCACTCTCCGCATAGATGTCTGACTTGTAGAGTTAAAGTTGACCCCAGAGGTAGCAAGCTGCTTATCGCTAAATTATTGAATCAACATTGTCATAAACAAAGTGAATGGCATAGCACACCTCACCATCATGTTCCCCATAATCACCCCGGCTAATGACAATAAACCATCGTCGTTGAAGCACTCGTATCATACGAGCATGGCATGAATGCAAAGCTCTCTGTCTGTCTTATGCTGATTGATGGCTCTGGTTACACATTTCCCATATGCGCCCCAAACGGAAATGTTTTCTGCTACGCTCAGCAGATTTGGCTAATGGAAATGGCGTGGGGGCAAAAAGGGTTTGGGCCATGGCAACAATTATTTGTATTTGTAGCAAAACAATAGTTGTAACTCCCGAAAAACGCTCAGCATTACAATGGCTAAAAGCACCACGAAACAATAGAGTTCAAAACATAAAACAAGGACATTGACAACGACTCTTTAAAGCTGTTGCTTCTAGTGCCCCGATCAAATATTCCCACTACCTAATGGAAAAATTGTGGAAAAGCTTTCAAAAGGCAATCAAAAATTCATAATATACAAAATAAATAGATTGTCATCTCTACGTTGTGGCAAATACGCAGATACAGTCAAGCTTCGCTATAGATGAGCGGCAACAAAATTAAATGTTTACAAAACATATTTCTAATCAATGCAAAATTTCTTAAAGATAAATAGTTGAATACTATTTAATTCGAGTACTCGGTGGTATTGATTATATCCATAGTAGCTCGAATTAAATTAAAAAATAATTTGAATGACAAGAATTAATAAATAGATAATTCAAGATTTATAACTGAGAAATATATATTTTGAATACTTGAAAGTATTGATTAAAGAAAAAGAGAATAAATACAAAATTATGTAAAACAAAATAAACAAATAAAAAGAATTTAATAATTAAAGATAAGTCAATTTTATTTATTGCAAGTTTTCTTTGGCGTCGATTAGAAAGGAGCTCGACTGTGCGGAGGATAATAAAATGGCTTGCGAAATATCTGCGCCTCGGCATTGAGGGTCCGACGAGGGCGCTATCGCTGGGATCGGCGGATTCGCAAAACTAATGTGCTCGATCGATCCGATGATGCGCTGCTCATTTGCATGCAGATATTTTGTGGATACCAAATAGGTCAATGGACATGAAAACAAGAGTAACCTTGAATACCAATATCAAAGAAAAAAACTATCAGAATCAAAACATAAACACTTGGGATACGCGCCAGAAAGCGCGCCACAGTCCAGAGCCACAACACGAGCGAGCGAGAGGGAAGTTGAGAAAGGGAGCGAGACAGATATACTTGAGGCGACCACGCGGTTTCTGTTTTGTTCTTTGAGAGTTTTGTTTTTTACAACCACAACAACAACACTTCAATGGAGCCCGCCTCGGGGGGGAGGTGTGTGGTCAGCTCATTCAAAGAATATGGCAAAAAACCCAGCGCCGATTCAGTCATATTCGAAGCCTCACGCAAAACGATAATGTTAAGGGGCGATGGCCGAGCTTGGGAGTGGGAAGAGCGGCAGGTGGCGATCAAAGACATTTTGGGCGCACGTTCTCGAGCAAGTTAAAGATCGCGATCGGATCCGATCCGATCGCGATCGCGATCGTCGCCGCTAAAGATGAAACCCGTAATCCGGAAATCTACGCGCTTGTCTCATTCACAGGCAGGTTGCTCTATGTAGCCGAAGCTTGTTTTCGCCATTATTTATTATTATATTCATTTTAATTGCTGTGAACTCTTTGAAGTGTTTTCTTGATTGGATTTTGTATTTTTGGCAAACAGGAATATGAAATGAAATGAAATGGAATTTCATTTGTTTTGCTAGAATTTGCATTGTGTCGCACGAGAGTGGACGCGAGTATGCGTTATAATAAATGCAGATATTTCTCGCGTCTATCTCACAATTGACGCAAATTGAACCCGCGTTCTTGTCGCTCGATCTCGATCGCAACTATCAAACTATTTAAATACAGCTTACAGCTTTGGAATATTTTAATTTATGCTCGAGGAAGTGGCGTAGTTCGTTATTACTAGCCGGGCTAAAAGCCACCCCAGCAGCAGCAGCAGCAGCAGCAACAGTCGGTACCATCTACTCGCAGTCTGTCTCGCTGTCTCGCTGTCGATGAGGTGGTTGAACCCCCTTAGTCCATTCCAATCCAGTCCCGTGTCTCCGCTCCGTCGGCCTGCAGCTCAGCCTCAGCCTGGCCGTTATGGCGCAGTAGCAGCAAGAATGCTAAACGAAACCGCTCGAGAGTCGAGAACTGAGACTGATACCGAGACCGAGACTGAGACCGAGAGTCGAGGCTTGTGACTTGTGTGCCCTGGGACGTGTGTGTTGCCAACTTGCGGCTGCTGCTGCTAGGGGCTGGTTGGCTAGTAAGAGGGCTGCGGGGGTTGTGCCGGGGCGTTGAGATGTCAGCGCTCGCGCTCAAGGTTGCGGCTACGACTGAAACGGGCTATGGCGCATCGATTGACATTATATAATCGTTGCCAGGTTGAGCTCATTTTGGCCATTATAATGGACGAGGGGGGGGGGGGGGGGGACAAGCCGCCTCCAAAGTTCATTGCTTCCACTTTGGCGCGAAAATGAAACAACAGCAGCAACAACAAATCATAATAATAATAACACGTTGTATCCGCAACTCTATTAGATATACGCACAAGCTCGCGACGCGCCATAGTAAACAAGCCCAGCTGTGTGACGTCTCAACTCAGCTCAGCTCTGCGCTGAGCTGCGCTGTGTAGGGCTTGGAGTGCTCTGGCTGATTGTGGTGGCTCCCCCTTGGCGATGAGTCAACAGCCAGACAGTCGGCTGTTGTTGTCCGGCAACAGGTTGAATGGGCGACCCAGCATCCCAAGCCCTTGCTCGATCATCGTGTTGTTGTTATTATTATCGATTAATTAGGCGTGCGGCAACAGAAGCAGAGCGAGAAGCCGATGCCGAAGCAGAGAATATAAACAAAAAGCACGAAATGTCGCAGTTTTGTTTTCGGTTTCAGCCGGGCCCTTATGCCATATACACTACTCTATAGTATATGCTATTCGGTTGGTATACTCAGTATACCGTAAAGCGGTCTATTCGATGCCCTCCTCGATATCTGCCGATGCTGATGTCGGTTTAATGAACTCTCTAGCTTGGCAACACGCACATTCCTCTCATATTTACGAGCGTGGTCTTGAATTGTATTCTGGTATCCCCCCCTGCCCGCCTCTCGCTTTACCCTTCCTGCCACGCCCCCCTTCTTGCGTTCAATGTACTCCAATTACATAATGCAAAGCACAACAGAAATAATATATATACATGTATATATTTTGAACTTCATTTTCCCGCCGGGTTCAATGAATTCCCCAACATTTTCACACGTTACCCAAAGCTTTTGGGTTCTCAGTATTTTTGTAAATTTATACCCTGTAAAATGGAGTGAAAGCGGGGTCTGTCTATCCAACACTCAACAGGCAAAAACAAAATCATAATTTCTCTTTACTCCATTTCATTCTATTCTACCAAAGTTATAATTTGTAACTATTTGCAAAACAAATTTAGGTATTTCATATGCAAACATTAATATAATATCTAATAAGCAATTCTCCGATATTGAATATTTTAATATTGCAATTATTCGAATTTAATTCTGCAGCTTGCCATAGGATATTCTTCAGTGCGACACGCTGCAATCATAACAATGAAATAATAAACATGAGAATTAAAGAATATAAAACACAACAAAATACTTTTGAAGACATGCACCTCCAAAACTTTTCGCTGAGTCTCACTTGTTGCACCCCGAGGGCCTTTCACGCCTGCCATGAATGACGTCTCGGTCCGGGACTTGTACTTACGTAAACAACAATTATATTTATTCATGTATGAGTATTGTTATTTATGATCTGCTTTGGGGGGGCCTCGAGTTTCAACACAATCGCGGCCCGGGTAGCGGACCTCTGAGTACTACGTAGTTCCAGAACTTTTCATTAACATTGCAGGAATCAAATGCGACTGAATTAATTTTGTTGTTGTCTTACATTTATTCCGAAATAAAAGCCAATTAATGCAGAAAATATTTCCCACAATAGACTCGAATTACCAAAACATATTATTATTTAAAAAAGTCAATTTTCTGCAATCGAATTTCGTTGACATTGTTGCTACTATTGCCTCATCTATATTTCTACTTTAAGCCAAAATGGTTTTCTTTTTTTAAAATATAATATTGAATATATCATTGTATACATGAATAATCTTGGGAGCAATTTCAGTTAAACAGATTCAACTAATAATGATAAAAGAGCTGATGAAATAAATCATTTATATTTCTATTGTCGACTAAACCAATTATTTAAATTGATGATTAAAATATATTTGTTAACTAGTCAAGTATGATATATTTTATTCACTCTTATTTGAATTCATACACATTCATTTAATTACATATTAATAATTAATTCAATATTAAATATTTTGATTAAGCTTTGATTGATTTTTAATTAAGTCCATTAAAATGTATAATTAAATTTGTAAATGGAACTGGTGATCACGCCTTTAATAGATTTATTAAGCCGATTCGATTGAGAGATGCTCAAAAGAATTCTAAATGAACTCTGTGAGCTGATTATATAATTACGAGCATATGAACTGAAAATTCCTCAGCTCGGCGATTGGGTTTGTTGACTCTATGGCGGATACGTGAGAAATACCCACAACTGTGTGTAGTATATAGTATATATATAGTAATATTTTAGTAGTGGCATTTGATATATGTAAATGACATTTTAATTGCAATTGGACTTATCGGCAAATAGCTTCACCTGTTGTTTTCGACTGCCATTCCAGCACGAAGTTCGCGCTGCTCTCTGGTCACATATTCTCGATAGCTGTGAAATTCTCAAGATGTCTCGAGTGCGGAGTGTCGAGTCGGTTGGCGGTGTCTTTTGCGATGTCACGACATCGACATTTGTCAGTTCGAGTTCGCATTAATGAGTTTTCAAGGCCAAAAGGATGAGCGAGCGAGGCAGACAGACCGAGAGATAGCGAATGAATGGGCTAGACGAATTTGGCGAATTGGTACGAAAACAAAAATACTTGTGGCTAGAAAATGATAAACAGATGGACAGACTGACGGACGGACGGACGGACGGATAGAAGATTTATTTTTGTTTTCGCCGTAAATTTCATAACATTCGTACGCCATTCCATTCCCGCTAGCGTTCCCTTTCTTCCCGTCCCATCCCGTCACAGCCTGGAGTTCAAGCTGTGGCTGGCACTACGCTCTTTATTGGCCACTGATCTGTGCGTCCGTCCGTCTGTCTGTCCGCCTGATCTGTTGTTTCTAGCTGCTCGACTCTTTGTTGTTCTGACTTTTGTTGTTTTCGGTATTTTTACCAGGAATTCACATTGCTATTTTCAAGTTCAAGAGCGCCTATTAAATACATACAGGTACAAAAACAAAGCACAATATGCTTGTCACGGCTATTTAGCATAAGTATTTTATGTATTTCTCTGCTTCTTAGGACAATGTTGCGTATTCTTGTGCGTAGATATTTCGGGAAGCTCGGCAACAACAGAATTGTTTACACCAAACCATCGCCATCGCCATCACCATAATTATCATTAAATAAATATGTAAAAAATAAAAAATTAAGACTTGATATTAATCCGAATTCTTGTCATATATTCAAAACAAATTCCAAATAAATGAATGGAATATTCTATGATGCAATGCGTAGGAATATTTTTCAATACGCAATCGAATTTGGTTGTGATAACAGTCAAGATAATACAAATAATTAAAAGAGTTATTAAAAAATGAATTTATAAGCGTATTCCTGGAATTTTTTCGATTTTTTTTTGCAACAATACGAAATTAAAATCTGATGTTGAATTCCACAGAACAAGTTAATAATGAAAGCAACAATTCGCTATATTTAAATTATGTCTAAATAAAAATCATTCATAATTTGAGTAAAATTTGTTCTTAATATTTATGTATATCACTAATTATAATATCAAATTGAAATAAATTATATTATAAATGAAATAATTGACCATAATCAAATATTGCAACTTGGTTTGGTAATTTACCCATTCAAATATTATGTAGCGTAGTTTGCTATTGAAAATTTAATAAAATGAAATGGATAATTTAAATATTTTGCTGCATTGTAGCCACCAATGAATATTTGCATAATCTGCTAATCGGAAGGAAATTAGTTTTCTAAAAAAAAATGATTGTAAATTAAGGGCGTAAATTAGCTATTAATGGTTTACAGTTAATTCCAACGTAATTAGTTGCTTAATTGTTATTTGTAGCTTGACAAAAAAAAATATAAGTTATTCATGCTGAATTCAAACACTGATTGCATACTATTTATAACAATAATGTTATCGTATTTGCTCTTGATGAATTGCAAATTAATTCCGTGCATACCCAATAAATTAAAAATGTCAAAAATAAAATAAATAAACTACGGCATTAGAGTGGATAGCAGCCACCCACAGTCGAGTTGCACACACTAAACGCTAATTGCACATAATCATTAGCGGGGAATTCATTTGAATGATTATTATTATTTTTATTATCAGATTATTTTGGTTCTCACGTACAATAAATAATGAAATAATGCCATAATTTGGCATATAGAAAGCAAGCAAAAGTCATTCGCCTCCCGTCTCTTTCTATCTATCTTTCTCACTCTTTCATCTCTTCTCCCAACTAATCGCAGTTTATTTGGTGGATTTCAAGTTTTTTGTTTTTGTTACTCTTTTGTTCTGTTGCCTGTTGCGACGGCGGCAGCGATGCCAAATTTGTTATTTATTGCAAGTGTGTGTACATATACATATTTAATTAGACACACACACACAGTCACACGCACACACACGAGTACACTCCTACATACAGTATTGTATTTTACAAATGATGCTTTGTCTGAGCGCTCAAGGTCGGTCAATAAGAAGTGTGCAAAAACAATTCTAAATATTGCATCACGAATGAACACACAATGAGCAACAAACTACCTAAAGCTGCTGCAGATATACCGCAACGAACTTCAGATACTCTACCAAACGAGCGAATAGATACATAGATAGAACAGTATCTATTTCTGCGTTGTTATTACAAGTCAGAATAATTAAGTTTACAATTTTAGTAAATATTGTTTTCAAAATATGATTACTAGATATTAAATATTTTGTATACTAAAATTTGTATATACATACATGTGATAACTTATTAGTATAACACATTTTAAATCAAAATAGTTTAATATAAATTTAAATGCTGCATAAAATAAAAATAAATATATTTTGGACGTAAAAAATATATAAATAAATATCCCTTGATACCAATATCAATTTAAGACATTTAATTATTAGTACTATAGCAGCAATTGAATATGTAAATCATAATAATATAATTAAATGAATTAATTTTTTTTTAAACTGATAAATATTTAATATACATTCATTAGTTTTATATAGAAATGTTACTCATCAAATTACATATGTTATTTAATTGTTATTACAATATCAATAATTTAACTCAAAATTATAAGATTTAGAACTTGAGCATATATACTGGATAATAAATATTTTCTCTATAAGTAATTATGATTTATTATTAGAAAATCTGCAATTCACATAGCAAATCAAATAAGTGAAATAAAATATAGACAAAATATTAAGTGGATAATAAATATTTTATAATCATAAATTCTGTTATGAAGCCGATAAACTAAAATATATTTAATGTACATATTATTTTTTATAATACAACAAATAAAAAGTGTAATTTGAAAATTTTAATTTGTAGACTTTACTAATGTAGTATCCGTGGAAATTTATTTAATTTATTTAATTTATTGCAGATCTGTTTTTGTTGACAATCAGTTGCCTAATAATTTGTACCGTTACCAATTTAATGGCAAAGAATCTAATTGAATTGTCTGATTTAGTGACTTTACTACCAGTGACTTGGCGGACCTGTTTGGGAGCATCCCCCCAAAAGATAGTTAGAACTTAACTGGAGATCGGGATGCTGTGGAGTTGAAGGTTGCAGATGTGATTTTTTTTGGGGGGAGGGACACTTGAGAATTCATTGAAATTCACTCACGACAGCCAAATGAGTGTTTTGCATAAATTATAAATAATAAAGTTCGAGATAATTTGGCAATTTCACAAATTGATTATTAATTAATGAACTACTATTTCGTCTACAAGTGCAGCTGGTGATAATGATGGTCAGACTGACGTCTCGAATTAACAAACCAGTTAGCTATAATCATCGTCATCGTCATCGTCAACTGGGAGCGCTGAAAGTGAAACAGAATCCGAAATTCTCAATCGGATCGAATGCTGAATCTGTTGCTTCCTCTGCACCTTTGTATCTGTATCTGTATCTGAATCTGGTGCTGACGCTGTCTCATTCTTCGGCTCTGCCGCAGGCATATTTCTAGACCGGCATATTTCTCCACTGACTCATGTCCGGCATCCTTGACGGGGTCACAGTACCAGGCACAGGCACAGGCACAGATCAGAACAGAAACCAGCAGGCTAAATCTGCGGCACATTCGTGACTGTACAACTAGGAAAGATATTGCAGTTGCAGTTGCAGTTGCAGTCGTTGTTTCATTTGTAGTGTCAGTTTCGGGTTCAGACTCGAGCCCAGCAGTCATTAGCCTTTTGGCAGAGCTGCTGCAGTTCCTGGAAACTTCTCTCGCCTGTGCCGCAGACAGTGCAGTCAGTGGCTCGCAGACTGGCTTTGAGGCTGAGGCTGACTCTGAGGCTGACTCTGGATGTGTGTCTGGGCCAATGACCGCGTCCAAGGCCGCACAGTTTTCCTGTTCTCATTTTTCAGGTGCCTGCCGCGTGCGTGTCTCAGATCCTTAAGTGCCACGCAGCCAACCTATATACGCGTGTAGCTGCAACATGCCACACAGCGCTGCTGCTGCCACTGCCACATAGTTTGTTGTCCTGTGCTCTGCTAGCTGCTAGCTGGTGCATTGACCTGAGGACCATTGTCTCTGCCTGCTGCGTGCTGTTTTTTTTTTATTTATTTCCTAAAGGCCGCTTCGACTGCTGCCTGTTGCCTGCTGCCTGCCGCAGCTTGTTGCATCGTAGCCACGCAGCTGGCGGCTGCCTAGATGTCGAGTTCAAGTGGCAGTTCAATGACTTCGCCAACTACTTAGCTCGACCTGTGCGGCTGTACAATTACCATCGATTGCTGTGGCAACTGCAACTGCAACTGCCACTGCCACTGCCACTGCCACTGTTGCCATGCCACAACGCATTCGGTTCGTTATTTAACTTTTGTTGACACTTTTCGCTCATTTATTTGGCGCGTGTTTCGCACTCAGCCTTGATCTTGCAGCTTCACATTTGGCATTTGATGTTTGCTGCTGTTGTCGCATTTCTAATTTTATGTGGCCGGGACTCGATGACTCGATCCGATTGCAAACACAATTCCAGTTAAGAAAGAGAAGCAAGCACGCCGACAGAAAGAGAGAGAGGGAGACAGCGAGGGAGTCGCTGACGCCAATGTGATTGCATTGATTACACAAAAAACAAATCAAATAAATAGCAATACAATTCGTACAGCATTTGAGCAGATGCAAATTAGTTCATTGGCCGCATTTATCCACCGACAATGAAATAAATCTGCTGGACTAGCAGATACCCTGGCAGTGTCATAGGTTAGCAATCCATTTCGTTGTTAAGCACACAGAGTATCCGCAAACAAATTGTGCGAAATCTCTTTATGCAAATTGCACAAAACAAAAAATTTTGTTATTTTGCTGGTCATGGCATGAAAATGCAAATGATTCATGCTCAACCAAGAATAAGTATTTCCCCTATGCATATTTGAGCTTAATCCGAAATTGCAGTACACATAAAATGCCAATAAATAAATAAATACAAAAACAAAACAAATATATTGCAATTTTGCGTTATTCTTCAGCCGACAGATACAATAATAATAACGCTACAAACAAATCTACAAATTTCACAATTTTGATTTATTTAAATTCATTTGGTAAATCATTTGAAGAGCATTTATCAATTGATTTTATTTTGAATATTTTAACTATTTATTTAATTTCACTTTCATTGATTTTCTTTCTTTATTGCAATGTAGATATTTTAATTGCTCTATATTATTGAAGAACATATAACAACTTTAGTAGAAGACACAGGGCCGTAGGTCTGAGTCTGAGTTGCGAGACTGTCAAATATTTTGATTCATAGCGCGGATTAGATTAATCCAAATGTTTCCATTCACAAATATTAGATTCACAATGGTCTTCGCCAAATGGCCAATACAAGAAACAATAATTCGAAATTTCTTGACCGCCATCGGCGTCTGTATCTGGTTCCGTCTGTGTCTCTTCTGTCTGTCCCTTGTCTCTTGTGTCTGTCGCTGACTGTCGACGTCAGTTTGCTGTGAATGCTGAAGGTCAAACCTTGTCCTTAAGCCCAAAGAACCGGCATCGTCTTCGGCTGTTGGTAAACAACCAAATAAATAAATAAACAAATCGAAAGGCGAAGCGAAACTGAAACCGAAACTGAAACTGAAATCGAAAGCCACAGAAACTTCTGCAGAATTGATTACAAATGCATTTCAATTTGCATTTGAAATTTAAAAGCGATTTAGTTTTGTGAATACCACAACCAAAGATAGGCGATCTTAACATTCTCAAGCAATATGTGACGAACTGAAGAACCATAATATCAAACTCAAGAATGCGTCATGAATCATTCAATTCATTAAAATTGCAAACAACACATCAAATATATAAATTATATTTTTACTTTTAGAAATTTTCAGTTTTCAATTCATATTTTTAATATCTGAAATTCGAAATCAAAAAATACTTTTAAATGTGACACAACTAATAAACTCTTTGATATATGCATAAGCGATCAACCAATCATGAAGAATTATTTAATTAAAATTAAATTATAATTATGTTATGAAGTATACAAAATAATATTTTTTTTTTGCTTTCAATTTTCAGAAATTAAATTTGGATTATATTTATGGCATTTTCGTTTAAATAAAGTGTATCCATTGTTCGGCCAATGAATTGGTTTCTTGTCTTAGGAATTTTGTTGTTTATGATTTTTGCCAGTTTCCCTTTCCAACTTCTTGTTCGTTATTGTTAATAACGTTTTCTTGATCTTGAATGCGTTGCTAATTTCTGACGTCATTCCGCCCGAGAACGCCACAGAACGCCCTCAGCCCTACGCATCGATTCGGGGAGCACTCGTAAATTATGAACATCGATTAATTTAAATAATTCAATTTAGATTTTGAGTGATGGGACGGTGGCTAAGCTGATCGCTGATCACTGATCGCTGCAGCGCTTCTTGTGGCCGGTCACCAAGGCTGACTGCGAATTGACCCAAAATGCAAATTTGAGGAATTGATTTGGTTTTGTGGCTTCGACCGGTTCGAGTTGCAGGCGATCAAATCAAACTCAGTGGATTGGCAGTGGAGGCATTGCAACTGCTTCCGCTTCGGCTTAAATGGGCATATAAAGACGTCGCTGGGCTGCCAAGCTGCAACTCAGTGCGGTCCAGTTCGATGGGTGAGTAGGCTGGTTAAATATTCGCAGCATCATCATCAACTATCAATGTAACGATCAATTGGCTTATCAGCATCTGCTGCTGATAACACACGACCGCATGTTCACCTGCTCGTGTTCGTGTTCGTGTTCGTGTTCGTGCTCGGGCGACCAAGAGTGAGTGAGAGAGAGAGTCGAATTGTTCGGTTGCTGTTGCCGAGTGCTGCACGAACTCGTCTCTGGTTACTCTTGAGCTGGGCTTGCGACCGAAAAACATAAACAGAGAGCACGCGGCGCTCGCGTTGCACTCAAAACAAAGCGGACGCGTTTGAGCTCAAACATGTTCGATGTTCGCTGGCAACTTGAGCGCGGTTGCGTTGGAAACTTGTTGTTGCCCGCTCTATGTGGTCAGCCGTAGAGTGGCAAGTGGGATGGGAGATGGAGGGGGGGGGCGGGGGGAAACTGATACGAGCGCATCAAATTGAGACGGCGACTGATATCAGCAACGTCGGCAGCGACGACGACAGCAGCAGCAGCAACAGCAGCAGCGACGGTGACGGCGACTGCGACTGCGACTGCGACAGCAGCTTTTGACTATCAGATTCTGGCCCAGAGCGGGCCACAGTCAGAGCCAGTGCCAAAGCCACAGCTCACAGCTCACAGCTCACAGCTCGAGCAGCGCAGCGCAGCTCAAAGCCGTTGCAGACGGCGTCGCAGACGCAGACGTCGTATCGCTCGCTCGTTCGGTTGTCGTCGTCGTCGTCGTCGTTCGTTCGTTCGGTTGCCGTCGTTCGTTCGTCGATCGCTCGTTGGTCGTCGTCGTCGTCGTCGTCGTCGTCGTCGTCGTCGATCGCTCGGCCGTCGGTCGCCGTCGTCGCTGTTGCTGTGGCTGTGGCTGTGGCTGTGACCAGCGCTGGCTGTGTGCGCGCGCTTGAAGCGGCCGAGCCGCGATTACCGTCGATCACTCGTTCGCGTTCGTCGCTGCTCTGCGAAGCGACGGCCGAGTTGTTATAAAAGTGGCAAGGACATACGCTCGAGCCATTAGTCGAAAACTATAAACGCTCGACGCGAAATCGTCTCCGGGTCTCTCTCTCCGTCTGCGACTTCGACTTCGACTTCGACTCGGCAACTACTATTTTTTATATATTTTTTTTCGTTTTGTTGTTAATCGATGGATTTGCGTTACAAATGCCACTAAACAAAACACAATAAACACAAAACTAAATTGAAACCACAACAAACAGACAATTGAAAAGCAACAAGAAATCACAAATCAAAAATTAATAATTTTTTTTGGTAACGCGCAGTCGCAAGTAAAAGCAAAAGTGACAACAAATGGCTCAGCAGCAGCGACAGTGCGGCGAATAAATCCAAATCCTCACACACAGATCGAATACACTCACAGAGCTGTGTCCTGCAACAACAACAACTACCGCCCAACAACAAAAAGAACACCTCCACAAAATCGACAGCAACAAGAGCAAGCAGAAAGGCTTCGTCATGCTGACCGACTCGTATCTGATCAAGTGTGTGCTGCGACAGCTGCAGGTGGAGCAGCAGGACGCCCAGCACCTGCTGATGGTCTTCCTCAGCTTCCTGACGCTGATCAGTTTGCTGCAGTGGCTGCTGCGCAACTATCGCGAGCTGCGCAAGCTGCCGCCAGGTCCGTGGGGCTTCCCCGTCATCGGGTATCTGCTGTTCATGGGCAACGAGAAGCACACGCGCTTCATGGAGCTGGCGACGCGCTACGGCTCGCTGTTCTCCACCCGCCTGGGCAGCCAGCTGACCGTCGTGATGAGCGACTACAAGATGATCCGCGAGTGCTTCAGGCGCGAGGAGTTCACAGGACGACCGGATACGCCCTTCATGCAAACCCTCAACGGCTACGGTAAGTTTCGCCAGCCAGCCAGCAATTCACAAAATTCGCAGGCAATTTATTTTTAAAAATATACATTTTTAAGCCGCTTGTTGGTTTTAATGTGTGCCGAGTGCGCAGTGCAAAGGAATTAATGTTAAGTGGGCCAGAGCCTACCTCAATTAGCCGAGAGAGTGTCACTAATCGCCGTCGTTATCGTTTATCGTAGGCATCATCAACAGCACCGGCAAACTGTGGAAGGATCAGCGCCGCTTTCTGCACGACAAACTGCGGCAGTTTGGCATGACCTACATGGGCAATGGCAAGCAGCAGATGCAGAAGCGCATTATGGTGAGTTCGGTTTATTTTTAAGCCATCCGCTGGGCGTTTCATTTATTTCATTTGCGCATTTTCGCATTTCCGCTTTTTTTTATTTCACTTGGCCACCGACAGACCGAAGTGCACGAGTTCATTGGCCATCTGCATGCCAGCGATGGGCAGCCGATTGATCTGTCGCCGGTCATCTCGCTGGCGGTCAGCAATGTCATCTGCAGTTTGATGATGTCGACGCGCTTCACGCTCGACGATCCCAAGTTTCGGCGCTTCAATTTCCTGATCGAGGAGGGCATGCGGCTGTTCGGCGAGATCCACACCGTCGACTACATACCGACGCTGCAATGCTTTCCCAGCATCTCGACGGCCAAGAACAAGATCGCCGAGAATCGCGCCGAGATGCAGAAGTTCTATCGCGATGTGATCGATGATCACAAGCGCACCTTCGATCCCAGCAATGTGCGCGATCTCGTCGACTATTATCTGTGCGAGATCGAGAAGGCCAAGGCCGACGGCACCGATGCCGAGCTCTTCGACGGCAAGGATCACGGTGAGTACCGAAAACACCTGCGAAACAAAAAATCCTTTCTCTTACTGATCGATCACAATCGATGCGGGCCATTCATTTGCAGAGGAGCAACTGGTGCAGGTGATCATCGATCTGTTCAGCGCTGGCATGGAGACGATCAAGACGACGCTGCAGTGGATCAACGTGTTCATGCTGCGCAATCCCAAGGAGATGCGACGCGTCCAGGACGAGCTCGATCAGGTCGTGGGACGCCATCGGCTGCCCACCATCGAGGATCTGCAGTATCTGCCGGTCACCGAGTCCACCATCCTCGAGTCCATGCGCCGCTCCAGCATTGTGCCATTGGCCACCACGCACTCGCCCACAAGGTAAGTGATCGATCAATCGATCGATCGATCGATATGTCTGTGTGTGTGTGTTTGTGTGTTATCGGCGCTGTTTGGTTATCAGCTGGCCACGCCCTCAGCGAGCTGTGCGCAAATTGAATGACGACAGCGACGAGGTCCACGCTGCGATCGTTCATTCACTCCATGGCTTTGGCACTGGTCGCTGCGCGCTTGGAAAATGGAAAACTCTGAAGCACTGATCGCACTGATCACTGATCGTTTCCTTTGCGTCGCAGCTTGGCCCACTTTCAGCTCTTCTACGCACTTGATTAGCGCTGATTAGCCTCGCCTGATAACACCGCAATGAGCATATGCAACACTTTTGCACTTACTAATCGCCGCTCTCTCTCTCTCTCTCTTCTCTGCTCCTCTCTCTCTACAGAGATGTCGAAGTTAATGGTTATACCATACCGGCCGGCTCGCACGTCATTCCGCTGATCAACAGCGTGCACATGGATCCCAATCTGTGGGAGAAGCCCGAGGAGTTCCGTCCCGCCCGCTTCATCGACAACGAGGGCAAGGTGCGCAAGCCCGAATACTTTATACCCTTCGGCGTGGGCCGACGCATGTGCCTGGGCGATGTCCTGGCGCGCATGGAGCTCTTCCTCTTCTTCTCCTCGTTCATGCACTGCTTCGACATTGCCCTGCCCGAGGGCCAGCCGCTGCCCAGCCTCAAGGGCAACGTGGGCGCCACCATCACGCCGGAGTCCTTCAGGGTCTGCCTCAAGCGCCGTCCGCTGGCGCCGACCGCCTCAGAGCCGCATCAGGTGCGCAATGTGGGCGCCAACTGAATACATTCAGCCAGAGCACGGTTCTGTTCCTAACACACACACACCAACACACTCACACACACTCACACACACACACACACACTAGCACACAACACAAAAGTGAAAATGCGTTTTTTTTTCATTAGTTTGTAAGTGTATTCGTAAGCGTAGCGTTAAGCAGCAGTGGCAAAAGATACAAATGTATCTGAAATGTGTCTGCAGTACGAATTCTATTCTTTCAACCCCAAGAAGCTGTGTTCAGTTAATCATTAATTTAGCCCTAAGTCCTAGCCATTTAATTAGCCAAGTTAGCAATGTCTTTTTGTCCGTCTTTCGATATGCATATGTTATGTTACTCTATTCTAATGTTTAGCCCTAATTTAATTAGTTAGTTGTTTTTTGTTTATTTTTGTAGCATTTATTTTAGCTTAAGGCCAACAAACAACAAAACAAACTGTGGTTTAGTTTTATGCACACACACACACACACACACACAAAGCATTGCAATTATTTTGCAACGACAAACAAACAAACAAACAAACAATAAAGCAAAATCTTTTTCATGAAAATCAACAAACAATTATTCGCACAAACATAATGTGTATTTCATTACACATTGTTAATTAATTCGCCTTTGTTTTCGCCACGCGTTTTCAATTACAACACTCAATATGCAAATTCCTAATTAGTTATTTGCTTTGCGTATTTATTGATAACAATATATATACATATATATTTATATATTGTTAACACTATTAGATGTGTCAACAAACAACATCAAAAAACAAATACATCCAGCACCCAGAATGCAGTCCAGTTAATATTTATTATTTATTAGCTCCATTCTACGTTTATTCAATTGTTATTCAATATAGCCAAATTATTCTAATTGTTAAATGGCAAAAATGACAAAAATTAGTTTATACATTTGACAAAAAAAAAAAACATTAATATATAAAAGAATTGCGAGAAAATAAATGAAATAAATTCAAACAAACTGAAATAAATTGTCGCTCATTTTCTGCTGTCTTCAACTACAGCTAATTCTTCAGTTTCTTTTCCCAAAACGTTTTTTGACAAAAATTATCTTACACATTTTCTAAAGAAAAAAAAATTGTTTATATATAAAAGAATTTCTAGAAAGTAAATGAGAAAAATTAAAACAAACTGAAATAAATTGTCGCTCATTTTCTGCTGTCTTCAACTACAGCTAATTTCTTTCCCCAAAACTTTCTTCTAATTTTTTGACAAAATCCATCTTATACATTTCACAAGAAAAGAATTCAAAATAATAGAATTGCAAAATTTAAATAACAACTACAACTTCAAAGTCTTTCCCCAAAATATTCTTTTATTTTTTTTTGACAAAAACAATCTTATATATTTTACAAAAAATTTTAAATGAATGAATTGTGAAAAAAAAAGTAAAATTTGAAACAAACTGAAATAAATTGTAGCCTATTTCCTGCTTTCACAACTACAGCTTTCGTATCTTTCTCCAAAACATTCTTCTAATTATTTGATAAAAATTATCTTATACATTTTACAAAAAAAAAAAAGAAGTAAATTGTCACCCATTTAGAACTGCAGCTAATTCTTCACCATCAACTCAAGTTGCAGTTCCACGTAAAACTTCAGTTTCAGCTCCATCTCCAGCTCTTCAAAATATTTTGTAGCGTCAGTGAAAACCTCAAACATCACCACTAATTTTAGCTTCAGCTCTTCATTATCTTACTTTGTATGGTATTGTTTTTCACCTTAAGCATTCTTCTCCTCTTTTTAAACCGTTTTTTTCTTTATCTTGAACTCACGTGCTAGCACATTTTTTCATTGGCCGCTTTTCTGCTCGTCCTTTGTGAATTTCGTGACTCATTCTTATCCCCTGATTGCTTTGTAGACTGTTTTTTTCATTCACTCGTTCTCCTGTTTTTTTCTTCTTCTGCTAAAATTCAGCTAATCGCAACACTTTTTACCATTTCATTTGCTCCTTCCTCCTGCGAATCCCTCTCAATCACTAGACTCGCTACTCGTCCTTCACTTTCCCCGCCTCCTCCGTCTCCGTCTCCGTCTCCATCTCCGTCTCCGGCTCCCCCGCCGCCTTGGTCAGCAGGTCAAAGCGCAGCTTGTAGCGCGCCGGGGTCAAAGTGATGCCGCACTCGCCGTCCATGGGCGGCTGCTGGTCGCCGGGCAGCCGGACGTGGAAGCGACGCAGAATGCGGCCGGTGAACAGGGTGAGCATCATGCGAGCCAACTCGTCACCGGGACACATGCGTTTGCCGGTCTGGAAGGGAATGAACTGGGCCGGCGCCGTGTACTCGCCGTCGGCATTGAGGAAGCGCTCGGGGCGAAACTGCTCGGGCTCGGGCCAGACGTCGGGATTCATGTGAATGGCCCACTGCAGCACCAGAACCATGCTGCCGCGCCGCAGGCAATAGTCGCCGACGCTGACGTCCCGCTCGACGCCATGGGGAATGCCCAGCGGGACAACGGAGCGGATGCGCTGCACCTCCGAGAGGCAGGCGCGCAGATAGACGATCGACTCGAGCTCCGACAGCGTCGGCGTCTCGCCCAGCTGCACCAGCTCCGCCTGGAGGCGCCGCTGGCAGCGCTGCTCGCGTGCCATGTAGAGCAGGAACCAGCGGAGCGTGGCCAGCGCCGTGTCGACGCCGGCGCCAAAGAGATCGGCCAGCAGGTGACGCAACTGATCGTCGCAGAAGAGCTCCGCGTAGGGCTGGCGCTCGTTGAGGAAGTGCTCGAGGATGCTGTGCGGCTCCTTGGGCGGCAGTTGCTGCTGCTGTCGCTGCTGCAGGTCAAGCTCCAGCTGCTTCTCGCAGCGCTCGATGATGCGGTCGTAGATCTTGTGCGTCTTCGCCTTGCCGTCCAGCAGAAAGCGAATGCTGCGCTTGTTGGCCGCCAGGTGGCGCAGCCAGGGCAGGAAGTTCACCACCGCGGAGACGCCGATCAGCTTGACGCCCTCTTCTTGCAGCTGCTGCAGATACAGCCAGTTGGGATCGTTGCGGCGATACGTCTCTCCGAACACCAGATCGTTGATCACGTTGCCCAGCGAGTGCTGCAGCGCGGGCAGCGGATCGAGCAGGCCGCCAGCTTCCAAAGCTTCCGTCTCGTAGGACTGTGGCGGAGGCAATTTGGAGAAATGACATTTATGAGTTAGCAGATGGGAATGTGGAGAATGAGCTGCAGATGGAGACAGCGGCAAAAGTGTTTGGCTGAAAACAACAGCCACAAAAAGTGTTAACCCAAACGAGTATGCTCGACTGTGATACACTTGCAAAAATAAATAAAACATGTCCCAAAAGCAATTTTGAGATATGAGTAAGCATACAGAGACGGAGAAGGAGATATACAGATAGCGAAAAGCAATAACCTAATCGAGTATGCTCGACTATGATACACTTTCAAAAAAATAATAATCAACATGTTGAAAATAAAACATATGTTAGTGAGTATTATCAGCGTTAGGAAATATACAAACAAGAGCATACACTATAATAATTAAATGCATTTATATAATGAAAATATATTTATAAAAAATAAGTTATTTAAGAAAATGAAGACAAGAATAAAAGCTGAACAAAATGTAATCGCCCTTAAGACGCTCACAATAAATAGCAGTTAATAAATGAAATATATTTGTATTATTACCAAATTGAAAAAATCAATATAAAGTCACGAATACTATCTGAAATTAGTGCTCTCCTTTAGGATGAACATTTTATATAGCAATAATTCAGCCTGAAGGCTTTAGTAACTTTTGCAATAATATTGCACTACCAGATTTTCTAAACTACAATTATCATACAAAAATCGAAAAATACAAAAATGATTACTAAAATATAGCAGATTAAAGCAAATCCTAAATATTTGTTGATATTTAAATAAAGCACATGAAACTACTTGAAACGAATTACGATTAATAAGTAGCAAAGAAAATTAGTTTAGGTAAGACGACAAATTAAAAGACAACCAGAAAACAAATATTGCATTTGCAAAATTCACTGAAATGGTGAGTAATATTCTATTCGTTAAATACAGTAAATTAAGTGCATGCAATTCCAAGTTAAAAACAAAATTAGTCGCAATAAAAATAATTTATATATTCTTTTTTATAAGGGGAGGCAAGTTCTTAATTTAAGCCCAAGTAGAATATTAAATGTTCGCACAAGTCTTGCTAGCTTTAATTGTTCATCCAAACACAGGCGGACAGACAGACAGACAGACAGACAGACAGACAGATAGTAAATGGTGTGCATGATCACACAGTTATTATACTCTTCTACGGCTTGGCCAGCGAGTATGAGAAAATTGCAAAGCAAAGCAAAGCAAAAACAACAACAGCAGCAAAAAAATTAGCAAATTTTAAATTTATGCGTCGTCGCTGTCGAAGTTGTTGTTGCTGTTGCTGTTGCTGTTGCTGTCGTCGTCGTAGCAGCAGCAGCAGCAGCAGCAGCAGAAAGCACACACAGCGGACGTCAAGTGATGACCACAACGGAAAGTGAATGTCCACCAACGACAGAGACGACGACGGCAGCAAAAGCAACTCGGACTGAGACTGAGACTTCGACTGAGACGATGACGCGTAGGACCTTCACTTTCATGATTCTTGGAATTTCTCGCGCGGGCCAGTTAGCCAATTAGTCAGAGAGTCCAGAGACTCTCTGTTCTCTGTTCTCTCTCTCTCTCTCTCTCTGTGTGTGTGTTCTCTACTCACCTGGACGCACTCGTTGACGCCACGAGCGATGCGCTGCTCCAGCTGAGCACGCGTCTCGCACTGTTTGCGCGTCATGCCCAGCGCCTTGAGCCACTCGATGAGCTGTCGTCTCTGGTACTTCCAGATGGCGCCTGCGGCTCCAACGATGCCTGCAAAACAAAACAACACAAGTGACGACGACGATGTGGTTGCTTGCTTAAGTCATTCGATTCGTGCGCTCTCACCGTAGCCTTTCATGATGCCGTGAGTCACATAGAGCGGGGCACGTGCCGTCAGCTCCTCGTGCCGCAGAAACTCGCGCACCAAGGCCGCATCCGCCAGCACCACGGTGCGCACGCTGCCCATGCTCAGCTGGTAGATGCCGCCGAAGCGTTTGGCCAGCGCCTGCAGCGACTTGTGCGGCGCCTTCTTGTCCAGGAACGGCAAGTAGCCGAGCAGCGGCAGTCCCCACGGTCCTGGCGGTGTCCTGCCAAAGAGACGCTCGTTGCGTCGATGGCAAATCAGCGACACGATGATCACAATCGCCGACAGCAGCGCAGCCAGCACTACGAATCCCATCAGCTCCGAATCTTCTTCACTCGCTGTCATAGTTCCTGCTTTTACTTTCAGAGTCAGGTAGAAGTCAACTCGACTTGGGTTTTATTTATTCTTTTTGTTGCCACGTCCGTTCCGCAACGAGGCTCTTCAATTACTGTTCATTTCGTGTAGAATTTGAAACGTGTCTGGCTGGCAAACGGCACACACAAGGGACAGGCGAGGGCCATATACAGCTACAGAAACAAAAGTATCTGCACACACACGCGCATTTTGCCGGCCAGAGGTTTCGCCTCTTCCTTGGCTCAAATTTGAAATTGAAACATGCTAAGCGTTCTATATGTATGTACATATATTTACACACACACACACACACACACAATTCGTAATTCATTTGCTCGATCTAAGCTGATTCGATTCTGAATCCGAATCCGAATCTGAATCTGTTGCATATCATTTGCATTTCAGCCGAGTCTGAATCTCTTGATCGATTCCTTTTGCTTTCTATTTTCGCCTACTCGTTCCTCACATTCATTTGTTTTCATTTTCATCTCATTTTTGCTTTTTTTAAACAAATTCATGTCAGCCTAAAACTACGAATTTGTGCAACGCAATCGAATTGCGCCAAAAACGTACACTGAAATTAATTTTTGAAATCAGTACACGGTCTTTTCACATTTATATTATTTAAATTAAACTTGGTTTTTTCTATTAAAATATTACAAATAAAAGTGCAAAATTCACATTTTTTTTAATCATTCCGTTTTTAGTATTGCAATTCGGACACATTTATTTATTAATCATTTAAAACAAATTAGGCATAATTCTATTCAGATGGCTTAAAATATTTATTTTCTCTTCAATTATTCGTTTTACTTTCCATAACGATTCGGGAAAGTAAGTATTTTATTATAAATATTTCAAATTAATATCAACACTATTCGAATTTGTTAAATTTGCTTTAAAAATTGTATACATTTATTAATATATTTAGAATTTGAGAGAGGGTAAATGCTTTTTTCCATTCATTTAAATACTCTGCAAGGCAATGTAAATTGCTTGTGCATTTTTCTAAGCTAACTAAATGTTAATAATATTTCAATTAACAAATTGTTTGTTTAGTTTAATTTCCCTTATATTTGTTTACATTTATTAGAGTTTCATTGCCAATAAATATATTCATATCATCATAAGGGGTAACTCGATATAATTACTATTTATTTGAAAATATGTTACTCTGTGGGGTAAGGCAAATTTGTCGTTGGATTTTCTAAGCAAACTAAATTAGAAAAGAGTTACTTCATTTAATTTCGTGAAGATTTATTTGGGTTTCATTGCCAATGAAAATATGCAGATTATCATAAGGGGTAAATCCAATTCTTTGCCATGTATTCAAGAATAGTCTGTAAGGCTGGTTTTTTCCCCGCCAACTTAATGGATTCGAAATCTGAAAGATCAATCGAATGATATTAACTTGCCAGTTGGCCTTGAATATTTAATATCAAGTTTTCCTGGGAAGTATTTTTTCTGGCAAATAAGTTAGATGCCCAAAAACCAACATTAAAAAAGGAAAAAAAAAAATAAAAAAAAAAGGGATTCAAACCTTGTGCAATGAAGTTGTTCAATCAACGGAAGCGTGTGATGCTGAAGCTGGAACGGAAGCTGCGCACGCTGCTGAGGAGCTTTGAGGAGGACTGCCAGACGAGCTACGAAGAGGCAGCTCGCCTGCTGCTCCAACTGGGCACCGTGGACCTCCAGGTGCACATCGATTGGCTGGAGTCGTACAACACGCATGCCCCGCTCCTCAAATGGAATGCCGAGGAGAGCCACATCGAGCAGCACTATCGCAGCGAGGGCCGAGTGCGGAAGACGTCGATCAACGAGTACACCAAGCTGACCATCTACATGCAGCACGAGAGTCTCGAGCTGCCCCGCAAGAAGGCTCACTATCTGTTCGAGATGCTGCACTGCGCTCGCAGCCTGGATCAGCTGACGCTGGGCGGCGTTCTGCAGCCGCTCGATCCGCTGGTGGCGAATCTGCTGGGGCTGGGCGAGACGATCGAGAAATTTCACTATCTGGTGTTTCAACTGTTGCCGCTCTATCGCGATCACATGCGTCTGCAGTGCGATTGATCGCTCCACATCCACATCATAACATATATAGTATTGTTGTATTTTCTTTACCGTTCAGCATTAAAATCTGTGTGTGCTTTTTGCAGCCAACGCGACTCGCGATTCGAGCCTGTCTCTGATTCACTTTCCAACAATGGAGCTCAAACAAGTTCAGGGCCATTGGCATGCGCTAAAATAGAATCCAGCCATTGACTTCAGCCTCCAGTTGGTCTTCGTCTTCGTCTTGGTCGTCGTCTTGGCCATAAAGGACCAGCTACAGAAGCAGCAGCAATAACAGCCTCTGTTTTCAACATTATATTTTAATGACCCTAGTCGGTCGGTCGGTCGTTCGGTCTGTCAATGAACCGCAACATCCAGCACTAGATATCACATCTCTCTCTCTCTCTCTGTCTTTCTCTCTGATTCTCTTCCGTTACGCCTTGATCGCTTTTACGAGTACTATATCAGAGCTAAATACCTTTCGCCGCACTTTAGTTTCGACCTTCGGATATGCTGAATAATATTGCAAGCGAATGCATTCCCCAATTACAAGTGGAAACTTTCTTTATTGACAAGCACAACCTGCTTAAATCTCAATTACTCTTGGACATTTGTTATATATCATTTATACCACATTTCAAAAATATATATTAAAGCAAATATGTCCACATATTATGAAAGAAATATTCAATATGAAAAAATTTAAAAATAATTTTAATTTTTGATAAATTATTATTATGTATTCAATTTTAAAATAATTGTAAATGACAAAAACAGTTCTTTAAAGTCACAATTTTAAAATAATTACAATTGACAAATAACTAAAATTTAAATATTTAAATACATGTCTCTTGAATATCGAGAGTAAACTAATTAATTCAATTGTTTTCATAAATCTAAAAATAAAGTATTTCATTCACCACACATATTTGAAAATTCTAGCAAACTTAAATAAGCTTTCTCCACAAATGTTTCTCTAATATTTGTATATTGTTCTCAACACTTCACTGTAATCACAAGCTGATTCATTTTTTTTTCTATAGAGCATCTGTGCGTCGAGAAGACTCTGGACATTGTGTCTCTGCTGACGACGAGTATTCTTAGCTAATCTTCGGTGTGTTCGCACTGATTTAAATAGGAAAAACCCTCCGGTCGGCGAACTTTTTTATTGTTGCCAACGAGAATGATCAAGGGCTTAAAGCGCCGAGTTCCGCCAAGGGCAACAGCACGAACACAAGGAGCTGGAGCTGGAGCTGGAACAGGAGCTGGAGAAGGGACAGAGATGAAGGTGTCGGTCAGGCTCAATGAACTGACTGACAGCGTGCAGTCGACTGAAAGCATAAAAAAGGGTCTACGATCATCCGCATCTACTTGCAATGTTCTTGAAGCCAGCATGCAACAGGTTAAGCCCAAGCAACGAGAATGACAGAGATAGAGAGAGCGGGATCATTGGCCGGGCAACATCCTATGGAAAGGACATGAACCTGAAAGCCGATGTGGCCAGTTCGCTTGACTTCTGGATTATTTTTAAACTCTTTTCTTTTTCCATGGCGCAGCGTCGCGTCGGGCAGCAGGTATTTAAGGCTGTCTGGCGGTCTGGCGTAGTCTGGTCAATAAACTTTTGGAACTTTGAAACCAAAGTAAACGCACTCGCACACTCGCACACACACTCATGCTGATACAATGCTCTAATGTCAAATCAGCGCATTGCGCATAAAAGTTTTCGGTGCGATTGAATTGGTTGGTCGATCGTGTCGATGAAAATGGGGGCAGCTTCGGCTGCTTGAGCTAAGTGCGGCTCACGTGGCGTATGCGCGTTCTTCTTATCATTTCAACATTCTTTATGAGAGTGTGCACACACTCGCACACACTCGCAGCATTTATGAGTACATTCATTTCGTAAAATCAATTTTTATATTACAACAGCAGCAGCAGCAGCCGCTGAGACTGCGACAATTCTTTGTCGTCAATCTAGTAGCTGTAATTTCTGATATGGCTTGGCATGCATAACCAGACCATCCCATCCCCATTCCCCAATGCCCATTCCTCTCTCCGCTCTCCTCAACCCCTCTCGCTGGTTATGCTTACCCATCGGCAATCAATGTCTGTGTTTGCTTTGTACATAAATAATTTCGAAAGCACGAGCCCCGGGAAATATGTCAAGGTAGTTTGCATGCTTTATTTCTTAACCCAATTTCAGTTTTCACACTGCGCTGCCACAGTTGCTCTTGCTCTTGCTCTTGCTGTTGCTGTTGCTGTGGCTGTTGATATATTTTTATTTAATTTTATATTTATTTGATGGCCGCTTTCGCTGTCGCTAGTCTACAATTATTGCAAAGAAACCAATCATTAAAGAGACTATGCTTCTTCAGCATGCTTATAATGACATTTTATATTTTATCATTATTATTATATCGCATTTAATTTTTTTTGCTGTCCATATTTGATATTAAAATGAGTTAATATTTTCATTGGCTATTTTTTTAATAATATAATTAATTTTTATGATTGGTATTATATTAAATTTAATTCACATATTTTTATTCTTGTTTTGAACAAATAATTGGTTTTTTTTATTTGATATTATCCGTTTCTAATAATTATTTTATTATATTTAATTTAATTGCATATTTTGATTTTACACTAATAGTTGATATATATTCATTTCTCATTAATTTTAATATTTGTTTGTTAAATTCATATCTGATATATTGATATTATTCGTGGCTACTTTATGTTATTATTTTGGTAATTTGTAAACTTATTACTATATCACATTTAATTTCATATTTATATTATTATTTTAATTGATATTATCCGTGCCTAAAAAATTGCTACTTCATAGTGTAATTGTATTATTTTTTAATTAATATTTCGCTCATGTGCTCATTAGCGCTGTGCCCTGGTAATTGAATTCGGCACTTGCCACTTGCCGAATATATGCAGTGTCAGATACCTTTGGCTTTTGTTTGTATTAATGGAACGCATCTCAGATTTGGCTGCATTCGTATTGCATTGGCGCAAAGTCCAAGGTTGTGCAGGTCAGAAACACACTCATAGTCGCACTCACACTAGTATTCGCATACGTACTCATAACTACTACTCATATTCCCGAGAATACCGCCTGACCTTTCTCTGGCTGTTGGGCGAAGTCAGCAGATTCTGATACTGATTCTCGAGGGCATTATAAAAGCGGTCACAAAGGGTTATTCACTTTGCTAATCAGTCTCGTGCAGCCACTAGTATTTAGACTACTCAATTTGTTTCCTATTGATTATCACAATCAAATGTAAATGTCTGGCACAAACATGCATCATCTTTCTTTATTAGACAAAAAGGATTTGATAAAAAATTCATAATTTAAAAAAAATAAATAGCGATAACTAGTTCCAATAAAAACAATAGGTTCAAAGATAAAATAAAAATATACGACAAATTAATTAAAAAATCAAACATTTTAAACTAAATTAAAAATAAATATTATAATGCAATAAATAAATCAAATTCTCAACAATTCAAACACTGAATAAGTTTTTTTTAAGGATTCCACCAACCAACGTCAAATTCTAACAAAATTAAATTAATGACCAATTGAAAATAATAGAATAACATTCAATTAATTCATAAAGGAAAACTATTTAAATATAATAAAAATTGTATATAAAATTTTTCACATTTCAAATATTTAATACGTACTTTATTTTTAATTTCCCCAAAATGCGCAAGACTCTTTAATTAATGGCAAACCAAAAACGATTTAACTGCTTAAGAACCCACAACGAACAATAGTTGCAAATCGAAAATAGCAACAAAAATACAAAATAGCTATCAATTGCTTCTTCGCTTCGGTTTTTTCGCGCAAATAATTGTGATTAGCGTACGAAATCAAATATAAAATTTAACAGACACCTTGACATCTTTCATAGGCAAGCCGAGCGTTCATTTAACTCATCCAACGAGCAGCAGTAGCAAACGCCAGAACGTGCCAGCAACTACAACAACAGCAGCAACAACAGCAGCAACAACAGCAGGTATCCATTAGATACTTTTAATGATTAAGAACAAGCAGCGGCAATAAAAATACAAATGAATTAAAAGACATTTACATTCGGTCACATTTTTATATTGGATTTCATTCTCGATTCTCGACTCTCGACTCTCAGCACTCAATTCTTGATTCTTGATTTCGATTTTCATTTCAGTTTCGATGACCAATTCAAGACGTACTCGAGGAGGGAGGGCCGTGAAATTAGCATAGCAGACCCGACCCGACCCGACAATTCCAATAACCAGACAACCCGAGACTGCCTCCAAAAAGTTCTGGCCGCCCCGATGTTTAGTCCGGACTCCGAGGCGGAGTCTGTATCTGCAGCTGAATCTGCTGCCTAGTCTAAGCCGAGACAAGCTGCAGATGTAGTTGTAGTTGTAGTTGCTGCTGTGGCGCGCAGTTCAATGGCTTTTGCACCATTTTAAGATCAATGCACCCCGTTGACTGCAAGCAAGACTGTTGGCCACTCTAACAATTAAGCATTGCAGTCGCACTCGCAGCCGCAGTCGCTGTCGGCAGGGACAAGGCGGGGGTGCGGCCACCGGCCGGCCCGGCCTAGACTGCCACTGGGTCCGGTCCAAGCCGGGCCCGGCCAGATCTCAGCAGCAGCAGCAGCAGCAGCAACAGCAACAGCGGCAGCAGCAGCGGCAGCAATCGAATTCGGAGTTCGGTGTATGCAAAAAACCTTGCGCATGAACGAATCCATGGACATGGACACACACTCACTCCCTCTCCGAGTGTCGAGTGTCGAGTGTAGCACCCTCTCTGTGACACCCCCTTTATGGCCAACTCGCGTCAGCCAGTTAGCCACCAGTTAGCCGCAATCACAATCACAATCGCAGTTGAAGTCGTCGCTGCCGCTGCCGCTGCTGCTGCTGCCGCCTTCTGCGATTCGACTTGACTCGACTCGTAATCAAAATATACAAAAAAAAATAACAAAATTAAGAGCTCACGGAAATTTTGTGCTTTTTTTTTTTTTGTTTTTGATTATTGAATTTTGGGTTTGAGATGCGAATATGCAAAAAATGCATTTTGAATGTATGCAAAATGCAGTTGGCAGCGTGTCTAGCCGGTTGCTGTTGCCGGTTGACAAATTGCCGAATCAACTTGTTCTGACATTTTTATATGAGTGCATTTTGGGTTGTTGTTGTCGTTGTTGCTGCTGCTGCTGCTCTATGAATGTGGCTGATCGTCTAATGAATGTGGCAACATTCTAATTTAAATTGCGCTCAACACATTGTTTCGACACCTGTTCAATAGCCACACACACACACACACACATCGAGACGCACACACGCACAGAAACATTGTAATCAAATCGTCAATACAAATAAACAAATAGTATTCTAATCTCTTGATCCGCATTTTTAAGCCATCGTACATAATTCAATAATATAATTTATTACTTTAATAGCTCAAAAAGTCTGTTGTTAATTAAACAGATTTGATTATATAATTCAAATTGTTCATCTATCTCTAACTCAACTAAAATATTTTGCCTATTCTTAGTTTTTAGAACCTTTTTTAATGAATATAATTACTTAAAAAATATTATATGTTGCTCTCTATTAAAAGCAAATATACAATGTTATCTGGGCTGCATTTTTGAGCTATTGTATAATAAAGAATAATAATAATAAATTCAATAACTTAAATGTTGTTTATAATATTTTTATTATGGTATTTAAATTAACCCAATTGCAATATTTTTCTTGGAATTTAATTCTGTTCATTATCATTTTTCATATTTAAACTAAATAGTACACAATTATATTTAAAAATTATATTTTTTTTTATAAAATGTATTTTTAAATTCTTTTTTTTAAGTTTAAGAACATAATATTTTGTAATAATTGCAAACAAATATTTAAGTAATGTATAATAATTTACTTTATTTTTTTAAACTATATTTGCTAAGTTTTAGAACCTTAAATTTTTGAACTTTTAAGCGTCGTGTCGTCAAATTAAATATTTCGAAATTACTTTGCATTGTTAACACATCTGTTATCTGAGCATTCCGAAAATTCCATCACACCTGATGTGCCATAATTAATTGCAAATGCAATCTGAGGAGACATTTCCCAGCGAGTGAAAGAGAAAGCTGGAAATGTGGATAATAACGTGGACCAGGAATAAGCCCGACGCAATCTGGAAGATCGTAATGCGATGCTCACATGATGTGATTACAACACTTTTATGATGATGATTTTCGGGTAGATCGGCGGTAGTTTAATGCTTGTCACCTTCTCTAGTTGGTTGCTTTCATAATGAGCTATGATTCAGCAGATTTTCGCGGGCAGTGCGAATTAATAGAAAAGATTTGACCGTATCACTTGGTAAGCAATAGCGAAGAAATACTCGTAAATTGAAGAGCAAATTTCAGTTACACTGTGCTACAGAATTAACGACGGAGACGGAGCCTAGCTGGAGCCTAGCCAGAGTCCGGCTCCGATTCCAAGTCCGAGTCCGAGCCAGACTCAGAGCCCCAGCCGGACTTATGTGGAGCAACAACGTTTTATGCTAATTCCAAGGTTCTGCATTGGTTGGGTCAACGAATCGTATCGATTTGATGTCGATGGCGATGGTGATTGCGATGTCGATGTCGATGCCGATTCGAAATTAAATGTATTGAATTGAATTGAAATCAAATCAAATCGATTCGCATCGTATCGTATCGAATTAAATTGAATCTAAGCGCCTTAATCGCTAATAACGTGCCAACTAATCATCGTCATATATTATCAATAACAACAAAATTTGTATGGAACTGGAGCTGAACTGCGGACATGAGGGGCAGGTAACGGGGGGGAGGGGCGAATGACAAAGAAAACACGAAGCGATTTGATTTTGTTTTCGATTTCAATTTCAATTTCGATTTCCTATTGAAAGCGTTCATTGATCTCTGTGATGTAAGTGATGCCGATGCCGATGCTGATGCTCGAATGAATTTCAAATTCTTGGATGAACTTAATGTTACAAAAGCAAAGCAAAGCCTTTCCCAAGGCTATGGCTTCATTATGTGTCGCCAATGCCGTCGAGGCACAAATTTATGACCCGGTTTCCTACTAGGGCACTAGAAAAATATGCTCGAAGGTCGGCCACAGACGACACTGTCGGAAAAGTACCATGGCCCCCAATGGAAATCACATGATAAACAACACAGCATTCAAATCAAATATGTTACAAATATTATTTGGCCAGCAAAAACAAATGTAAAAGAATCCCAGAAACAAGAAAACAATATATATTCTATATGTGTATCGTAGAGCCAGATATATCACACACAAGTTGTAAATATGAATTGAAGTGACTCAAGCCTTGGACTAGGCATTGGCTAATGTCAAACAGGATCGATCGCATTAGCTGACAAGCTCAATGAAACTCTGATTTTGATTGTGTAACGCTCCACGGGGCTCCCCATTGAATATTGAATACTCGATCATTTACGGGTGTGGGTACGTCTATGGGCATGTACTCACACTCACACTCACACTCGCACTCATATTCAAATCAAGCACGGGCTGCTAATCTCATCTCAGTCATTTCTATTTACATGAATTGCGCTTGAGCAATTACAATGTCAGCCATTGACAATTCAATTACAACGATAAATTTCAATTCTAATGTGACACTTGAATAACAAATGCACTAAAGCCACAACAACAATAGCACACTAAACATATCAGCCACTAGAGTTGAATGGCCAGACAGAACGACTCTCAGATACCCTAGGCCAAGGTTTCAATAATATTCAAAATATATTAAACTACAGATTTTATTTTTATCATTTTAATTTGTATAGAAATATGAAATTCACAAAACGCTGTCATAATTTGTGGTTACAAAACTACTTTTCAATCTCAGCTATAACTAAATGGAATTTCGTTTCTTAGCATTAATCTAAAATATTTCTCCTTTTGTGAAAGCACTTGAAGAGTATTCATGGCTATTAAACATACATTTACAATATTTTTATTTAAATTATATTCTATTTATTATTTTATATAAATAGCTTTTATACATTCTTAAACCTTTTGTGAAACGAATTTTCTAGTGATTAATTACACATCTTGAATCCATTTTCTCTTGATTCCATTTATATGATTTCAAAACACTTTGAAAGATGTGTTTAATTTTTGTCAACAACACATTTATGTTGTATGATACTTATATTTATTTATTAATTAAAGTAATTCAAATAAATGTTATTCATTGAATATAATATGATTAAAATGAATTAATTCAATTAATTTGTATAAGCCCATTTTCAGCAGGTTAAAAATAAAGTAGAAGTTATTTTTATTGAACAATTTTAGTGAAATTGTAAATTGGGGCTAACATTTAATTCTAAGGTAGAATTGTTGTTGACTTTAATGTGAAGCATTTTGTAGTGGATTGCATTAACTGAAATGGCTTTCCAGCAACAACAGCAAAAATGCTTTTGAATATGCTTGGCTCTCGACAACCTTGAGACGGCAAAGTCGATTGAGAAGCTCCAATGGCAATGGCCATTATGCCGCGCAATTGCACTTGCAGTCTCTCAGCGACGGGGAAGCACACGGCGTTGGCAGCCACAGCCACAGCCGCAGTCACAGCCGCAGTCACAGCAACGCCAACAGCCAACAGCCAACATGTCTCTGCGACTTTGACAGCGACAACGAAGTCGAAGACGGCGACTGCAACGCTGACAGCGAGGTGTGGTGTGGTGAGGTGAGAGGCGAGGAGCGTGGCGTGGCGAGGCGTGGGCGTTAACAAAAGTCGCTCATTATATAAACTGAAAAACTAACTTCAAACAAATTGAGGCGTCGATCGATGGCGACGCATATTAATCCCGATCGGCATGCAATTGCGATTTAACATCCCAATGCGATGCGCATGTAAATGCATCTGCACTACAAATGAGTGTGACAGGCAGCATTACATTAGACACAAACTTATTCATGTAAACGTAGAGATGCCCCACACGTGACCAATGTGGCACGTGACGCTTCAACAATTTATCGAATTGTGCCACAACTAAACTAAACTGAATAATCAAATTTAGCACAAGTGTTTGGCCAACAGCAATTAATTGAATACAATTGCAATTATGCAGCGACTTGTGCAGGAAATCAAATAGATTGCAATACATATGCCAAATGAATTACAAAATAAATAATTATTTATCACTAAAAATATCATCAATTCGAAATTAATTTATGAATTAAAATCATTAAAAAAACATATTTAATACACAACATATAGGCTTGTGATTTACAAAATAAAAAAAGGATAAATTACTGAAAACTCAAATATTCATTAGATCAAATTGAAAAGTTATCACATATGCATATTCCAACATAAATAAATAAATACTACGAAATTCATTAGATCAGATAGATCAACTAATATTTAATATGAAACTCAAATGCTTACGAACTCCAATTATAAATATTTCTCCAACACAAAAGTGAAATACGAATTAAGATCACTGCTAAAATTCTTTATTGCTCACAGCACAAAAATATGACTTAAGATATTTCCTCTTATAAAAGCTGCATTTATGTTGCCATTATTTATTTTCAGCAAAACCAAAGCATTATTGTGGTTCAATTTAAATCTCAAATGTCAACAAACTTTAATAATTTTTATTTGCTCATTTAATTTCATGTATTATTTGCTGCTGTTAATATACAAAAAAGAATAATTGAAATGAATGCAATCGCTTCTAAAATGCAAATTCAAAGCGAACAATTTGCCTGGCTAGATTAGTGGAATTCTCAGCCACTTGTGGCACAGATAGCTTCGCAACAATCCTTCTATAAAAATGGGCGTGGCTTGTGCTTTTGAGTATGCTAATCTTTAGCAATCAAGCCGAAGAGAGCTGCGCTGCAGTTGCAACTTTCGTGCTTGCGGCTGCTGCCACAATGTGGCATTCAAGGGGGCGGGGAGCGGAGGGAGGGAGGGGAAATGCTTGCCACCGCTGACCTCCAGCGGACGTTTATTGTTGATGACCCGGACCCGGGTCTGGAGCAGCAGCCGAAGCAGCAGGCGCAGGTATATTTATCAGGTATTCTGGAGAAATATTCTCGAGGAGGGGAAGCTGGACCCAGATCCCAGATCCCAGCATTTACAGCTGCAGGCGGTTTTCACCTTATGGCTAAATTGACGCTCACACACACACACACACAACCAAACACACACACACACACACACGGACAAAGTGGCAAACAGTCACTGAGTTTTTTGAGGCCAAATTTAATTGCAACAACGGCGACGACGACGACGACGACGTTCGGCATGAAATGTAGAAAATTGGCAACTGTGCATGAGAGCAACAGCAGCAGCAGCAGCTGCCAAGTGGACAACGGAGAGTTGAAAATGTTGGAATGGATCGCACAGAAAGTCGCCAACAACAACAACAGCAGCAACAGCAACAACAGCAGCAACGGGCGGCAAGCTTCAATAATTGCCGAATTCTGTGTCTGAGTCTCTGTGTCGTGTTGCTTTTCTCATTATTATTTTATTATTATTTTTTATCTTGCCTGCTGCTCGTTCTTGCTGCTGTTGCTGCTGCTGCTGCTGCTGCTGTTGTTGTTGTATTTTAGCTACTTTCGTAAAGTAATTGACATCAATTTGAGCAAAAAGACGACGGCGAATGCATTTCCATGTCGAGCATTAAAATTCAGAAGGCCTAAAAATAAAGCAGCCCTCCCTCTCTCTCTGTCTCTCTCTCTCTGTCAGTTTCTCTCTTTTTCGCTCTCGCTCTGATGAATTGGTGAAATGCAATTAGCCGGGTCAGTTTTTGGTGTTGAGAGTGCGTGAGTAATTGCCACATAACGGTTATGGCCGTCAAGCAGTCAAATGTGGCTAATGTTGCTGCTGTTGCTGCTGGTGTCGCGCATTAGCAACATGGCCCAGGATATTCTCCCCCCTGGATATGGTCAAAATGACAAGTTGGTTCAGTGGGTCGTTCAACTGGTTGCTACTGTTACCGCTGCTGCTGCTGCTGCTGCTGCTGGTGTTTTTTGTGTGGTCGGTCGTTGACCGCTGGCCTACAAGCGTAGGCAAATTGCCACGATCGACTTGGACACCCACTGGCAATTAGTGTTTGCAATTATGTGCATTGGGCACACACGCTCTCACGCTCTCTCTTTCGATGCATTCTAATGGCCAGCATTGATTTTGAAAAGTCAGCCATTAAGTCAGTTCGTTTTCCGGTCACTGTGCCAACGACATTGTATCGCATGCACGAGGCATGCAACATGCAACATCAATGGCGAGATCAATGCACTGCCAACGGCTAGCTGGCTGACCAAGTGTTGACAGTGAGGCTATTGCCTAACGCAGCGCCGCATTGCAAAAAGGTTACACACAACAACAGCAACATTAGCAACACATAACCAACAACATCAGCAGCAACAACATCCGCAACAACAACAGCAACGACAAACCCGGCCTGGCAAGTGGCTTACCTACATTCCCAAATGCAGCTGTGTTGGTGTGAATTGCACACACAAGACGCGACGCCCCCACGGCAGCAACATCAGCAGCAGCAGCAGCAACAGCGGCAGCAACTTCGGCTGCGCTGCAAGCGGATCAAACGTCAACGTCAAGCGACGGAGTTCATTGACTTTTGCGCAAACGCACAAGCCTCCAACTCCAATTCAATGCACATAACGCGCCACTCACGTAGGCCGTCAACTTGTCCAACGAGTTGGGTAGACGACGCAGCCGCAGCCGCAGCACCACCAGCAGCAGCAGCAGCAGCGGTAACAACAGCAGCAGCAGCTAACGATGACGACGTCAAACTCAGACTCTCTCTCTCTCTCTCTCTCTCTGTCTCTCGCTTCGCAGTTTAAGCTCGCGCTGTCACTGTCGCTCTTTCTCTCTCTCTCTATCTCGCTCGCTCTGTCGCCCTCTCTTTGCCCCCCTTTTATCAGTCTAGCTGAGCTTTGACAGGATAACAGCAGCAACAACAGCTCAAACCGCAACAACAACAACAACCGCAGCAGCAGCAGCAACCTCCAATGGAAGCGGCGTCAATGCGTCTCAGCTGCAACGGTCAATGACCGACCGACTAAAAAGCACACACACACACACACACACACACACGCACACACATACATTGCTGCTGCTGTTGCTGGCAGCGTTGTCGACGTCGCTGCTGCCGCTGCGACTTCCGAGGCAACAGCAACAGCAGCAGCGACAATCGCTTTTGGCAGCCGCAAAAATCCTTGCCGTTCATTTACATTCGCTGCTGTTGTTGCTGTTGTCGCTGCTTCAATGTCAAGGAAGTTGAGCAACAGCGACTTCCTTATGCGCCGCAACAACCAGCAACAACAAGGCGTGACTCAATGGCGCAGCTCGAGGAGCAATCACTGTGGTCCGCAAGCGTCGCAACTGCAGCTAAAATCAGCTGAGCGCCAATCGCCGAGCGTGCTCCACTGTGCGACTGTGGGACAAAGCTCTTCGCTTGTCCGACTGTCTGTTTGTGCTTGTCTGTCCGTCTCTTTCGTGTCTTCCGTCTGGCAATGCGTCGCTCTGTCTTGCCTCGCTGCCTCGCTGCCTGGCTGCCAACTCGCCTGCCTTTCGGTGTGTGTGCGAAGCATTTGAAATGCGCGACGTCGACGCTGCTGTCGCTGCTTCTGCTGCCGTCGTTGCTGTCGTTGCTGCTGCTGCCGGCAGCAGCGTTGACTTGTAAACAGAAAAGTTCGTAAACCTTTAAAAGTGAAAGTAAAATCGGACGTAGACCTACATATACAACGACGTGCCGTTTGTGTACCACTGTCTGTGTTAGCCAAGTGTGTGCCTGTGTCTCAGTGTGTGCGTGTGTGTGTGTGTGTGAGCCAAGAAGCAGCTGCCAAACCAGAAAGCAACACACACGCACAAACTCGGCGACGAAGACTTGAAGCTGCTGTTGCCGTTGTCGTTGCTGTTGCTGTTGCTCTTAATGTGGCTGGCAACGAACGACGCCAGCAGCAACAGCGGCAACAGCAGCAGCAGCAGCTTGACAGCGGAATTCCCAACAACCGCTCCCAGCAGCAGCAGCAGCGGCAGCGGCAGCCCCAGCATCGAGGCGAAGCGAAAGAATTTGATGAGACAAGCCAAATAATGACAGCAACTAACTAATGCAGCTAATTAAATTCAATTAGTTTCATTGCTACAGCTCTAATTGCTTACAAATTGTTATATTTCTCTTATCACGATCTTTAATCGCCAACTAATTGAAGTGCTTACAAATTAAATAGCTCCAAATATCTCTTACTTTAAGCTGCAACTTCAAATGCGTTTTATACATTTTTAAATAAATATATTTAATACCAATTTAAATCGAAGTTACAAATTTTACGTAAATTATTTTGAGCATATTGAATAACTCATCTCAAAATTAATTTATTAAAATTCCAGCAACAATACACAGACTGAATGACTAATTTTAATATATAATTCACGCAGTTAAAAAAGTTATTACATTGATACTTCAACATATTCTATATTAAACGTTTTTTCTACGTAATCATTTTAATTTTATAAAAATTCGCTAATATTGTCTGTAGATAATTATAAACTTATTTCCCATTTATAAGTCACTGAGTTAAAATTGTTATTTAGTAACAGCAAATATTTAACATTAAAATATTTAAAAAGAAAACATTTTAATTTAATTGTTTAAGTATATTGCACAAACTTGTAAATATTCAAATACTATTAAATGAAGCCTTAAGATCACGAACAACTTGTATTTAATAATTAAAATTCCAATGCTGAATTTACGAATAGTAATGCTTGTAGTAATAGACAATAAATAAATAAAATACAAAATACAAAAAAGTCTTTACTTTGAGTGTGCAACATTTTAAATATAACGTTTGAGCAAACACGAAATTAAATAAAAACAAAGAGCAGGAATATTAAGGGTAGAAAATATATATTTTCAATTTACTATTGAATGAATTTAAATTGACCTTGTAGTGTTCATTGTGCACATCTCGAGTTGTGTTCCTTAATCGTAAAAGAAATATTTGCATGCAATGCGAGTGATCGGCACGCTTAAGCTGATTAGGTAATTAATTGAAAGCAATTGAAAATATTTATATAAAATTCTGAAGAATTTTGGGAGGCAATCGCCTCACGTGCTGAGTGCGAAAAGTGTAAACAACAATGACCCCAGTCATAAACAAAATGCCATCGACTGTCTGAAAACTGTCTGAAAACTGGCGCCAGGCCGGCATTGAATGAACTCCTCCCGGCTCCTGTCGCAGCAGCAGCAGCAGCAGCAACATCATCAACAGCAATATCGATGGAGAGACAACAACTTCCTGTCGATACCGTTACGTATGCATTATGAGCAGTCAAAGCACCAGCGATGAATTGTATTGCGCAAACAGCAACAGCAACAGCAATAACAGCAACAACAACAGCACGAAACCATTACCCACCCCAACAATAATGCGTTGGGATCAAAAGCCAATAAACTTTATATGTATTCAATGAATTTGGATGTTGCCGTTGTTTATTTCGAGTAACTTTCACGTTTGGCGGGCGGTCGGGGGCGGTCTGATCGCGCTGATCGCGCCGATCGGGACGCTGATCGCTGCCGGGATTGCCGGCCGGCCGCCGGCAGCTCGGTCGATCGGTCGCCGAGGGTCAAACTTTCCTCAGCAGCAGTGGCAGCAACAGCAGCATCTGAACAAATTTGCAACTGTGCAGTCAATAAACTGAATACAAAAAATCACATAAATTGCGATCGCTGCTCATCTGTATTACATAATAAGCCACAGCCACAGCAACAACAACAGCAACCGGCAACAGCAGCAACACAGTCAGGTTAAACAGCTGATCTGAGAGACCCAAAAGGTTGTCAACCCCAACAGCAACAATGCATACAAAATGAAACAACATACAACTAAACAACCAAACTAAGGGAAAAAAATAACAACAAATGGCAAAACAAAATACAAAATACAAAAAATAATAATAATAAAATATATATATATGTGTTTATACAATATATGTATATTGGCATTTCGTTGGCCCTGGCCAGCTCAAGTGGAGATGGGCGGAAAAGGTCATCGACGTCGCACCGGAAGCGTGCCAAAAATACCAAAATCTCTAAAAATATATATATTCAAAAACGGGCTCACACTTGATTTGCCAATTTCAATTTGTGAGCTTATGAATTTCAAACGTGACTGAATCTCCGAGTGTTTGTTTGGTGTTGCGGTGCTTGCGGGAGATTTGTCTAATAAAAAGCGGAAGCAAGTCGAGAACAGCTGATCACTTTTTCCGCTTTTGGCCGCGAGAGAAGTGCGCTCCGAAGCCAGAGGCAACTGACACCGCTTGTTCCTGGTTGCATATTTGGCATATTGAAAGCGGCCAAGCGGCCAAGTGGCCAAGCGGCCAACAGCGGCCGAAGCCACCGAGCCACCAACCCACCAAGCGCAGCAATAAACTTCAAAAACTCAGTCCGGTCAACGAACTCGGCTGGCTGGCTGGCTTAAATCCAAGACGCCGTCGCGTTCACTGTTGCTGTTGCTGTTGCTGTTGCTGTCGACGTCGCTGTTGCTGTTGCTGTTGCTGTCGCCGTCGCTGTCGCAGCAGCAGCAACACTTTTGCCAATCTTTAACCGAGACACACTCGACATCGACGTCGACGTTGACTGCGACGTCAGCGTCGCTGTTGATGACGATGACAACGAGGAGAACGTTGACCATTTGACTTCTTCTAATGGGCATGAAGCCACAGCATCAACATCAGCTGCTGGCCATCCATCTACACAGCTGCTGGAGCAATCTTAATTGAAACGCCCCCCTCCGCTTCAGTCTCCTCACTCGCCAAACTGGCCTGTGTGTCTGTTATACTGGGCCAAATGAAACGTCATCGTCAAACTCTCGCTTCTTCACTTTTTAGTGGGTCTTTCGTCGTCGCATTGGTTTCAGCAACACATGAAAGCAAATGCCATTGAACTGCCCCGACTCTTCACCAAAATTATCTAATTAGGAGGAAAACATATATCTGCCAGCAATATATCATTTATCGTTATTGCATACAATTAAAATCATACTAAATTCATTTATTTAAATATTATTTCAAATTTAAAGGCTTTTTTTTCTTGTCAGGGCTTAAGAACTTTTTCTTTTTTGGCCACAACTAATGCCATGATTGATTAAATTTTTGGTTTGCTTTTATCATCTAAGCTGCGTTGCTTTTAAATCAGTTGTAGACAACAAAAATGCAGCTAATGAATTTCCATTGTGGAAATAAAATATTATTACAAATTTTCCATCAAATCTTTGAAGAAGTTTTAATTACATTTTATTTATATTGCTTCTTGATTTAATTGCAAGTAAATCACAATTATTTATAAGAGTTTCTGCCATAAAAAAACAATTTTTTTAATTTAGCTTACACTTTATTTATTTTGTATATGTATGTTAATGCATATGTCTGTGTCTCAAAACTTCCACGGTTATTTCTTGATTAAGTTAACTTAAGAATTTTATTATTTTGTTAAATTTCTGAAACAATTTGTTCTATATTTCTTAAACATTTATTTTAATTGATGTCATGCTAATCACTCGATAATATTTGTAATGGAAAATAACTTAAAATAATATTTTAATTTATTTATTTTGTAATCCAAGCTCTTGTCGCTCACTCTTGATTCATTTGCAAATAAATTATTAAATACTTCTGCAAAATAAAACGAGATTTGTATTATTTTACCAAATTACTGAAAACACCATATGTCAATATATATTTATGTGTATCACTTAATACCTCAATAGCAATTCAATAACAATATTTGTAGTGGAAGTTTATTCCAATTATTATTATAAATAACATTCTGCACAATTGGGCGGATTGCATGCTAACTTCTTACTCTTTGATCTCAAATATTTGTAGCAGAGGTTAACAGAAGATACATAGAAAGCAGCTCTCAGATACACACGCACACGCACACTCGCATCGAGGCACAGAAAAAGTGTGATATGTAAAGATAGCAGTTGCTGCATAGAATCAAAATCAGCTGGCCAAAAAAACGAAAGCTTAAAGCCGAAACCACAACAACAACAACAACAACCACAAACGAATCTTAGATTCTTTCTAACATTTTGAAGACTCAATGGGCCAATGGCCAATGGCCGATATCTCTGATAGCTGCCATATGTTTGGTTAGTGCTCGGCGAGGCCAAGGGGAACCAGGGGGGAATCCCCACACTTGGTTGGCTATTTGTAAATAAACCATTTCACCCATTTCACGGCGAGAAAGTTTCGATTCGATTTGATTGCCGCAGCCGTATAGTATTTTCGACTGTCCAACCGAATGGCAGAGAGACGGCTGCAAAAGGTGTGGGGGGGGGGGGACTGTGCGTGGGTCCTGAAGTCCAGGAAGTGTCAACCTGCCAAACGAGTAATGCGAAATGCAAGCGAAAATCAGACAACGACAAACAATTCGTAGCCTAGCCGTACATTGACACAGGCCAATTTGGCTATGACTCCGCCAATCACTCATACGCACCGGATTCAGTCAGCTCCGAGATACGAAAAATACTCGGATTCTTGTTGTTCGCATGGCTAACTGGCCGACTGGCTTGGCAAGAATTGCAATCATAATACTGCGAGCATATGTCATAGCTAACATATATGTAAGTGCATAACACACAGGGGAATGCCCGACGCGCGGACACCCTGCAAATGCATGGGAGAGGCACACGAATTAGTCGGCCAACTGCCGGGCAGGGTATCTGCTAGTCACGCACTGGTGACTAGAGCACTTCTTACTTGTTTTTACCTGTTTTTTAAAAGACACTTTAGTTTATTGAACTTTTGTGCTGCATACTTTGAGCTGAGCTCAGTCTCCGTCTCCATCTCAGTCTCCGTTTCAGTCTCAGCTTCAGCTTGAGCTCAACTCGACTCGGCTCACCTCGCTGACTTCACACGCTCGTGCGTTGGCGTTGACTTTAACGTTAACGTTAACGTTAACGCTGACGTCGTCGTCGTTGTCACTGTTGTTGTCGTTGTCGCAGTCGTCGTTGCCGTTGCCGTTGTCGTTGGTTAGCTTTGAGCTTCAAGCTTCAGCCCCCTGTGTCACCCCCACATCATCGAAGCGAGCGATCGAGCAACCGACCCCACAGCAAAGCCGTTTCCACTATTGCGCATGCCTAGCCTCGTTCGCAGCTCATTTCATAAAAATGGCCTTCAAAACGATAATTCATGCGCTTAAATTGTATCTACACTCTTTGCAAAGTTTATTCAACTTGCCAGTGCTGCGCTGCGCTGCGCCGCGCTGCGCTTCGATGCTAGCCGCTGCCGCCGCCGCCGCCTCTGCCGCTGCCGCAGCCGTTGCCAATCAGCCACTGATGACCGTTGCCCGTTGAAGTCCGGAAAGGTCCCCAGCTCGAAAATTTATGGGGGTTGCAATCGCCGTCGCAAAACCTTGCTCCAGGAAACTTTTACGAGTTGTAGGCGAAATGAGAAAACCGCAACGGCAATAATTAAAAAAAAAAAAGAATACGCAACACAATGAGAAGAAAAAAAAAGCGTCCCTGGCCGCACTTTATTGCCCGTCCGTCAATCCGTCTGGCAGCCCTTTAGGGCCGCCTAAAGATTTTAGAAAGCGCCGTCCTCCATCTCGTATGCATAATCCCAGAGCAAGACGTCGAGATTATTTTATTGCCGTAACTCAGGAAATCATAAATCAAAATACCGCTTGACCTATTTGAACAACATTTTAAAACTACTAAATGTACATATATATTCGTATGTACTTCTGGTACATATGTATGCTCGAATTTTATTCGTATCCTCAGCTTAATTATTTGGCTTTCTTTTTCTCCGACTTCATATTTCACCAGCTTAACTATTGCACATCCTGTTCGAATTACTCAAAAGACCGCAAAAAATACAAATTACTTAAATTGGAGCGAGATATGTTTGTGTGAAAATCTTTCGCGAGTTAGCTAACTTTGGCATAATAACTAAGTATTAAATAACCGATTTATTTATATAAACTTTATCGTAACAAATATTAGCTGAACTAAATGAAAAAGGATAACAAAAGTGTAGTTTTAAAAAAATATTGCAAAAATTATTAATTATAAAAAGTTAGAAGTCAAAGTAGGAATACAACATGCTGAAGACCTTGTCAATAATAAATATGTAATATGCATAATAATAGTTATAATATTAATTGCGCAATTTAAATTGTAATGAATATAAATTGTAATTAATATTAAATTGTAATACCAAAAACGAAAATAATATATATTATTTATATATATTAATAAATAATTTTATTTGTTTTACTTTTGTTGAATTATCTACATATTTATTGAGAAGCATTGTCAGTCTGGTCGTTGATTAGTTTTCTTCCTTGAATACTATTTATTTTATTTGAAATATGAATATTAATATTGCTGCCTGGCATTATCTCACATCATATTCAGCTCTTTATTATTTTAAATATTAATTGGAAGTTTGCTGCCCCATATCACATTATCACACATAGTATTAAGTTCGTTGTTTTTCCTTCTAATACTCTATATTTTATTTTCAACATTAATACGAAAATTGGGCCTTATATCACACTGTATAAGGCATACCAAAAAATGTGAATAAGAGGACCAATTTAGCGGTGGCAGCTCGTTATTTATGCGACCCTTTGAGTGTTCCTACACACGTGTATTATCAACTTAATAAGTATACTTACGCATTCGAAAATCGAAGACAAAAGGCGATTATTTAATTTAATTTTAATTGGAGAAAGTGCAAAGCCCCTCAATAAAAATCATACACACACGCACACACATTATGTGGTCCCAAAATCAAAAACCAAAATCCAAAAACCAAGTCGAAAAGCGAAAAAAAAAATCCCAAAAATTAAAATGCTTAATCTATCCAAATTACAAACGCATTGGATGACAAATTATGAATGTTGACACAGAGCACAACGATCAGCGATCAACGATCAACGAACATCGATCGAACAGCTCCAAACCAAAAGTCCACAACGACAAACAACAGCAAACACTTGAACGCATTGGATTCCAACCAGTTTCGAACTGAAAAATGAAAATAAATAAATTTAATGGCCGCAATGCCAACGAAATGCAAATAAAAATCAATACAAAATCGAAAAAAAAAAAAATTTCTACTTATGCAAAGCAGAAATATTGCTCAAAGTGGCACCGCTGTAGGCGACCCTAAAAGCATGTCACAATATCTGCCCAACAAAAAGATAATAATAAAACAAAAAAATCAACGAAAAAAAAAAAAAAACATTTAAAAAAGTGAGCAGAAGGCGCAGCCGCATTCGAGCACCAGTTACATTAATTTTTTTTTCGATTTTTTTAGTTTTTTTTTTTTTGGTTTCTTTGCCTTTTGATAGGCATTTTTATTATGCAAAACATGGAAAATACTGAATTTTAAATCACACAACTATAACTTAATTTCGATTTGATTAAATACAGTGCTGCGGACATTGATCTACGAATGCGACTGTTGCCGGGACGGGGCTCTAGGCCCATTTTTTTGGGGGCGTCGCGTGCGCTTTTTTTTTTTGTGTATACGAAATTATAATGAATCGAATTGGGGATACGTTTTGGGTGCGCACTGAACAATATGCGACAATCAAATCAAATGGAATTCATGAGCATTCAATGACTTTGTTTCGTACAACACAAAAGGGCTAAACTCTCTTCGTTTTGGTTTCATTATTGTACAAAAAAAAACAAAAACAAAAACTACAACAAGCACAGAAACAAAAACAAAAATTTATATATAAAAAAAAATAAAATAAAAACGATTTTACGTAAGGCCCTTGAACGTGCAGCGCTCGTTAACTTAAAAAGCGGTGAAATTTTTTTTCTACTCGGCTGGTTGTCTCTCAGCTACGTCTGTCCGCCTGTCCACTGATCCGTCCGTCTGTCCGTCTGTCCGTCTCTCTGTCCATCTGTCCATTTGTCCATGTGTGTGCGCTTTTTATTTACCTGTAACGACACCAAAAACTTTGTCAGTCAGTCACTTAGTCACATAATAGCTGGGGCCAAAAGCCAACAGCTGATTGCGATCGCCTATCATCATCATCATCATCATTGTCGTCGTCGTCGTCGTCGTCGTCGTCATCGTTGAGACCTGGCGCACCGGCGGAACACTGATCACTGAACACTGAACACTGAGCCCTGCACACTTCGACAGACCCGAAATCCAACACTCGACGTCGAAGTCGACTCAGGGAGCCGAGCTGAGAATTACGTTTATGTAAATAGGATGGCTTATGGCAGCCAGGCATTCAGTCAGTCAGTCATTCAGTCATTCAGTCAGTCAGTCAGTCAATCAGTAAGGCCGACCGACAGGCAGCTCTAATATAATCACATAACCCAAAAGAGTCTCTTACGCAATTTTGCACTTATTTAATGTTCAACTCGAATCGAATCGTATCAACTCAACTCGAATTGGCCAGATGATACGCTTATGGTAAAGATACATTTACATAAAGTACATGCTAAATAGTTTCTTGGGCAATTTTAGCATTTATCTCACTGTAGTTACGTAGGCAACCTTTAGATGCATTTATTTAATAAACTATTTTTATTTAATGCAATTATTCGAAATTGTTTTGTTAAATAATACTTGAGAATAGGCTAGAACATATATTTAAATCCAAGCAATTTTAATACATTCCATGATTATTAAATAATACTATTTACATGCTGAATAGTTTCATGTGCAACTCATAGATTTATCTCACTGTGGTTATGAAGTCAATACATTTTGTTTAATTTAAAAATATTTAAATTCGCTTATGGACCATCAACAATATTTTCAACTTGCACAAAACATATATTGAATATTTGAATTTAAAAATACTATTTTAGAAATATATTTATTAAATAGAGAATATACTCAAACATTAGCCATTAACATTATTTATATTGCAAATTATTACTCCAAAAAATTTGTAAAATGTTCCAAGTATCTATTCATTAAGTTTTAAATTAATGATTAATTTTGTGGAACAGGAAATCATTTTACAATTTATTTAAATAAAATTATATTTTTATTGTATAGCATACTTTTGAGATTTAAAAATTAGAAAAGTACAGGGTATCCGCAAGGATATATTCTACTAAAAATGCATTCTGAATAAGTTAATATATATAATTGTAAAATATTACAATAGTACATTAATAAGAGGGAGATTTATGATTCTTGATCTGAATAAATGTGGGGATCATGAATACATGTGAAACACTCGTGCAGATTGAAAATCTTCATTGATATTCACTGAAATGAATGGATGAATGAGTGAGTGTTCGTTGAGAAGTTTTCGTTTGTTGACCAGATTCGCTTATCGCTCCGTCAGCTCCATTGTAACGTGGCCGACAACGTGCATATCGAGTCCCCCTCTCGTCCCTCGCCTCCTGCCATTCAAAGTGCAAAACACGCTGTAAAGCGAGAACCAAAACACTCACTCACACATGAATATGTGAATGTGAGTGTGATTCTGATTCCGATTCCGCTTTGCTGTTGCAGTTCTCGTGTTCTGTTAAATCCTACAGACCCTTGCTTTCCCACCAAATCAACCTGATCACGTGGAACACCCACTGTACCCCTTCCCCCTCACCCCTCTCGCTGTTCCCTCCGTCTCGCCTGCCCGCCACTTATCACGCAAAGGGGCGCTCAAATTACCCGCTCGCCAATGCGCAGTTTAAATATTTGTGGTGGCCGCGCAAACACGCAAGCTTTTTGACCAACTTTTTGGGTAATACTCGCATATACTCGCTGGCACTCGTTCGAGTACTCATACCTGCAGCTCGAACTGTCATATGGGTATTCGCACTTGAAATCGCGCCGATGTTGCTGATAAGCATCGCCAGCGAATATGGGCAGGAAAACCAGGCGCCAACAAAAAACAAAAACAGCAGAAACAGAAAACAGAAAACAAACAAAAAAACACAATAAAATTAAATAAATAAAATACAACAAAATATGTGTGCAAATAAAAAAAAGAAATAAATAAAAACTAAAAACCGCAACGCGCCCTTTTTGTCGCCGCCTCGGCCCTCCAGTGAAATTATAAACATTTGTTTATTTATTGCGTGCTTAATTTTTGATTATTATCGAACGTGTTGCAAATCGGTCGGGCGACTTTCGTTTCGCATTCGCATTCCCTGGACAATATCGTCGTTGTTATTGTTGTTGTTGTAGTTGTTGTTGTTGCTGTAACTGTTGCTGTTGTTCTGTTTAATGATGTGCGTTACTTCTGTTGGTCTCGTGTAAACCACTTAGGACCTGACCAGCCGACAAACCGACGAGCTGCACACACACAGTCAAGTGATTATTTAAAAATAAAATGCTACATTTGTGTATGCACCAAAATTGCGATTCATGTTGCAAGTCTATTGAAAGAAAAACAATAAATATGATAAATAAATTCTTTAATAAAGCACAGTAAAAAAGTTGATAATATTTTTTTGCACTCAAAAACTCTACAAAATTTAATCAATGCACTTTATTTACTTATTTTACCTTAACTATATCTTTATAAATGTATTGCTAACTAAATAAGAAAAAGCAAAAAGCAAGCAACCACCTTTTTTTAATCCAAAAACGTTGTTCCAAGCTTAATGAAAAGTACAACATTTTTAAATCAAGTAACAATAGACTTTATTTAATTAGAAAATAGTATTATTTATGTGTACATTTTATAATTAAACACTCATCACTTACAATATAAAATGATATGTTTAGATAAATTATATTTAATAGCAGCATGACAGGTTGTGTTTGAAGAACAAATTTTCATATAATGTAAATATTTGAAAGCCCTGTACAATAAAATTCTAATTTTTTTATAAAGTCATTGAAGTCGTAACATAAAAACATTATTTTGAAGCAAAAATGTTATATTTTATTGAAATTTAGATTAAAATTGTATAGATAAAAAATTCATGATTTACAACATAAAATGTTTCAGATAAAGTATTTTTAACAGAAATAACGTAAGTCTTGTCTTTGATAAATAAATTGGCAGTTCAATACAAAATTGCAAGCCCTTTAGAATAAGTTTGTTCAATATATATTTTGATTGTAATAAATTTTTGCCTTTATATGTATTTAGTTTATTAAATGGGGCACCTAATCTAGACAAAAATCGTTAATTGAATAATATTTGTTTGCAAGAAGTAAAATTTACATTTTCAATAAATTATTTTTTTCAGAAATATATAAAAAGTCTTGTGTTTGATAAATAAATTGTAAACCCTTTAAAACAAATCTTTTTATAGTTTTTGAATTTTGATTACACATTTAGGCTAAAATTCAGTCAAGTTGTAACGCATAATCTGAACGCTGATCTTGCACTTGTATTTGGAGAAGAAATAGTGATCTAGTTTTGAGAAATGCAATTAATAATCCATCTGATTGGTGATCTGTGCGCATGCGAATGATTAGTTAAAGTAATTAACGAAACTATGACTATGATGGGCTGATAAAGAGCCAAAGAGGCACAGTCAAGTACATGAGCATGAGTAGTAGGCAAAGGTAAAGGTAAAGGCAAACAAACTGATAAATTGATGACGATTGTGGAGAAAGTCTGAGTGCCCCTCGAATGGCGACTGCGTCGCTCTATGGACGACATCGCCAACTCTGACTCCGAGCAGACTCCAACAATGCTGGTGATGATCACGATGATCACGATGATGATGATGACGATGACGACGTCGTCGGCGAACCCAGCGACCAGCTGAGAGCCGAAACCTGAGAACTGTGAAAAGTTCAATAAACTTGTCAGTTTGCCAAAAAAAAAAAAAAAAAAAAAATGAAAAAAACCAAATAAAAAAAAGTAAATAAAACCAAAAACCCAAAAGCAAACTTTAGCGGCAAAGCCAACAGCAACAGCAACGTCGCGCCGAGCAGCAACAGCAGCAGCAACGGCAACAGCAACAACACTACACGCAACGTGCAACGTTTGTGAAAGCAACCAAAACGCCAAATTATAAGTGCGTTTACGTTTGCATTACGATGACATCGACAACGACCACGGCAGCAGCAACGGCAGCGGCGCCGTCATCGTCCATCGATGCCGCTGCCGATGCCATGCAAACGTGGCCGCTGCCGCCGCTGCTGCTGCTGCTGCTGTTGCTGCTGCCAAAACGCGGATTTCGAGCAGCAACAGCCGAGCGGGAGAGAAAGAGAGTGAGTGAGAGAGAGAGAGAGAGAGAGAGATGGCAGCGCTAGCATCGACTCGGTTGCTGCCGCTGCTGCTGCTGCTGATGTTGCTGCGGTTGCCGTTGCCGTTGCTGCTGCTGTTGCTGTTGCTGTTGCTATTGCCGCGCTGCCATCGCGGCCGCAGTCGGCGTCTGCGCGGCAGCGTTCGTTGACTTAACGCACTACTAACTCAGTGCCACAGTCACCGACTTTTGAAATGTGTGTTGTAAACACACACACCGACACCGACACCGCCACCGACACCGACACCGCAGCAGTTGGTTGTTGGTGTTGTGTTGTGTTGTGTCGCTGTGTGTATGTTTCATTTTTCACCATTATTTATGCTAATGATAATATTCACGCTGTTGTTGCTTTTGCTTTTGCTTTTGCTTCGGCTTCCACTTCGACTTCGACTTCGGCTGTGCCTCCGTTTTCTTGTATTTTGTTTTATTGCCACAACTCCAGCAGCAACAGATACATTAACAGATTGAGATACAGCAACCACTACAATTAGAGTTATGCATTCAATTTGTATCGCTTTGTCACTCGCTTCCCTCCCCCACCCGCCACTTTGAGGGTCTACTTGCATTAATTACAGCCAAGCAAATTGTAACACACTTTGGTCGCTCACTTATCACTTTATTATCAATCGATTGTCGTGAAAATTAACTGATAAACTGTACAACAATTTCAGCTGCAATTGCAGCATGCAAATGCAAATTGTTGGCGTTGTTGCTGCTGTGGTTGCTGCTGCATACGGAAGAAGTTCATGGGCCACATAAGCAACTGGCAGCAGCTGCTGCTGCCAAATTGTTGGTATGGAAGTGAAAGCATCTCCGAAAGTTGTAAAATATGAATGTGCCTGCCATGATCATCATCAGCAGCAGCAGCAGCAACAGCAACAGCAAACAGACATCAGCTCGAAATGCTGATATGCTTGGCTATATCCGATTTGCTGTTGCGCTACACGGCAGCAAAATCTTAGCTACCTCAATAGAACCATACAAGTATTGCCTCTGTCATTTTAAGCAACAATAAACTTATTTTCTGTTTTCCATCCTCTATCTAGAATAATTGACGATAGCTTAATAATAACAATACAATTTCTAATAAGTTTAGAATAAAGTATTTGGTATCATTAATTTTTAAATATAACATTTTTTTGTATTTATAATGTGTTGGTAATCAAATGCGTAAGATCTTTGATTCGATTGCAAAACATTTATTTAATTTATTTTATTTATTAACCTCGGATCTTTTATTTTCTAAAATTTGTAAAGTTCTAAAATATTTTTTAATGTTGCATTTAATGTTGTTATTATAATTAATCATTTGATTGGATTTCATACAAATACACTTTTTTTATATTTCGAGGTATTTAAATTGCATTTAAAATGAGTGAAATGAAATTAATGGAAAATTGCAAATACAAATAATATTGTGAACTTGAAGAGCAAAATTGTAAGCCTAACATAGTTTAAGAAATTTGCAATAAATCGCTTTAGTATTTTTTAAGAGAATGCTAATTTGATATTATTTGAAATAAATAATAAATTTATAGAAACTGAATAAATTTCAAGTTGTTTCATTAACAAGTTAATTTTTCACGTCCTTCATAATTGTTGTTCTAACAAAACCGAACTAAGTTTCTGGCAAGAAACTGATCAATTAAATAATCCGAGGGCAGTTCAACGCCACCAAGAAGGTAGGTCATGCTTTCACACACACATTTGCAATGCCGGAACGCACAAGGAAGAGAAATTCGAGTCGACTTCCTCTTTTTTATTTCAGCTGGCGTCGTCGCTCTTTCTCTTCCCAACTCTTCCACCACACAACGAAATCAAATTGAATAAAAGTGTATTTAAATTGATAGCGACACCTCCAGCTTAGCTATCGGGGCAATTGTGCGCAAAGTGATTGACAAATGCAAATGCCACGCCCACCCAGGGCCCACCTGCGACCAATTGTGGCGGCCCCCACGTGTGTGCGCCTATCTGGCCATCTGACTATCTGGCTATCAGCCTATCGGGTATGCATATCGGTGTTAAAGAAAGCCCTCGCCATAGGCCTTTACAAATTACAAATGAGTCAACAGCTGGCCCGGTCCGGCCCGGCCTGGCCTGGCCAAGAAGGCAACGGTAAATTTGGCCAAACAACCGTAATACAACAAACAAACAGACAACGGACAATGGACATCGGACATTGGACATCGGACAACAAACAACAGACAGACAAATGGACAAATGGACGCGGCTCGACAACTTTTTAATTGCCCTCAAAAGCAACTTGAACAAACCTAAGAAATGACCATTCGACGGTATCGCCATCGCCATCGCCATCATCATCATCATTTGACTTTAAATGCCAGCCCAGAATCGTAGACGGGCCCTCAACAGCAGCAACAACAGCAGCAGCAGCAACGCCAACAACGACAGCGACAACGCAACAACTCAAATAGGCCGTAAAATTTCTTTTTGCTGCTGCAGATTCTGCGCGCAGCAACAGCAGCAATAACAACTCAAAGCACTTTACGAGCTGCGAGAGTCGTTTATACCCTATCTATAGGGTATTTTTATTTGCTCACTGAATACGCAACAAACAGGACGAATTGTTTGGAAACTATTTCAATTGTTCAAGACTTTGCATTCATTTCTGTATATCAGAGAATTTAATTTAACGAAAAGACTATTATGAATTATTTATTCGCATCTAGATTTAAATAAATCATATTAAGATTTTGCCTGATTAATTTCTTTATAAAAGTGTTATTTCAATAATTAAAATAAATACTCATAATGTATTAATTTGAAAGAGAACTGATTTTGCTTCTGCTATATTTAAAGCTACATTAATATAACAAAAAAATTGACACATTACTATAATTTCTTACTTTGACTGATTTTTAATCATCCCCAATAATTAAATATATACAAATAAAAAAAATGTTAATAAAATTGTATTTTGTTTGAGAGATGTTTTTGTTTAAACTATATTTAAAGCTAACTTGAAACTGACTAAAAATTAACATGTCAATTCATAGCCATGATAAATAATCAAAAACTTCAACGAGAATTTCCGTAGCGCACATCTGTTCAGAGTATTTAATATTCGGTAGCTATATTGCCGAGAAGTTAAATGTGGTTTTATGCCCATCACAAGTGGGCATTTAGAAAGTTTTTTTTTTAAGGATTCTAGATTTATGAATTTCCTAGCCGCGATCGCTCACAATTCTGAAAGTAAAAGTGCTAAATAGAATGGGATAGAATAATAATGGGGCACGCAGCGCGGCCGAGCAGCAGCAGCAGCAGCAACAGCGACGGCAGCAGCAGCAACATTTCGTTTTATTACATTTTTTTTTATTCGAATTTGAATACAAGTAGGTGAAATGTCATTGAACTCGCAACCGCAACAGCAACAGCGAACGGCGAGCGACTAGAAGCCAAGAGCGATGACGCCGACGACAGCAGCGGCAGCAGCAGCAGCAGCAGCAGCCGCAGCAGCAACATCATCGACAGCGACAGCGACATCGACAACCGAATGTAATGTTGTTGCTTATGTTAGCAACAGTTGCAACTGCAACAGGCGTCCGAGTGTCCATGATTTGGCATACATTTGACAAGTGCTCTTATCAATGCTGCCACCAAGTTGCCGCCGTTCAGCTGAGCATCGCACATCTCATCAACAAGACGGCACGCTGGCGAATGCCGAGCAGCGAGCAGCGAACAGCGATCGCTCGTTTCGGCAGCAGCAATGATAAGAGCAGCAACTGCAACCCGCTCGAACATGTTTGAGACAAAATCGCCGAAAAGCGCTCAGACTCAACAGCAACAGCAGCAGCAGCAAGAGAGTGTGTGTGTGTGTGCAAGAGAGACTTGGCGAGCAGGTCTCAGAGACCCGTAAAGAGCAGGCGAAGAGTGCGAACAGCTGATCGCAGGTCGTGAGCCGAGAGCCGAGTGCTGTGAGCTGTGAGTTGCACACGGCGTATACGCTACACGATTTGCCCAAATGCCGCCGCACAAAAGTGGCACACAGAGTGCGGCAAAGAGTCAACGGTAGCGTCTTGTGTTAGATAAGATGCAAGAGGAAGCTGAAGCTAAGTCTGACGCTGAAACTAAAGCCACATCCGCCTCAATGTCAGCGAGCGCCCCTCGTGTCCTACATTCGAGATTTGGCACAGCAACAAAAGCAGCAGCAGCAACAGCAATAAAAATGAAGAAAAAAGAAAACGCTGCCATATGCAAAACTAATGGAGAGTGCAACGGCAGCGACGGCAAGTGCAAGGCGGATGTTGCAGCGACTGCCTCTGCCGTTGCATGCAAAGTTCATTAACATTTGGTAAGAAGGCGGTTGGATACGAGGGGGCGTCATCAAGCTGCTTTCGGCTACTGACTCGCATGTTGCTGCTGCTGCTGCTGCTGCTGTTGCTATTATTGCTGCCTTCACTTTGCATAGAAACTCAAATGTTCTGCTTTCGCTGTGCAACATTTCAACAGCTTTAATAACATGTATCTGTCTCTGTCTCTCTCCCTCTCCCTCTCTCTCTCTCTCGCTCTCTGAGTGTCTATCACGCTCTAGCCGTCTCTGTGTGTCGCTCAGAATCATTTTTAAATTGCAGATATTATAATATCCGTAGGAGTAGAAAGTTGGTAATCAATCAAGTGTAAGATAACTTTCGCTCTGCTTGCAAATTGTTGCAAGTTTTCTAGCAAGTTCGTTGCCTAAGTCTTTCGTATTTATGCACAAGTCTGCAGTGAAAATTCCGGAAATGCCCCACAATATGGCACACATGCATTTTCACCCCATTATCTGCACAAGCTGCTCAGAATACGCTATGCATCAATTGTTCAATTATTTAAATCACCTTAACAATAGTATTGTAATCAAAAACTTGCAGTTTTTTTTTTTATTAATTGCATGAGCATTAAATTAAACGCAAATTCAAATGAAATATTCCTAAAACAGCTTTCAAGGCAAAGGAATGCCTAACTTCAAAATGTTTTTATTTCAATATTAATATTGTCATATATATTATTATTGAATAATTATTATTGCTATTATTATGAATTGATTTTTGTGTTAATTATTAAAATCAAACAGCAATTTCTGCATGTAGTAAGTTTAGTTCAAAGTTTACGAATAATAATAAATAAATGAATACCTGCAATTTAAATAATCATCAATTTAATAATAAAAAATATAAATAAAATTTTAATTATTCTATAGTATTTTTTAAATTGTCGAATTTTTTTGTGAAATCGTTTTGTAGAATATATAAACAAAAATTAAAATTGTTCAACGACATTTTGAAAGTGCTTAATTTGTAATATCTATTTTGTGTATCGGAAATAAAATCACAATGAAGAATAAATTTGATTGAATCTTTTAGTTATCAGAACTCATATTAGAACAAAATTGTAAAGATTAAATAAAACAATTCTTTTTAAGATTCACACAAGCACTTTAATTAAAAAGTACATATAATAATGTGGATCATTAAAAAAGGTTTAAGCTGCTTCTATCATAAGCAGTTTCTATTTCTTGTACACAACTAATAAGGATGTGAAAAATCGAACTCACTGATTATAGCCTGTTGCGGAAATCGGCAAACGCGAAGAGCGCAGTCACTTAATCGATGGGGTTGAGTGTGGCATACATTGGCACACTGACTGTGCGACTGTCAACATACTTTCGCCAAATGCGTAGAGTGCAGCACACACAAATAAAAACAAAAACAAAAAAGTGAATAAAAAGATAAAAATAAATAAATGAATTTCGCCAATTAAACTAAAGAAATTTCTTGGAAAAAGTCTACCTGCCAACCGAGTTAGACAGGCAAGCAGACAGGCAGCGAGGCAGCCAAATGTCGCAAGAGCAAAAACGGCTGCAAATGGGAAGCGACAACAGCAGCAGCAGCAGCAGCAGCAGCAAAATATGCTCATAAACAAACGGCAAACAAAAAATAAAATGGGAAAAATTGCAGAAGGCGCACAAAAACCAAACAACAACAAGCGACAATCGAGCAACAGCAACAGCAACAACAAGACGATTGCAAATCATTGCCACCGCAGTCATGAACGACGACGACAACAACGAAGCTGGCAGCGCTGCAGTTGCTGTTGCTGTTGCTGCATCCACTACTGACACACTGACTGGCGAGTGAGGCAACTGTTGCATGTGTGTTTCACTTGCTGCGACTATCGCAAAATTGTGACCATGAACGTGAAATAAGAAAAAAAAAAAAACACAACAACAACACAGCAAAGTGAAAAATAATTGATTCCGGAAGGAAACTGCTTCAACTGGTTTTCGTTGCCAGTTTGAAATATTTTGTCTTTTTGTGCTTTTGTTTTTGCTTTTGTATTGATTTCATTTTAGCCAATTGTGTTGTTACAGTTATTGCCGCTGCTGTTGTTGTTGCACTTTGCATTTCGGTGTCGTAATAGGGAAAAGCGCGGTCGAGTGAAATTCATCTCACATTGTTGTCACACATTTCTGGTCAATTATAAAAAAGTTGCTGCTGCAGCTGCCAACCAACAACAACAACAACAGTCGCAGCATCAACAGTATTATAAGGTTTTTTCAGTTGTGTTTTTGTTGTTGTTGCTGTTGAAGAGTTGGTTGTTGTTGCCCAGCGATTAAATTTGCCATTGCTGTCGTCGCAGCAGCAGTTGCTGTTGCCATTGCAAATGCTGGTGCTCCTATTGCTGTTGCTGCTGTTGTTGCTACTCTTGACATTCGTTGTAAGGCTTCCTCTGATATGTTGATGACAGTTTTATGTCAGCCAAACGATGAGCTTTATTGTTGTTGCCACGATTATTATTAGTTTTGTTGTTATTGTCGCTGTTGCTGCTGCTGTTGCTGTTATTGGTGATGTTGTTGTTTGTTTATCTTCTGCCAACTGTATACGATAAAAGGAAGTGGAGAAATCTGAGCAACCAGGCTAACGAATCGTTAATAAGGTGCAACTGTGTTTATATAAATTGATAACCAATTAACTAAACTACACAATTTGCAAAGAGCAAACATTTATTTGAATAATTTATAGCGGATTTTATTTTATCTTTTTTTTAAATCTATTTAACACTATTTCGACTTCCATTATTTTTAATATTATAGAGGTGAAAGGACACTTTATTTTTAGTAATAACAAAATTGAATTCTGAATTCAAATTCAATTATGTTCTCTAAATTAGAATATTTATTTTTAAATTCATAAATAGTGAAATATTCTATATAATAATCGAATCATCTATTAGTAGCCAAAATCATTCGCAAATAATAAATATTAGATGCAGTAAAATATATAGTGGAAATAAACGATTTATTGTATATAGTAAACTGATTTATTTTATATAATAAATTAATAAAGAAACTTATTAAATTTCTTTATACAAATTTTTAAATGTAATTCCAGTTTTGTATCTCAATATGTTGTTTTGTATAGACTCATTTTGGTCGAATCGTTACAACTTGACCAAATCATTTATAGAATAAATTATTTTTCTAACATTCAACAACAATGCTGAGTGAGATTGTTGAATACAGAGTAAACAGAAATGTTGTTGCACATTCTTTGTGTAACGAGAGCTAAAAGTGTTGAATAGTTCTAGGTGCTTTATGGCAATTGACGGTTGAGCAAAAAAAAAAGAGTCGACATTAAGTTGGACATCAGCTAAGACCCGCTTTGGTGCTTGTCTCAAATTTGCAATCTTTGGCCGCGAAACTTTCTCAATTGAAAATTGCATTTGGACGTGGACAGAAGACAACGGCAGCGGCAGTGGAAGCGGCAGTAGCAGCAGCAGCGATTTCCCTCGAATTTTCCGCAGCTCAGCGAGCCGCTTGACTGAAGTTAAAAGCTGGAGCTGCGGCATGGGGCATGCGGCATGCGGCAAGTGGCATGTTGTTGCTGTAGCTGGAAGTCGTTGCCGCCAGCCGTTGACCGAAAAAAGTGTGTCAAGTTTTCGACAAAGATCAAGTACATCTCAGATAGTACGTCAAATATGTGTTGTTGTTGTTGTTGTTGTTGCTGTGCTGCACTTGCCTCGTGATTGCCGTTTGCTGCATCCGCAGCTCGGGCAATTCCAGTTGCCATGACCAAAATGTTCTCAAAGTCCGCAGCATTATTGCTTAGATTTCGGCTGCAATTTTCTGGCTGCTTCTTGCACGCTGCACGTTGCACGTTGCAGTGAAAGTGCAGCGGCAACAAAACGATCGGCCAACTGCCAACCAGCAAATGTGTGGCACAAACACACACACACCCACACACACACACACAGCACAGCACATAGCACGAACGATCAACCATAATTACAGTCGCATTAGAAATAAATTACAAAGCACTTCCCCTTGCCGCAAATGGTGCCAAACTCAAGTTGAATGGCAGTATGAATGAGTACTCAAATAGAAAAGGTCTAAACTATTCACGAATATCCCAATTACACTCTCGACATCATGTCTTCAATTAGCCTTTCAATTGCAATCTAGGCCAAGCACACTTGGTCCAAGTATTTGGCCTAATACAAAGCTTTGCCAGATAACTTAAGCTTGTGGATAGAGGCACAGAAAATCCCATTAACAAAAAATCACAGTAAAGAGTTCTATGAATAGTTCATTGTGTTCATCATTTTTTTAAATTATATTTTGAAGTCGTCTTTGAACAGTCGACATTTAAAAAATAATTAAAGATACAAAAGTTGAAGAAGTAATTGGATCAAACAATATTTATGGCCAATGTTTATGGAATCATTAAACTATTTGATTTAAAATAATACAAAATAATATTTAGTTAGGATTCAAATAATTATGGGATTCATTCATATTTTTCGTAATATTAAAAATCTTTCAGCAAGAATGTGGTTTAGAGAACGACAAATTCTCCAACTCAAGAACTTTGTACTTCTCTCGTAGCTGTAACTAGAATGAACATCTAACAAATGAAATCTGTCCACTTCTTTTTACTACAATATTATTTGATAATTTCAACACGCAGTTTATTATATTTTAATTGAGTAACAAGTCCCAAAAATGAGTTAATCCCATGCCAGTCAATCACAGCCAGCGGGAACTCCAACGCCAACGCCAACTTGACTGAATGAATGTAATGCCAGCTGGGGGTCAATGCACCGTTATGTTTTGGGGGTCGCTGCGCCAACTTGTGGGCGTAATGTAACTTGGGGCTATGGGTTCGGTCATCGGTCCGAGTTAGCATACACTCCAACTCCAACTCCAACTCCGATTCCAATTCCGATTCGTACTCGTAGTCGTACTTTGGTGACCCACATATTTGGGTATCGTCTACACTGACCTACTGTGCAGAGACTCTAGAGTGATGTTGGCGGGTCTGGGTCAGAGAAAGGGAGAACTCGTTTGTGGTGAGTGTTCACTTTTGCTACAGTCACTCGGAGATACCGAGCATTCAGTCAGTCAGTCTCTTGCACTGATTGCTCAATCGAACGTACTACAAGAGACCATCGAAGAGGCCATTCCAGTAATCAAGCCCACTTCCCACTTCCCCCATCGCACTTCGCACTTCGCACTCCCCCCCGACTGACGCTTGCACCAATCAACGCGGCAATCAATCGGCAACGGACGGACAGAGACAGGTTCAAAGAACTTTGTTGATCGCCCATTCACTGTCGCTGCTTGATTGTTGATTAGGCTTTCAAGACGTCACCTGTCGACGTGATTGTGCTCGGGCATAATCACACAATCCCTGATGGGAAAATCTAAAGAGATCTTGAGCTCGTCTTTAACCACTGCTGATGGCACTTGATTATACCATTTACTATTTCCGATATGAATGCTATTTGCAGTAATATCAAAGCTGAGTACCACTAATGTATAATATTTTTAAATTTAGTAGATCGTTTTAAAATAATTTGACAATTAATAATCATAATGGTGTTCTGTACAAGTTGTTAACACAAATTAAAAAAAGGTAGTGGTTTTTAAACTGGTTCAAAAAACATTGCAACGATATTTAATAATTTACTAATATTTAATAAAGACTAATAAATTAAAATTATCTATTCGTTTTAAGTTTTTGATTATTATCATTATTTTAAAATGTACAAAGTAAAACATAATCATTTTTGTACAATCTAATTCGACTGCATAAAATATTTATTATATTATTTGTAATTTGAAAAAAAAAAATAAAAAACTTCCCTCAAATATCAAGTAAGTTGTTTACTAATATTTCATAATTGATGCGTTATAAAAAAACCTTGGTCCAAGTAGAAATTTACTGACTAAAATATCAATAATTAAAAAATAATTAAATGGCGCAATCATTAATAAGGAAATGAAATAAAGATTGAAATTCGAATATTTCATGGCATAAACATGGCGCACTCCATCAGCAAAAGTTGCATGCAACTTTCGAAACCTCGTTCAACTTGCATGATATTCTCCACACCAGGTGCTGCTGTTGCTGTTGTCGGTGCTGTGGTGCTGATGGGGCATTCCACTGGTGACTCCGGTGGCGACTGTGCTATTTTCATATGCGCGCACTGTTGCCGCTGATAACCCAATATCCCAGTTAAATATGAAATCAAAAGCCGTAAAAGACAAGGGAATTTAAATACGCAACGAGCGCTGAAAGAGAGAGCACAAAGCCAATTACTACAACAAATAATAGCAATATTGTTCACGCTGCAATTGTGATGCTCTATAATAAGAAACTGAAGGTTGAAATTTATTTGATTATAAGCTGAATAATTCAATAAAAATTCTACAATTAATATAGGTTTTCTACAACTAATTCAATTGAACTTTTAATTCTTTAAATTATTTGCAATCTTTGATTGAGAATGTATTGTTATGAGATACATTTTAATTTTCATTTCCTAATCTTAATTTAAAATGAGTAATTTGCAAATGTCAACTTTTAATAGTCAGCTTTAAAAAAATAAAGTAGTTATAAATTTATTTTATTTGTTTTTAAAATTATGTTTAATTAAAAATATAAAAATATCATGGTAATTTAAGATTACTAAGCTTCTTATCTCATAAAATAAATAAATGGAATTTTTATGCAATAGAAATCTATGTATTGTGATTGTTTTAATGAAATACCAAAGCAGTTGTGTTTAGAAAATATCTCAAAATATTCCCAATAAAAATGGCAAGAATGTTTAAAGTAAATAATTATTCGTCTATCATCGAATGCTTATTGATTTGCTGACGTACCCGATTAGCGTGAGAGCAGCATTAATCCGTTATGCATAAATCCAGCGGCGTGGGCGATGTTGTATTGTCGACGCTGGCGTCGCGTCGCGTCGCGTCGTGTTGGAGGCACGGCCAATTGCGACTGCTCAAATACTTTCAATTGTCGCTTTGTCGCCACCAAACACCAAAGCGTGCGTCTCCAACCGCCCCTCGCCGTCTGGCCGCTGCAGGCCGTGGCCAAATATAAAAGCAGCGAGACGCTCGGGCCGGCGTTTCTTTTGCCCAGAGACAATGCCGAGAAGCGTGCTTAACATACAACACTGGCCAGCCACAGTGGCCCTCACCCTGGCCCTGGCCCTGGCCATCACCATGGCCATGGACACGGCTCTGGCGGCGACGGCAACGGCAACGGCGTCGGCGACGGCGAAACGACGCTATCAGCCGGCAGTGCCGCCAGCGCCGCGTTGGGGAGCCAACATGCAAATGCTGCGACGTCACAACAGTGCGTACCAACAGTCAGTCGACGACACAGGGCTAATAATCAATTTCTAGGCGCCGCCTTCGACTACTGGACGGACGACAGCGACAGCAACATTTGGGAGCACTGCGGCCTCTTCGAGGGCGACATCATGCTGCATCGCGAGTTCCTGCGCAACGGGCTGCTCAACGAGCGTCAGACGTGGCCCGATGCGGCCGTGCCCTTCTACATTGATCCGCAGGATTTCAGTGAGTAGCCAAACCATTTTTGATTGATCCGCACGATTGTAAGCAACCAACCTGTGGCCAACACAGCGGCCAACCAGACCATGGTCATACTGAAAGGATTGAAGGAGTACCACGAACGCACCTGCATCCGCTTCCGGCCCTACGAGGAGGGCGACAAGCACTGGCTGCTCATCAAGGGCAACTACTCGGGCTGCTGGTCGAGCGTGGGTCGCCGCCAGGGCGGCCAGATACTCAATCTCAACACGCCCAAATGTGTGACGCACGGCGTTGTGGTCCACGAGCTGTTGCACGCCTTGGGCTTCTATCACCAGCAGAGCGCCACGGAGCGCGACGAGTACGTGAAGATCAACTGGGAGAACATCTTGGACGGCCATGCGCACAACTTCAACAAATACGCGCGCACCCACATCACCAACTTTGGCGTGGAGTACGACTACCAGAGCGTCATGCACTACAGCTCCCGGGCGTTCAGCAAGAATGGCAATCCCACCATCGAGCCACTGGTAAGTGCACCTCAGCGAAATGGAATCAATCAATACCGCAGAAGCTATAGCTATGAAATTGCGAATCAATTTTGCAGAATTTATCTAGTCGTGAATTCTAGACAGTGAGATGTAAATTATTTTAGTTAGAGTATTTATGTATTCAGCTGGACACTACTTGAATTTTATGCAACTGTCGCAGATTATTTACTCGTATCACTTAAACAATTTGAAATCCGACCACTTAGCCGCAGATGGAATTAATCAATACCGATCGAAACCCATCCGTCTGTCTTTATAAAAATTCAAGGGAGTATAGAAGATATAGGTACAATTAAAATGTTGCCCTAAAATGTCGCCATAAATCGTATCATCACATTGAGTGCATTTTTCAAAGAGTATATATTTTATTTCGAGTGTTTATATATCGAACTATTCACTCTCAAATGACATGCTTACATTGTGTGAGGAACTGTCGCTAATTATTTATACTGAACACTATAAACAATAATGTAAATCCCACTATTGAACCACTTACAAGCACAAATGAATATCTTCGAAATGAAATCAATCGGAATTGCTTAGATCTATATATAGTATGAGCTAAATCCACTATCTTAGAGTTTTCCGACAGCTCTATTAGTCGCCTTAAATCAGATAAATCCCGGTATTATTTATACGTGAACTCTTCACATTGAAAAGTTAATTTTATAAGAGTATACATTTTATTACGAGTATTTATATATTAAACTATACACTGCCTACAATTTGTGAGCAACTGTCGCTGATTATTTATGCTTATTCATATACAAAAATTAATTTTATAAACACAGAAAATAATATCATATGCGTGGGATTCGAGTATATATCAGTTGTAGTATATAGCATCGACGAGTATAATAATTACATTAATACCTTAATATCTATTTGAACAAGGATCCGTACGCATCGTTGGGCCAGCGACGTGGCCTCTCCGACAAGGACGTCTCCAAGTTGAACGAGATGTATGAGCAGGACTGCAACGGAAGTGGCCTGTTGGGCTTCGACTTCTTTGGCAACTATCTGAACGAACTGATCGATTACTTTCAAGGCAATCTACAGGATCTGTTCGGCTAGACATCGCTTATGCTAAGTTATGTAATTGGACACATACGAGTACATTTAATAAACAAAACTCACAAAACATTTAAGCTGTTGCCTGGACATTAAAGAAGCTGAATTGACTAAGCTCATCCAGCGTCTGGGCAGCCTCCAGGCGCGTCACTTGGCATGTATGCTGGTCAGCCAGAGCCTGCAGAGCGCTCTTCAGCTCCTCATTCCAGATGCACTGCACTCCACGCAGACTGAAGCGCGCCAAAAGCAATACCATTTGGCAGGCGCGTTGGCGCAACAACTGGTGGCTACTCTGCAGCAGAATGCTCAAGCGCAGACGCGAGTTGAACACGATCTTCTCGACGAGCTCGGCATTCTCGGGCAGCTCACGCAGCACGCAGTTGAACAGCGCCAGCATGCAACTGGCCAGACGCACCGCGTTGTCGTCCTTGAAATCTGTAGATCCTTTTAGTATAACTGCCGCTAAACTGTCGTTTCATTCGCTTACCGTGTGTCAGGAAGTTGATGAACATGTCGTTGACGGCGAGTATGGCGACAGCGTCGCAAAACTGACTAAGAAACTGTTGCTGGCAATGGACCAGGTGGCAGACCAGCTCGTACAAGCTGCAGGCGGTGCTCATCTCCTCGGCACTCAGGTCGGACACGCTGCGCAGCGTGCGGCTCAGCGAGACGCCAGTGGCTCCAGGCAGCGATGTAGCCGAGTCCGTTAGCTGGCGCTGCGACAGCAACAGTTTGCAGGCATACATGAGATTCGGCACCAGCTTGACATCGATGTAGACGCATTTGATGGCATCCAGGGCCAAGTGCTGTTCGTCCAGCACGAAGGGCAGCGACAGCAACTGGGCCACGCTCTTCAGCACCTTGGGTATGGCCTTTGAGTTGCGCAAGGGAGCCACAATAATACTGACCAAATTGTGCTGCTTCAGTGAATCGAATTCACCCTCCAGCAGCTCCTGTATGGATCGATGTAGAAACGCCAGCCACTCATCGTTCTCGATGGGCGGACTCTGAGATTCATCGCAACTATCCCAGCCGGGCAACAAACATGGCGGGGAATTTCTAAAATTAACTTTTAAAACTATTGCGGAATTAAATAAAGTTCGCAACTTACTCGCTGCTGAGTTTCTCCTCGTTGTTGGAATGCTGCGATTGCTTGAGCTGCTGGGATCTCTTCTCCTGCATCTGCTGCTGCAACTGCGACTGCTGTGTCAGCATCTCGGTTGTGCGACGCTGCGCCTCCAGATCTATGCTCTGGCCCAGCCGCAACGAAAAGTTGTCCAAATTCTGGCTCAGTTTGCGCTTCTCCAGATCCTTGCTACGCGCCTGTTTTATGTTGGGCGCCAGCATCATCTTTGAATTCATGCACGTGGCCGAGTTGGCGATTGGCGCTTCGATCGCAAAATTGTCGTTCATATGGTTGAGTATCATATTGGAGTTGCCGCTGACGAAGCAGGTCTGTGAATTGATGATCGGCACGTAGCCACCGCAGCCAGCAGCAGCAACAACCGCTGCAGCATTGATGTTATGCATGTTGGGAACGTTGGGCATGAGGGCCAGGTTGGTGGGTAGATTGTTCATGCTGGGCATGCTGGGCATGTTGGACATGTTCGGCAGCTGTCGGTACGAGACATTTGCGAATGGCACCACAACCCGATTCACATTATCCTCCATATCCGTTTCCAGCTGCTCCACATCACTCGGCGCAATCGCGTTGATGCTGTCCCGAGATGTGCTTACGTTTTCGTTGGCTGCATCGCTCAATCGGAGCGCAGCCAGCACATTGCCCAAGTCAGCACCTCTTCGGCTGAAAAAAATACAAGAAGTAAAGGTAATTCTGATCAGTCATCATGATGACTATGAGAAACGTCAAATTTTGGTATCGGTAATACAAAAAGAAATCATACAAATGGATTGATACGTGATTAAATCTGTCGAGGATCTAATGGGCTCAATGTATCTAGGGGAAGGCTAGTATCTATTTATCTGGAGTCTAGTCTCATTAAAAGAATGAAAGTTTTCTGGTACCCAGACAAGTCTGATGAAATGGTGTTGACATCGATTCGGTGCCATAGCTGTGTTAATATTTCCCTTTATATGTGATTACTAACCAAAAATCACCCAATCTACGTAATACGCACCTCGATTGTGATCTTTTGGTTTCCTTGACTAGCTGCGGATTGATGAATGGCGAGTATTGGGCCGCCTGCACCTCGGGTATGTAGAGTTTGCCCTCGACAAATGGATGACACAACAGCTGGGTCCAGGAGGTGCGCATCGTAGGATCCTTTTCAAGCAGACCCTGCAGAAACGATTGGCAATCGCTGGTCAGATGACTGGGATACTTGACCTGCTCGTGCTTGATCAGTTTAACCAAATGCAGAATGGATGTGGCCGAAAACGGTGGCTGCGAGGCCATGCTCTCGTATGCAATGCAGCCCAAGGACCACAGATCCGCCTGATGATCATACGGCTGCTCGGCCAGCAGCTCCGGTGCCATATAAAGTGGAGTGCCCTTAATGGACGTCAAGACATGCGTGCCCATCGTCATGTTGCGAGCCAGCCCAAAGTCGCAGAGCTTGGCGTGCATGTTCTTGTCCAGGAGCACATTCTGTGGCTTCAGATCCCGGTGCAGTATACGATTCGAGTGCAGATAGTACAGCGCCGACACCAGATGGCAGACAACACGTCGAGCATGCTCCTCGGGCATGGCGCCGTTGTAGGACAAATATCGATGCAGATCCATGACCGCGAACTCTGTGACCACAAAGAGATCGGAGCGGGACTCGAAGGACTCTATCATTTCGATGACATGTGGATGCTTGAGGCGTGCCTGGATGTCGCATTCTCGGCGCAGATTCTTCAGTTCGCGATTCGAACGCCCACGCTGCATACAAATGGCTCAAATTAGTATACAACGAATTTTCGTTTGAGTTTTTTCAGGGACTTACCTTCGAGATGACTTTGATGGCCACCACTTTATCGTCGCAGCGCCGCTGCGCTCTGTAAACACAGCCAAATGAGCCTTGGCCCACCAAGGAACTCACCGCATAACGATCCATTGCAAATAAACAAACAAATTCAAACACTAAACAAACTGCGACTTCAAGTGCAACAAAAATCAGCAGTGAGCCTGCGATTGCTACTAAAAAATACCAAAATACCGCAAACAATCGATAACATTGGAAAATAAACGGGAGTCCCCAGTAAAAACAATAATTTAACTGCTACGAACATATGAATAATTTTATAATTTCTATTGATAATTTCTCGTATGAAATCGTAATTGAATAATGCACTCGATTGCTGCGCACCCGCAATGCGGGCAATCGATAGATTTGCCGGTCGATTGGCGGTCACCTGTCCATAAATAACCAAACAGCTGTTTCTGCGCGATGGCAACTAATGAAACAGCTGTTTCGAGTACTTTGTTTACGACAAAAAAAAGCTGCATCAACATCGAGGGAGGCTTCGCTAATTAAATCAACCAGTAGCCAATTTAAATAATGTTTCAAAAAACCAACTGAACCGAGAATCGCCAACCCAAAACGCTCAAATATGCGAGAGCCCAATTTATACGTCATCTTATCGCACGCGCTAATTGGTAAGTAGCATAATTACAATTATCGCCGGCCGCATCACCAAAAAAAATCAACTCACCCAACAAAATTGTACACGCTGCCTGCCGCTGGCACTAGGCTCGGGTTTCTTTTTCCTCTACATGCACCATGTGCGCGTCATCTTCGAGACGCGCACAAACCTCCGGCACCTCAATCAACTGGAGCGCGAATCGATGCTGCGCCGTGAAGATGCCCTCTACTACACATTCTACAAGAAGCTAGCCGACGGACCCGACTTCTGGCATGGCTACGAGCAACTGAAGAATGTCACCGACATCGAGTATCCCCACAGCGTCAATGTGCTGCAGCGCTTCTACGTGCTGCCCGAGATCGTTACGGCGTAAGTACAAGTCGAAAAGGCTCCAGTCGAAAGTGCTCGACTACGAGATGCTCTGTGCCCATTAGCTTGTAATGATCATCTACCTAAAAACAATACTTCATTATTTATTTCCTTGAGTAGACAATCTATGGAAAATTGTTTAGCAAATATCTTTGGTCCTGCCGGTCTAAAATCTTCAAAAATCGTAAAAATATAGGACATAGGTTGTTTACCAAAAAACACATCATTACACTGAGAACTTCCCTACTTCTTTTCAAGAAATTTAACTAGTTCTAGATTCTCGAGAAGTGTAGGGCGTGGTATCCAAAATTGAAAACGAACATGATCTGTTTAATGAATGCAGGCGGCTTTATTACAAAATTGCTTTTTCAGGCACTTATAGCTTTTGAGATCGCATATGGCCAAATCAACACAGATGTGGTTGCCGATCAACAATACATAGAGTCTGCGATATAATAAACTATATTACCCTTTTGTCCATTTTCAATGAAAGCACGGTATATAAAAATATATAATATATAATTATTTATACACATGAAAAAGTTCAAGGTTGCTGGTTGAGATGCGATAAACATTAAAGGTTACTGCATACGTGACTAATATTTTAGCTTGCAGTTGCTTGTCGCTTCAAATAAAATTACTTTTTTATAACTCTATAACAATTTCAATTGATGAAAATCTTCTACACTTGTACTTTTTGTTGTCATGTTAATTTCAAGCCCATTAAAATTGGAAGAAATGTGAAATCGAGAATGAGAGAGAATCCCCTTAATTTACCATACTAATTGAATTAATCAATGGCTGGCCTTTGCAGATATTTCTTTCATGTGGTGCGAGCCGGCTTCAACCCAAGTGTGCAGCCCATGCAATTTTACTTTGAGTTCGTCTGGCTGATGGGCGGTGTCACGCTCCTAGTGCTCTATCTGTATGGCACTCTGCTGAGCGAGAACGTCTTCGGCGGCATTTACGGTGTTCTTTCCTATCTGATGTTCCACAGCTTTGCGGCCAAGATCTATGAGAGGCCGCTGGCTCGAGAGAATTTCGCATTTCCGTTCATATTCCTGCAAATGTTTTATCTCTGCATATGCATTGGACGTGTGCTGCATCGACAAAAGCACAGCTCACGCATTGTCATGGTAAGTGGCATATACATATATGTAAACTAAATTAATTTAATTTAAAAGAGCAGATGCCATATCTAAACATTTACTACACAAATAACAGCAGATTAATCTCCAAAAACATATTCACTGTATCCTCAACCCATCAACAAATCAAAACACTTCAAGAATAGCAGAAACATAGCAACCATAGAGCTGAAGACCCATGCTGCCACAGCTAATAATTACGCTATATATATATACTTTTCTATTCTGACCAGGTCTTTGTGATGTCGCTCTTCACGGCATGTGCGCTCGTCTCGTGGCAATTCTCCAGTTTCATCTTTGCCACACAAATACTGATCGTGATGACCACATGGAACTTTAGCTCGATGCCGTTGAGTCAGGCCAATGCCTTTGCCCTGGACTATTCGCTGTCGCATTTACTGGGCAACTGTCTGGCCTTTGTGGTCTCGCATGGCAACACCCAGCTGCTGTTCACCTGGCAAATGAGCGGCTCGCTCGGTCTCTTCCTCATCACAGTTGTGCGAAAGGTGCGCAAGCAGCGAGCGGCCAACGATCATCATCATCAGCAGCAGCAGCAGAGCGATTATTTGTCACTTAAGATCATGTTGCTGGCGTTGCTATTTGCCTGCAGCATGCAGGCTAAGCTGATGTATCTGCTGAGCAAATCGGGTCTGCTCGACTGGCCGGAGTACTTGGAGATCCACTACACTGATCTGTGGGCCCATTGGATGCTCCAGGCCAAGGTCAACTTTGTCACAAATCTGTCGGCCTGCAATCCGCTCTATGCACGCGTCGCCTGGTCAGAGCTGTGGCAACTCGTTAAGACGCTGATTGTTAAGCCGTATTGCATGTATGGCGTCGTCATGCTGGCCATGTTCTTTCGCAAGTGGCGCAAGAGCAATGTGCCCACAACGGCCAGCCAGGAGCAGCGTGAACGTGCTCGCAACTATGTGCTGGAGGACTTCCTCGAGGAGCATCATGTGTCCATGAGCGACATGTCGAACAAGCAGACCGAACAGCAGCTGCAGCAATGCTTCGCCATGCTCGAGAGCTGTGATCACGACTACGAGCGCTACAAGCGTGAGAAATCGCAAATGCAAGAGGAACAGCAGCCGGAGCGCGATGACTTCATGCAGGACATCAAGCGCTTGAAGGCGCAGATCCATCGCAACAGCGACAAGCAGCGCAAGGAACGCGAGCAGGCCAGCGAGCCCAAAGATTCCCCCGAAGCTGAGAAGAGTCCCGCAGTAGACTCAACGGCAACATCAAATGCAGGTGCAGATGACGATGCCAATTTGGATGCTAGTGATCCCGAAGCGGACGAGGCAATGCCTTCGAAGACATCGAGCAAAGACGCCAGCAATGGCAAGCGTCCAAGTCGTCCAGCAGCGGCAGCAGCACCGAGACGCGACTCCTGTGTGCCCACAACCAATGCTCAGATACTCAACTTTCACTACTTGTACAGCTTCATACAGATGATTGTGTTTACGCTGATCGGCCTGACTGTGCGCAAACTGTTCTTCCTGAGCTTCACGCAGGGATGCGTCATAGCGCCCACGATATGCTCAAAGGTCTGGTACCATCGGCAGCGGAACATCTTTTGGTCCGTCTCCCTGGCCGTCTTTCTGCTCAGCATGTTTGATCCCGGCATGATGGTGAGCCCTTTGGCCAAGAACCTTTCCTGTATCCGTGATTTATACATTCTCTTTGACAGAATATACGCGAAGAGTATTTTCCCACTCGCTATGCGAATCCCTCGGACGATCTGGAGGGCATGCTGGAATGGATTAAATTGAATACGGAACGGGATGCGGTGTTTGCCGGCCCTGTTGAGATTATCGGCACCGTGCATCTGACCACCAAGCGACCCATTGTCAACCACGCGCATCTCGAAATGCGACAAATGGCGTAAGTCATGTCATGCTGACGCATCCATCGGTACTCTATTAATACGTTTCTCTCGTTATCTCACCGTGAACCAATCGACAGGGAGCGCACGGAGCACGTCTACTCGGTGTACAGTCGACAGCAGTCATCGGATATTTACAATCAGTGTGCGCAATTGAAAATCCAATACTTGATTATATCGCTAGACGAGTGCACCAATGAAGTTCGGTAAGATACTCCAAAGAAATAAATCAGATAATGCTTTAAGTCAGGGACCGCAAAAAATGATTATTTCGTTCATTTTAAACTTGCTAACTAAACTAAATTAATACTAGCTGAATGAGACTGAGAGCTTCACTATTATTCTTCTACAAGGTTATATGTTATTATGGAATTTCAGCATGATTTGCAGATTTATAATTTATATTTTTTGTTCAAAGAAAAATTTATATTTTTTGAGCTATATTTTAGTAGTCAGCGAATTGTCAAAGACCAAAGATTATGAGTTGATCCAAGAATAATTAATATATTTTGAGCTATACTTTAGTAATCACCGAATTATTTTTCGAACAAACAAATAGATTTATTATTTATTATTATTTGAGTTTTATTTTATGCTCATAAATAAAACCCAAGTTGTTATTTAGGCTGCTCCTTTGGGGGTAAGGATTAAAAAAATAATGTTTATTGGTTAAGTTACAAAACCAATAATCATAATATTTTGAGCGAATTTATCATTGGAATTTATATTTTAAATCTTATAATGATCACTAACGCTTTGTTTGTGCCTGTGTCTATTCCAGAGACGACTGCGATATCTTGTCGATGTGGGACGATAAACAGCCGGCGTTTCGCAAGTATCCGCAATTCTGTCACGAGCTATTGAATAAGAATGTGCCAAGCTTCTTGAAGGTGTACTCAAATGAGAACTACGGCATAATCAAGATGTTCTCCCAAAGTGTGCAAATCAATTTGAAGCACAACAAAATGCCCGAAATGTCCATGTGAGACAGACAATATGCCCAACTGTACGATGCCGCTGTGTGTTGTACTTGATGGTAACTAAGGGCAAGCAAATAATGGCAAACTAACAAAAAAGCAAAAACAATAGAAAAACAAAAAAAATGTGACTAGAATATTTTAAAAGTATAATTCAATTGTATTAGTGTTTAGTAGTGCAGACACAAAGAAACGCCCCACATACACACGCAACACATCCCTGGCGAAACCAAAACACCAACTGAAAATGAAACTGAAGTTGAAGCTGAAGCTGAAATATAATGCCTACATTACCAATTTTTTAAGCAAACCCAGTATATGTACATATAGTCTATATATATATATATATATATATGTGTATATGTGTGTGTGTATGTATACTCGCATTTCTTTCGCATTATTCTATTGCATTTAAAGTTGCGTCCACTTCTGTTTTGTTTCTGATTTCGTCGGAGTCCAATTTTGGAATGCATTCCTACCCCGTTCCCGGATTATACTTGTTTATATCTAGATATGTATGTATATGATTGATTGATTGATTGATTGTGTGTTTAGCAGGCTTTGGCTAAGTTTAGCTATGTATTCGATTAAATAATTTGCGAGTGGTCGAGCGAGCGTTGTGAGCGAGCTTCTTCACTTACCTTACGCATTAAGTTTAAGCTAAGCTTTTTACATATATTTACGACTAAGAAGCCATACAGACACAGGACACACCGACATCCGCTTGGGCCCAGCCAGGCGCAATGTCACTATTATTGAATGTATGTATTGTATGTTTGTATTTGGGTCATGGATGAATTGCATGTTGACCTCCTGCCCAGAGGATAATAGATTATTTAAAAGCTATTGCAATAAAGTTAAAAATTCAAACAACAAACTCGCAGTTTTATTCAACAAACAAAACCCCTTTTTGCATTATGTAAACTTTCTTTTATTTCAAATATTTGGTGTGTGTGTGTGTGTGTGTGTGTGGAATGTTCTTACTTTATTGTAGTTTAACCGTTTTGTCGTTTTCCAGTTTATATTTTCAGCGTTGATTTACAAAAAGCATTAGGAGCTTCAATGTACTTTATTTGGAATCTTAAGTCAGAGCAGCTATATATTACATACTATATGCACAGAATTTGATAATTAAATAATTTCTGTCCGCTTCTGCTCGGTTCTGTTGTGTGTGTATTGAGTAGCGCATTGAGAACGATAAACTCGAAGCAATAACTACTAGTACTTATGCGTAGATTTAAGGCATAAGCGTGCTCTTAGACATACTGGTATGTATACTAAGTAATGTTAGTTTCTCTCCTAAACACAAAAATAAAAGAGTGTGTGTGCAATTTGTATCTATCGTTCGCAAGTGAGCAATGTATAAGGAAAACCAGAATACCATAAAATAGTAGTAGTAAAGTATTGACAATATTTGTTGGTAACCTTAAAGCATCATTAAACAATCAGGCTAAGTGTCTTAACAGTTAGCTACAGTCTTTCTTAATTTACATGTATGTTTGTATGTATGTATGTATAGTATATAAATTTATTTATTTCGAATTCATATATATTTATAATATTAGAATAATTCAGTTTTGTGCTAGATTTTGTTTGCGCGTTCTTGATTTTGATTTTGCAATTATTTATTCAACTAAATGTGTTCCTATTACGAGTACGAGTATCATAAAAATTTCAATATTTCCTTGGGGTTGGTGTGTTCTTGTGTGTGTGTGTGTGTGTGTGTGTGGAAGCAGTTGTCTCAGCTACGTTAACTACGCTATATAAATATTATTTTCAATTTGTTTTTATATACATATGTATATATGTAGGTTTTAAATTGTTTCCTGTAAATTATGTACGTAGCCCCTAAGTCAAAACTAAAGCACACGGCATTGCCACTTTAAAATGTTTAAAAAACTTTTATGCACTTGTTCTCAACAATCGATTTTTAAATCATAGCACATTCGTATGTAACAACTAATATATGTATATATATTCTTTTTTTCTTTCTTTTATTTTTTGTTTTTTTTTTTTTTGTTTGGTGCGCGGTTACTGTGCAAAATATTTGCATAATTATAAAATTCTTTCACAGTTTTGTTATTTATTTTTTGTTTTTATCTAAGATTAAAGCTAACAAAAACAAGATATTCATTAACGAGTCTGCAGCAGCGTATTCAAAACTATTTCTTTGGCTAGAACAAAAACTATTTAAAAGATGTTAATTAACGAACTTCAGCAAGTCTGTGATGTTACTATGTATGTATGTTTTAGTGTGCGTTTTGCGAATAACAATATACTGTTATGTAACTAAAATAGTAAGTTGTTAGTACTTAAGGGATTGTGTTTTTTTTTTTTTCTTGGTTTCAATTTGATTTTGCTATTTACGAGTACTCGTAGTTATAAATCCTTACAATGTCCTTTCAATTGAATTTGTATCACAGCAATATTTTTGTCATTTTATTAATATTATGTAAAATACACAATGGTTATAAGTAATGTCTGTCTGTCAACCTGACCAATAATATATGAGCACAAAATGTTCAACATTTCTGTAAATAATTCTTTCTGAATATTGCAATTTCAAGTTGTAGTGTTTGTAGTATTAGCGAGTTCTGAGCGCATGTATTTGCAAATTAACTGATTAGTTTAGTTAAGCGATTCATAGTTTTAGGGTTTCAGTTCTTCTTGAAGCTCACATTTTTCTTAATTTCTCCTACCATTTTTCTTATAAGCATTTTGAAGCGAACCTTATATAGCGTTTAGCATCATGCGTCAATCCTGTGTTCTGGCAACTGAAACCGAACCGAAAGTTATCATGATAAGCTCTAACATATGTGTATGGATTCGACCGTAGCACAATCAACAACCTAAATGGATCTGTAAACTCGAATGCGCAGCCATTAAAGTGCATTTTGTACTTTCAAATACGTTTGATGGTGGGACCTGTAAAAAATACCGAAACTTTACGCTTGAATTTCTCCATAGTCGGCTCGTGTTCCTCCTCATAATCCTCGTCATCGTCATCATCGTCGTACTCCTGTCCGTTGTGGCCAAAGATAACGGTGCGCGTGAACGGCGGCGCGCTCTTAGCTCCGTCGGATTCACTGAAACCGGGATTAAGTATTATATTCGGTATAAGCTCAATGCTGTCCCAACCATCTTGAAGTTCTATGGGCCGCATAGATTGGTGAGAAGAGGGAGAGAGAGAGGAGCCGAGTAGAAGACAAAGATACCGATAGTGATAGTGATGGAAAGAGAGAGAGAGAGGGGGGGGAGGGGAGAGAGAGGGAGATAAATAGAGAGAAAGAGTAAAACGAGAAAACACTGAATTAGGCATTTGACATTAATTACATTACCTTTATGCGTTTTCTTTTCATTTGTTTCGTTTAATTTTGTTGTTTGTTCTGTTTGTTTGTTGTTGTTGTTGTCGTGTGTGTTTGTGTGTGTGTGAGTGTGTGTGCTCTTAATTACTTGTTCATAATTGAGCGAGTGTGAGTGAGTGTGCAATTATTCACAGTGTTTACTGAATGTAAACGGCTGTGTCCAAGTGGCCAAGTGGCCACGAGGCGTATACGTAATGCAAGTGCGTATACGTAACGTGTGTTTGTGGTCCCTGAGTGTGTCTGAGAGTGGTGTGTGTGTGTGTGTTTAGTGTCTAGCAATAAGCACATAACTCAAAACAAGACGGGTACTCGAGAGTAGACTCTGATAGTTGAATGTATTTGTCTTTCATTATAAGGTTAAAACATTTAATTGGCGTGCCTTGAGGGAAGCACAACAAATGGAATTAGTTCACTACTTTTACATGTCTAAAGCTAGTATATTTAATATATGTATGTAGGTTTATAAGGTTTACAGTACATTCAGTTTACAACATCAATAAAGCGTCATCTAAACATTTGGGCATTTCAACATCAACAAGAACGACACCAACAAAACAGGAAAGCATAAATCATATCACCGATCTTATCACAAGCTGCTACTTTAATACATACACATATATTTTAGATTTAATTATTTCGACATTGAAGTACATGGTATATATGTATATATATATATATAAATATATATATTGATCTTGTCGTTTATTGGTTTCTTTTGCCTTTTGGTCGCATTTAAAGCTATGAATTACAATTTCATTCCTGTTGAAATCCCATCAAAAAAGTGCATCACTTCAGCTGTAGTAAGTTATTTATATATATATATATAGTTTTATTTTTAGTTAAGAGTGCTAGCTATCACAGTTGTGCCTAATACTTTGGTCGCTATAGGAAGAAAACATTACACAATCCAAAAAATCTTCTACTTATGGAGTTCAGCAAATGCTTCTTTAAATCTTTGAATAGTCTACATGAATTATTTATTTAGAAAATATTAATTAATAATATAGCGGAGTCTATCGAAAGCAAAACTTTATATTTGTGTAACATTCAATTATATTTGATAAACAATTTAAAGCTTTCGCGATGCCTATTGGAATTTAAATATAAAAACGCGTGCTAATTTTTTTTGTTGTTCTATCGTTAGAATAATTTGCAAAGAATTCGATTATATCTTTAAGTTATTTAGGTTGGTATATGCATTATAGGACGGCATAGATAGAGAGTTCTTGAGCTTGATATTGCAAAGATATCACAAACAATTGAAAAGTCCCCTAAGTATGTTATCCTAATTATTTAGTTGAACAAAAAAAATGCTAAGCAACTAATTTAAATGTTTAAAAAATAAACCATTTCTTTTCGATTTATATATTTGGGACCATGTGGCAAATATTAATTTGAAAAATCGTATTACAGCTATTATTAAATGCCTTGCAAATTGATCATTAAACCGTTGCGTAAAATCCTTAAGTGTAATATTCAATCATTTGTCAATTTAAGAAATTATTTAAAATTTAAAAGCTTAATTTTAAGAAAATTTAAAATTGAGATGGATTTGATTAAGACGATTTAATTACGTGTTCATCACATGTTTGAAACGACGGGAAATTGATCATTCTATTTAATCTATTTAATCAGCATGTATTATTTTATTTGAATCGCCAAGCAATATATATTGATCAGCTAGTTATTTACAATACGCGGACATATGTATGTACATATATTTACATATTCAACCACTGACAAGAGTATAAATAAATTATGTGTTCAAAATTTGCAAAACTGAATTCACATTCAATTCATTAATTTTGTTTTAATTTATACGACTTTCTACTTCTTAAATTTGTCGAAAGCCTCATAAAATATTCAGAAATGAATGCAGAATTTGTATTCGTTTAATCAGTTCAGATTTGTCATATACTTTTGTCGGTGACTGTATGGTAATGAAAGCTTGTATGTGAGTTAAGCCTAGAAAGAGGTTGCGACTTGATTGCTTGCTGTGTCTATAAGGATTATACATCTGTCTGTGTCATTATAATCGATTTGCGGTTACGTAATGTGCTCGGCAGCTAATGATCATTAAGATTATTGCTTAACAGTAAGTATGTATGAATGCAATTATTGCAATGCAAATATTAATGTATGTACTTATCGTTCGATTCGATGTGGGCATTGGATTAATCGAAACAAGCGCAAAACGAGCGAATATTTAAATATAATATATGTATAATATATTGTTCTATATACTACTTATATTAATATGCTGACACATTTGGTAATTAATGCAAAACAAATGTGGAGCGCAGGGCTTAAATTAAATATGTATAGCATAGATGGATGTGGTACAAAGACCAGCAGCAACAACAACAATAGCAACGGCAACAGCAACAGCAACAATAACAATAACGACAACAACAATGACAACAACAACAATAAACATTGAATATGCAGTATAAAGGCGGGCAAACAAAACCAACAACAAATGCGAATACGAATCATAATCAAACGAAAAGAGAAAAATGAACTTTTGTTTTTGCAAATTTACAACACTGGCAATGGCAATATAAATATTAGCAAGCATCGAATGTTGCAGTTGTGGCTTGCACATATGTATATCGAACAGCAACAACATTATAACGAATACATCCAAATCATAATGGTTCGCGATTGTCTGTCTGTTTTTTGCTGTTGTTGGGCAATTATGATTTGGATTCGGTTATTGTTATTGACGTTGGCGAATTGGCTGTACCCATTTGCGTTGACTGATAGCACTCCTTAGAGAGCACAATACAGAGTCCGATGGCTAATATCACAAGTGTTCCCAGCACTATGCTGACGGCGACTATCCAAATGCGTGGATCGAAATTATCTAAGTCGGGTTTAATAAGGCGTATGAGATCTGTTGTCGTGGTCGTCGTCGCCGGCGAGTCGTAGATTGTAGATTGTAGATTGTATGTATATATATAGACAGGAAAAAGAGAGATGACAAACAAAATTACCAGATACCAAAATACTTGAACAACTCTCATAATCATAATCATAATGGATACCAATCAAATCAAAACTTCGAAATCAACGTACAAAATATAGTTATCGATAGTAGTTCTATGAGTAATACGATAGTAAGTGCTAATACTCGTACCATACATAGCTAAGGAACACGCAACGCAGGGTTATCTCTCCCAATCTCTCTCTCTCGTCCGCTCTGCAACCCTGCGTTGCGTACAGTTGACACAAAAAATGAAAAAAAGAAGAGAGCAACTACTAACACATAGATGTATGTACGATTGTTACGACAGCAAGAAAACTATCGAATGGTTAGTAAATATATTCATTACCCTATGGCTATAACTATTTGATTAGCATTTCGTATTTACTTCAAATTCCTGACAACATGTGAACACAAAGAATAGACCGCTAGCTAGATAGATAGTTAGCAATATGCTTGACTTACCCTCCTCCTTGGTCTCCGGCAATGTTGTCACATTGGTGGTGACCACCTCGCCGCTGCCCAGCTCATTGTTGGCCCATATTCGAAACTCGTAGGTGGTGTTCGGTGCCAGGCGATAGACCTCCATTTGACGCTGCGCCCCCGGAAGTGATTAGAAAGCGGAAATGATGATTCGTTGCTCAAATTGGCCCCCCAACAATTGCCCAAAAAATAAGGTAAGGGAAATTCTTTGTACTCACCACATTGGGTGCTATGTTGATGGGATCCATGCGGCTCCATTCGTGCTCGTAGCTGGCATTTGCTGGCGGCACACGGTACGAGACGTTGCGATATTCGGCCGTGAAACTGCGCACGGGATAACCCCCAGATTGGGTCTTATTGAAGCGCCAAATGAGAAAGCCCAGTATGGTCGAGGCCTTGAAATAGAGCTGGGTCACCGGGCCGGGCGTGGTGCGCACCGTCAGCCTCAGTCGCTGAAAGGCCTGATAGTTCAGCTCCTCCTCTTGCTCCTCCTCCGCTTCCGCCTCAGCTTCCACCTGCTCATTGTCCTGCTCTTTCTTTACATTCTGCTCCCGCTCGTGTCCCTGCTGTTGCTGCTGTTCATGCTGCTGCTGCGGTGAGGTAGTTGCTGCTGTTGCTGTCTTTGTCGTCTGCGTCGTTGTTATCGTCCTCGATGTCGTTGTCGTTGGTAAAGCTGTTTGGGGTGTTGCAGTTGTTGATGTTGTTGTTCGCCTCGTTGTCACCGGCAGCGTCGCAAAACAGACGTAAATGCCGCTGTCCGAGGTACTCACATTGCGCAGCACCAACACTCGACCCGTCTACAAAAGCCAAAAGCCAAAAGCTAAATGTCAACGAAGTCAACCAAACAGTCAATCATCAAGTGATTTCATAATGAAGCCAAACTTTCCTACAACAAACTCTTGCACAACTATGAATTATTATCAAGCGAACTTTGTATATAGCAGATTATTTAAAGTCAAATATCTTTTTAAATTTAGACGAATACATTTTTAAATGTGATAAATAAACATCGTAATCCAAGCTGGCAATTACTCATGGTAATACTTTAAAATGTCCTTTATCAAGAGAAAAGGTTTTATGCCTATCTTCTTTTATTACGCATTTGATTGATTAAGCTAAGGCGTCTGACTAATTTAAGCTCAAACACATTCAAGTCACAGCTAAACCCTTGCCACATCTAGGCACATCTAAAATCCCCATGCCTATAGGGAACAATGTCAGAAAGGCTAAAGAAAATTTGTTATTTATAGGCTGACGTTGCCAATGTGCTCAGCACCCCCAAGGAAACAAGAGTATTACGGCTAAGTGGCGTTGCAACGAACAGGAGGAGACATTGTCTGCCCAATGAACTATATGGCGTCTTGATTAACATATTTTACTTTTGGATACCCAAATGTTAGGGAAATTTCAATTACTTTTCACAAGCCACTTTTTTATTTTATTTGTGGTCGTAAACGGAATTTAACTTACATACTCAGTACTTTATAATGTTACAATAATTTGTATTTCAATTAAAAATAAAATTTGAATTAAAAAGAAAATTTGTTTGTCCTGATTATACGTTGTATAAATAATATCAAATAGTTGAAAATATAAAATATTTTGTATTAAATTTAATATTGTGGCAAAATGTGTCGAATTCGTGATTTAATGTATTTACGATAAAGTAATATTCATTACTTTATAATAAAACAAATAATAGAGTAGTAATATCAAGTAGTTAATAATATAAAATATTATGTATTTTAATTAAAGAGAATATTTAAATTAAATATAATATTTATTTGTCGTGACTTGAAGTATACGTAATATAAATAATTCAAGTAGTTATTTATAACATCTTATATTGGGGCAAAATATCTCGAATAAGTGATTTAACGTATGCGTAATAATAAAGTAGTTGATAATATTAATTAATATGTATTGAAATAAATAGAATATTTAAATAAAAAGAATATTTGTTCGTAGTAAACTATGTCGTGTACATAACATGGCGTATGCGTGATATTAAGTAGTGATAAAATACCAGTTTATATACTAACTGGAATATGGCGTATACGTGATAATTTGTAGCAGTATATTTATATGAATTGAAATAGTATATTTTGTACGTATACGCAACATGTCGTATAAGCGATATTAAGTATTTTTTTGTGTTCACTCGACGCATACGTAATATACCTGATATTGAGTAGTTGGCAAAATACAAAATATTATACTTTTAAAATGAAAATAATATTTTCTACAACAGCATCAATCGTAAGAATTTTTGTTTGGTTTTATAAATATACTGACTTACCTGTATAATGGTGCTATTGTTGCCGTGTTCCTTCACCCACATAATATTGCCCTGTGCAATGCAGGGAATGCTGAAGTTGCCGCCTTTATCCGTTGCGTATTCGTTGTACTTGATGGTAAAACTCAGCACCGTTAACACTGAAAGATATGCAACAAAATAAGAAGAAATAAATATGCGGTGACCAAATGTAAGATTTGTAAGAGATTTTCAGTAAGACTGAATAACGTTAAGGTTAAATTAATTCAAAAGATTTTATAGAAATTGGTTGGCCTTGCAAGCAATGAAGTAGCTTGACAACACATGAATGGAAAAATTGCAAAATGAACAAATGTCATAACGAAGTATGAGGATTATAATATATTTATGTTGCGCTATATAGTGCTGTTAATATTTGATTAACAGCTTAGTTTCGAATAACTTGCAGCAGAAATACATATGATATAAGCTTACAATACGAATTTACGAATTCGGAAGCAATAATTTAAAATGAAATGGTTTTAATTGCCTGTAAATTTATGTATTTTCTTGTTAATAGCTTTTTATCTATTTTTGATTTTATTTACTTGCAATTGTATTTATTTCTAGTTTTATTTATTTATCATTTTATTTATTTGTAATTGTATTCATTTATATTCTTTTCAATAGTTTTTTATTTTGGGTAGTTAAAGCCATCACGACTATTTCTGAGGTGCCTCTCTAGTTGAACTATTGGCGATTTATCGATTCGCGGCTTCGTTAGCTTGCCGTTTGCACCTGCTATCAGCCCGGGGCAATATGATTAATTAGACTGATACAGGACAGACACACATACATTTTCCCTATTTGGTTCGCATTGAATCGTGTTGAGTCGGTTTAGTTAAGTGGATTATGGCGAATCGAACGCTTCGCTTTCTCACGTTCTACTTTCGCCTGCTGGCGATCAGTTGCAGCGCCAAGAGGCGTGCCACACAGGGACTGCTCAGCGCCTACCTGGCGCTGGCGCTGGGCGACATGATGCTGCAGATGTGGCGCTACTTCAGCGGCGGCTGGCAGTTGAACGACCTCCACCTGCGACGCTATCCGCAGTATCTGTCGTTCGCCAAGATTCTGGATGCCATGAACGTCGCCTATCTCGTCACGCACATGGTGATGGTGATTCAGGCGCTGGTCTTTCGCAACCGGGAGCGAGCTCTGATGTCCCAGCTGCCGGATGCGGGCAGCAAGGTCATCTCGCTGACCAGCCTGCGCACCCATCTGGCGGTCGATTGCGGCGTCACGGCCAGCGCCTTGTTCCTGGGTCTCCTCAACTCGATCTCGGCCGGCCAGATGATCAGCAATATTCGGTATTTATTCAGCACTCAAGCAGTTCGCGCTCGCTGCCTGCAGGTCGCGCTGCTCGTGATGCGACTCGACGCGCAGCTGCTGCAGCTGCAGGACGAGATGGCGGAGGGACGACGTTGCAGCCAGGAGCTGCGTGCAACTTACGCTCACATCGTGCGGCTGGGTCGGCAGATCTCTGGCGTTTATGGCCTGTCGGTGCTGATGATGAATGTGCTGTGCATTGGCGACTTCATCATGGTGAGCTATGCCTTCATTATGCTCTGGGAGGTCTCGGATGCCAGCCTCAGTTGGCTGCTGGTCTGGCAGGGACTCTACGTCCTGCTGCCCACCATGATGAAGATCTGGATACTCTGCGCCGCCTCCCAGAAATGTGCCCAGCACGTGAGTACGATTCATCAACATCTCTTTCAGCTATATACAAATATATTTTGATAGCAGTCGGAGCAGCTGCAGGAGCTGCTTAATGCCGCCTATCAGCAGACGAGGACGAGATGCGGCTTGAATATGCGATCCACGCGAAATCAAGCCAACGAATTCGCTCTGCAGCTCATGCAGAATCCCGTGCAGTTCGATGTTTGTGGCATCTACCATCTGAATCTGAAATCTCTTGCCGGGGTACGACGCTAATAATAATCTATTTAGCTGGTTTCAAATAATCCTACAACTCTTGCAGATGTTTCTCTTCATACTCGAATCCCTAGTCATTTTTCTGCAATTTATTGCGCTCGACAAGCAGCAGAATAGCTGAGAGAGTATAGAGAAATGATTTAAGAGCAGCCGCTTCGTTATTTGGAAGTTGTGACATTTTCTTAGCCGACGAAGGTCGCGAAGTGAATTTTATTTAACCAGATTTTTATCGCTGCGTGGAAAATGTGCGAGCAACACGCAACCATTCTTGCGATAAATCCATATATAGATTGAACTAGATGAGTATTTATTTTGGAAAGTGATTCAACTTTAGAGCGGCAATGTTAGCAAAAAAAAATATAATTTGAACAATATATATTAATAAAAGGAAAATCAAGGCCAAATAATATTTTTTACTATACTTTAAATATTAAAAACGTTTACTTAAATAAAAGAACATTCGTTTAAAAACAAAAACAAGTATTTTTAATAACGAATGGAAAAGAAATTCAGAAATATATTTTAGTTGGCTGACTACCATGTTTTATAAATTAAATAGTTGGAACTTATAGTTAAATGTTGCTTTTAAAATTGTAAGATATTCAAATTTAAGTATTTGTATATTCAGCATAATTAAATGCAAGAAATTACACTTTGGTATTCAAATTAAATTGGCTTTCACCTTAAAATTAATGGTTCTAAGCTTCACACAAGCATTTGCTGCTCTACACTTTGCACAGTAATTAAAAACGTAAATGGAATTTTCGGCAATTTATTCATAAAACTCATTTCCTGCCAACTTGAGACTAGTGCTGACTCAGCCTTTATCCCTTTAACTTGGATAACTTGCTTAAGAGTAGATAATTTAATTATTTTTAATACTGCAAATCTTTGAGTTTAGTGCAAAGCAAGTCATCACTTTCTAAATTATTCAAAATCCGTTTAATATTTTAGTAATCAAATAAAAATGTCATGCTTGTCCTCTTTTTATATTTAATTTACTGTCTTCTACTTGGTTATCAAAGAGTCAAAAATAATTATAAATAAAGCAAAGCAAAACAATTGTTGAGTTCTCAAATCCAATGCCAACGTTGAGCTATCAGCTGAAAGGCAAACATCTGTTTGTCAACTCAAAATCAACATTTATGGCCATGTTTGCATATCCATCCATCCATACACTCCAGCGCCTTTTAACTAAAAAGACTTTTGGGTCTTTATGAAGGTACGGATAGTTTGATACACAAAAAAGAAAACAAACTCAATCGTCAAAAATAATGCTCATCATTCCGAGTGAATGTGAGCCATATTCATGTTTGTCCCTGAGCACAGAAAGCAATTGAAAGGACATGCCTCCGAAATGTGCACTACACGAATACACAATGTGTATAGTATGCATATGTATGAAGCATACTCGAGTGTGTTGCCAGGGTTCAGACTCCCCCCATAAAAGGTACACGGCGCAAATGTGCCAAATAAAATCGCATAAGCGAAATATTTTCGCTTTTTTCCTGTCATATTTGCATAGTGAGTACTTCGGCATGCTCAAACGTGTGAGTGAAAAGCAGTAAAAACAAAACAGTAAATCATTATCAATCGGATTACAGATTGAGCACTACTTTTAGCACCACTTATGTGTCAGTTTTGATACACTTTTCAGTGTATATTTTTTAAATAATATAATTTTTCTTTTTTGACAACCTCCTTCCATTGTTCATTGTACACTGAGTTAAGTTAATGAAAATCTAGGAATGTTATCTGGTTGACATCCAACTCCATTATTTAAGAAATCAACGACATAATATTAATAAATTATATTATAATATTAAAAGCTTAAAAAATCTTAAAATGTTCCCTTGTTTATTCAATAAATCACCAATTACTTTTCATACGGAAATATTTATAATGAGCCTTGTTAATGTTTTTTTATTTTTTAATACCGCAAATTAAACTGAAAGATTTCTCGATCATCAAAAAATTAAGTTTGTTTTTAATTTAATCTTTATAGCCAAGAATAAAAAAAGGCAAACAGGGAATAACATTAATTTCTCTTAGTTCAACTGAATTATACCTAAACAATCGGCAAAAATAAAAAACACACTGCCAACAATTATTTTTTTGTATTAAATTTACATAGCCAAAAATGAAGAAGTATTTATGTTTATATATTGTATATTATTATGTATTCTGTTACCTAGATAACTAAACTGATTTATGCTTTGTAAATTCGCTGAATTAAAATACACGCTCCAATAAACAATAAAAAACAAATCAAAATATGTTTGTGATCCTCTTGTGAAGCAGCTGCGAACATAGTAGAGTAGCAGCGATTCGGTGTGCGGTGATTGATGATTCAATGTAGCACATTTACATCGGTTCGGGCTCAGTCAGTCATGCTGTCATGTCGCGCGTCTAGCAGTTTGTCAGACATTCAGACATTCAGTCAGAGTCGGTGAGTTGTGCATGGAAACATGTTGATAAAGCTGCGCACAACGACGGCACAACAAATGAGTTTGCCCTCAACAGTAATAACAACTTTGGAATGTTTGATATGCTCTGGCCATAATAGAGACGGTCGAGAGCAGAGCACACACACACATATACACTTACACCCACACACGCACACACACAACATATACAGTTGCATTAGTAGAGAACTTTTGGGCAAGCTTTGTTGAAGTTGGGGGTGCAACGGGCTTAAAGTCAGATAAGGCCACAGCATGCCACGCTGAAATGGCTAAAAACATAAAGACTGACACGCCCACACACTCACACACACACACTCACACACACGTCCATGCATATTATGTAATGTTTTGCAATGTGCAGCTTGAGAGTATGCAACGCAAACCGTTATATCGCTCCGACCCCGTTGCTGACGTCATTTAATTGATTTCAACGGCTGGCAGCTCAGTCCAGTGCAGTTCAGTCTCAGTCTGAGTTCAGGCCCAAAACGATTGGTATCGAATGGGAGCCCATCAAGGGTCCATCAGTTGGCGTGGCGTTTAATTAGGGCGCCAACACAGCAGAGTTTGAGAAATGGGAGACTACGAATCAATCACGTTGCAGCGAAGCAAACTAATTTAATGCATTTATCACGAAGCAATGCTCTTAATTATTGTTCGCAATGAAAAAAGAAGATAAAGGAGATTGTCACGTAGAAAATCGAATAAGAGTTTTAAGTTTGTTAAAAAAAAAAATAGAAATTGTAAAACAAATTTAATTATTTCATTACAAACTTAACCGAAAACGAAAACTACACATTTCAGCCAATATTTATTTTTTGTATTATTATTTGTGTAGAGGTCATATTAATATTTTCCTAAATAAAAATTACAGTAAATTCTAACAACAATTGGCAGAAGACTCTAGAAGTTTAGCAGTTAAACAGTCCAATTTAATCGTCTTTGCTAACAATCTTCATTAATTTCGATGCATTTCGATTTGTTCCCCGAATAATTTCACAAAGTTTCCTCATCGAAATTCAAGATTGTTAATGATAATCGTAATGAGCTCAGCCCGGAATTACAGCAATGTTCAAATAAGCGCAATAAAAGCAAACAATATGCTCACCCACTTAACATGAAACTTTTCGGCGAAAAGTGTAAACAAAAGTTTTGCACATAAATGTCGAAAAGGCTGAAAAGAACTCATTGAAATAGTCCGAATTATTCACAAGAATTCACAGCATGCTTCGAGCCACTCACTCAAACTCGCCTCAGCGTTCAACAGGCCGCAAAGACTCAGTGTCCATTTGAAATGCTTTACACACATTTTTTTTGCTGGCAGTCTAATGAAACTTGATATAAAGGAATCAAAACAGAAACAAAAGCGCTTTCAAGCTGCCAGTTGTAAGCGTAATACATTTTAGCACATCGCTCAACTGGTCAAAGGCAGAGAGATTGCTGTGAAGTGCTTCGGTCAATGGATTTGTTGTATGCACATAAATTCATAAGTAGTGCAGTTTGAATGTTTTATTCTGTTTATATCACTCGACTAGCAGAAGAGTTCGGGTATTTGACAACTCTCAATACCTGCTCTGAATGCAGGTAGACTCTCGTGTGCACCAGCCATAAAATGGAAACTCAAACGAAACTTTCCTTTCCTTTCCGAATGTTGAACTCCCTTTGGAGTCGTTCAGATCGATTCGTTAATTTGCGGACTGCTGAGCCAGAGTCCAGTTTCATTTGGTGGCCACAATGTTGTTTTGCCATTGTCAAAGCATTTTCGGTTCTGCTCTGCTTTCCGCTTGGCCTCTTTTCAATTGCATTGTTCGACTCGTATCGCGAGTTGTCAAATAAAACATGAATACAGCATGTGACACATAATAAATATTTATGTTTTTGTTATGACACTCGCCAAAATGCAATTCAAGCATAAACTCAACATACCTCAATTAATTATTCACAGCTAGTCACAGAATACAAAATAACTTTGAAATTGAGCGACTGTTTTAATTGATATACATTTTATAGTTTTAATTGAATTGAAATCAAAACAAAATCAATTTTAATGACATTAAATATAATGTTTGCACAGAACAAAATTTAATGACAGGCAACATAAATGTGTTTTGCTAATTGCTTACTTTATCATGGTACAAATTGTGCAACTCTTCTGTAATTTTAATTTGTTGTTATATTTGATTATAAAGAAATAAATAATATAATTAAAAAATAATGTATATATCTTTCTATTAATATGTCTTTTAATTTCTGTATCTTTGATCAACAGACAACATAAATAAGTTTTGTTTATTGCTTACTTTATCATGGTAAAAATTGTGCAACTCTTCTGTAACTTTAATTTGCTGAAATATTTTAATCTAAAGAAATAAAAAATGTAATTTAAAAATATCTTTCTATTAATATGTCTTTCAATTTCTGTCTCTCAGATTAATGATCCGTTCGTCCTGGCTACAGCAAAACTGCAAGTCGAGCAGACTAAAATTAAACGAAACTGTTACGAAAACTATTCGACCCAAAGGCAACTCCACGTCAAGGACTCGACGGCGAGCAGAGCCAAAGTACTCGTACCTGAGCTCAAAAAGTCAAAAACAACTTGATGGCAAGTGGCAAAGTGAGTGGCAGGCAGCGACTATGTTGCAACAACAATGCCCCGAGTCAGCAACAGGAGCAGCAACAGCCATTGCAATGGTAATAACAATAACAACAGCAACAACATCTGTTAAGTGCTGTGCAATTCTCAGCTTGCCCAGTCAGCGAAACAGCAAAACAGTCGCAACAAAATGCCAGAATTAATTAAAATTCATAATAAGTTGCAGTTGGAAAAGTCGCCAACGAGGTCACGACGACAAGAGCTAATCCGGCACCGCAGGATGATTGTCGGAGGGCTGCCATTCAGCCTCAATTTCGCTGAGCTGGCGTCTGTGGGCAGATGTCAATTCACATTTGGCTGTTGGCCACACAACTGACGTCGGATGGCAGACGTGGCGTATACGCAATGCCCACTTGCCATCTTGCCATCTCTAGACTGTAGACTCGTTTAATTACACAAATTCAACGAATGCCAATGTCAACAATTTAAGTTTATTGCTCACATTAGTTACACCAGCAGCAGTATCGTTGTGAAAGTTGTCCATCCGCCGGGGACTTGGGGACTCACGATTTGCGACCGACACTTTTTATTATATGACAACATAAATATTAATAAAATTTGAGGACGTGAGCTACACAATTTTTGAGGACTAGTTTTTCTGCACAAATTGTATTCCCCCAGTTGGCTTGTAATACGTAAAAGTAAAACAGCAATAAAAAGACCAATAACAACTAAAAATTGATCTCGACTAGTGCCATAATTATGAAGCTTAAGCTTGTATAACTGGGATAAATAAAGATAATTAAGTAAAAATAAATAAACTAGCAAAAAAAAGAGAATAAATAACATAATTGAATTTTTTGATATCAATTAAATAAACACTTCCATTGAACACTTTACATTTATAATATTAAATAAATTGTGAGAACAAAATGTAAATACAAAATTTACAAATAAAATGTTGAACCTATGCATTGCTTTCAATTTACAACGCTTTAACTTGTATAACTTGGATAAATAAAAAGTAAATATATAAGCATACGAGAAAAAAAATAAAAAAAGATAAATATGTTTTTTGATATTCATTAAATAAGCACTTCTATTAAACACTTTACATATATAATATTTTAATAAATTGAGAAAACAAAATAAATATATGTAAAAAAAATAAATACAAAATTTACTAATAAAATGTTAATTCTATGCTTTCCTTTCAATTTAGTGCCCTATATAATAACTTTTATTTTAAAAGTTTATAAAATAAAAAAATGTCTTATATTTATATTTATATCAATTTGAATGCCTGTATTTTAAAGCACTTAATTTTAGGGAAAGCGTAGATCTGACATTTTTATTTTTAAGGGTAAACTGGCTTCATTTAAAATGATGTAAAGAAAAATAGGGGAAACTTGTTATTGTCGAACCATTTGGGTGGCGGACGATTCATTTATTTATAGCAAGTTTGTTGTGCTTTACTTTTCTTTGGCAAAATAACAACACGCACACAAAGAGAGTCTTAGCCTTGCGTCCACTCAATGCCATCGCATGGAAAATCAATGCAAAATCAAAGGCACAAGCGGCCATTTCGGTACTAGGATATATATACATCTAAATATACATATACACAAACTTGTGAATTGTGAATGTGAGCAAACACAATGCCTGATATTTGACACTTAACCTTTTGCGTTTGACATTGAAATTTGGCTCTGCTGGCTTTCGCAAAAATAACTTGGCCAAAATTGTAGCAAGAGCAGTTGTCGTTGTGTTCGGGGAGGGTTCAGCTCTAATTGCACTTTGTTTTGTTGCACGCCCCCATTTTAGAACAGAGTGTGTGCTGTGAGCGTGTGTGGAAGACATCAACAAACCAGTCGACACCCACAGCCAAGCCACAAAAGCCATTGACAACTAACTAGACAAATGGCAAGGCAGCAGCATTCACACTCGCTAACCCCACCACCCCACCCTCCACATTCATGCACATTCACATTGCCATTCACGTGCATTCAGTGTGAGCGTGTGGCAGCAGCAGCAGCATCCCAATTACCCCCAGCAACCAACAGTTTGTTAACCGCACAATAGCTTCAGCGTGCGACAGTTGGGTTCATCCTAATGCTCAATCCTATCTCATCATCATCATCAGCTGAGGCGTGACTGCCACCGAAGCGATGCCTTTAACTCAGCCTCTGACTTTGAGTCGGGCTTTTACTGTTGGCCATGTTATTGTTATTGTTCCATTGTGCAAGTCGCACCCAAGAGGCAGAGAGCAACAATTTATGTGCATGCATAAATCATGGAGAGGGAAGAGCATGCTAATTAACTATTTGGGTAACCGAATAAACAAGTCAAGTCAAGTCGAGTCAAGTAAACGGATGCGTCTTATCATTGTTGCTATATTAACATGCTTGCAAGTAAACGCAGTTAATCTAATTGATGCTATTAAAACCTGCTTCTAGCCAGCATTCTCAAAGTGTTGGCTTAATTAAGAGACAATCTTCGGCACACTTTTTAAATGACCCCACTGTAGATGGGTTTAATGGGTTGGTAGATATTCCTGATTGGCATTAACAGTCAACTCAATACTGGCCATATATTTTCCTGTATATACCAGGATCAAATTTTGCAAGAAGACTCCTTTATAAGTAAGATCGTATAAAAACTAATGACAATTAGTTAGCTTTATTGTATTTTGATTGACTTAGCAATAATGAGTCACTAAAAGAATTTAAATGGGTATTATTGTCAATAAAAACATTCTGCTTGATGAATGTGAGAATAGTAATTTTTTGCATCAGAATTAGTCACTACAAATTTTGAATTAAATTTAACACAAAAATAAACAATGAATCAATGGAAAACAATTATAAAAAAAGAATAATGTTTCCATTTTTGCGTAAGAAAATATTTCAATTCGACAATTATTTCTATAATAGAAAATCAACTAAAATTGTTATTTGAAAAATAATAAATATTTTTAATTTTCATAATTCAAGTAAAACGAATTATTAAATAAAAATGTATCCTGTTGCTGGCTATCAAAATAAAAATATATATGTGTGGTTTTTTACCATCCTTCTTGAAGATGTTTTCAGGTTTTAATTTTGTTAAGCTCATAATTAGTATTTGCGGTCCCTGAAAAATCTGTTGAAGACAATTTCTAATTGCCACCCAATATGTTGCGAGTTTCATTATAAATGCGAACTGTAAGTTATTTAATTGCTGAATTTAACGTGCAACTTGCAGCGCCATAAAGTTGCCGAATGCACACTAATTAGGTGCGGCAAAGTCTGCGGCAAGCTGCAAGCCAAACACAAACATACCAAAATGCTGGCGAAATTGGATTTGAAAGCACATTCAAAGTGGACGACGCAATTTCATTATTTTGTGGCTGGCCAAAGAAGTTTTTAATTAAAAGTAAACGCTTCGGCTATTAGATGACCGCCGACAGATCTAAGCCAACGGGCAAAACAAAAAAAAAAAAGAAACAGGAATACAATAAAAATATATATAAAAGAATGCTGCTGCCCAGATGAGAAATAAAATCATATAATGGATCCGCCTTCTCTGCCACGCCCTGGCACGCAATTCGTGACTCGTTGCATTTGCTGCGAGTCGCAAGAACAACGAATTGCGACCCAACTGTGGACTAAAGGACCTGGGCAATAACGACTCAAGGATTTATACGCAATTTGCATGCAAATCGAGTTGGTCGGACATTGGAAGCGCAGTTGGGGGCGTCAACTAGCGGGGGCGTTTAACTTAGCCTAGTCGACTGAGATTTATTGTCTAAAAATAACAACAGCAGTAGCAAAAGCAAAGCACAGCGTCAACAGCGTCAACAGCTCAGCCAATGTTCCTAAATTGATGTTAAATCAAATGCAAGTTAAATTGCAAAAACCGGTCGAACATGGTTGAATAAGAATATAGAACGCAATAAAAATAGAAAAAAATACGCAAATCTAATGAGCCCAACATGCACAAGCTATTATTCATTTCCCAAACACGAGCTCAAACAAACTTTAAGAAAAATCAATAGCCAACTTCCAACTACTAAATTTGCGAGAGAAAAAATATAAACACAAACTAAGATAACTATGGAAGAATATTCCCGGCACCAATATCCACCTCAGCTATTTTAAATGTGCATCTAATTAAGTTTTTACAAATGCGATTAGGGAAAAATCCGAATTAATTGCGGATTTTTTATCGAATATCATAATTTGAATAATCTCTCTAAATCTTCGCTCGATATAGAAGAAATGCATCAAATTTATTAAACATTTATAATTGCATATGAACTTTTAATTACGCATGTAAGATAATTACAACATATTGGGTGTAAATCGCCAAGTAGATTTTATTTGTTATAACGCCAATTGTTTAGAGGGCAGAAATAGATGGGGAAGAAGCTGTATTTGACATTTTCTATCAACAAATAAAAGGTGGATTACTTTTCAGGCCTCTCGTTATTGTTTACAGTTCAAAAAAAAAATATACATAAAATAAATCAGTAAAAATATTATACCATCAATAGTCCATTTAAAATAAAAATAAACCCAAAAGATTTTTATGTTTAGTGCCCCCTCTAAAAGAGGTTTTGCAATTATCGGCATTAAACTCTATTTAAAGTCCATTTGTATTAATCTAAGCTTCATTAGCCACAAAAAGGATTCGGAATATACTAAGGCTGATTTTCTGAATGCTAATGGACGGTCGTGTAATAATACCACTCATTATTATAACGATGAGGAAATTAGAATTGATGGGCAACATTTTCAAATGAAAATGTTTCTTTCTTGTTTTGAATTATTACTGTTCATAAATAATGAACAGCAGAAACCGCAATTGCGATATACATATGACCCTAAGGATTACAAGACAGAGGGACGTCACAGAAATATTCAATTCAAATAAATAAAGAATACGAGTTAGAATAAGAGTAAGATTAAAATGTAATATAATTCACGATTGAAATAAAAGAGAACAGAATTAAATTCTGAATTGAATATTATGTTATTCAATTAAATTGGCATAAATATTGCATTTAAGATCAGTTTTGTTATAGTTTAGCTACTTCGATTAGAAAATGAAATGAATGAAAAATATTTTAAATTTAGTTGAATGCATGAAAACATAATAAATACTGAATTTAATTTTTGTATTTAATATTTGTAATTTATTTGATAATAATATTGTTGGAGCTAGCTGCGCTACTGGATACAGCTCATGATGAGTGAATCTTATTTGCCGCAGGCTTTGAATTGTGTTGTGGTATGTTGCAATTGGGAAGCCGAAAAACCGATGGGACAACACTCGCTGCATAAAAGTGCTGAGCAGCTGCCTCATGAAAAGGGAATGCTATTTACCTTTGGCTAAGCCGCCTTAGGCTGGACGCTAGCTGCTCGGCAGTCTTGGGCTGCACCTGGGGACGGTCAGGTATGGCGAGCACGAATTGGGTCAGGCTCGGCAAGTTGGCAGCAGCAGTGGGCTTTTGGGGCCAGAACTTAATGCTGAATAATAATTATAAATTGATGGTCGTGCTGTCGTCGGACACGACGGGGCGTATGAGCAACAATTGTTGACAACAATAGGGCGGGATGGATATTTGATCGATTTTAAATAACCGCAGCGGATTATGTAAATGCGAAATGAATGCACAATTTATTTTGGTGGTTTATCGCGAGCCTTACCTTGGGTGAAAAACAATAAGTTGAACGATGACAGCGTTAGCACGGAGCTGGCTGTGGAAGACATGCTTCCATATTACACTTTACATAAGCGTTTGCTCCGTGCACGAGCCACGAGCCACGATGCCGTCGCAGAAGCCGGCTGCAAAATCAGCAAAAGGTATAACAAAAAAATACCACCAAAAAAAAAAAAAAAGGAAAACAACGCATAATAACAACGATAACAACAAACACACACACACACACAAGACGAGAACAAATGTAAATCGTGACAAAAACGGAAAAACGACGCGCCAAAGGCAGGCTGACTTGCTTCAGGGCTTGGCGCGTCGCCTCGCTTCTTGTTGTTGCTGTCGCTCTTGTTGCTGTTGCTGTTGCTGTTGCTATTGCTGTGTTGCTGTTGCTGTTGCTGTGTTGCTGTTGTAGCAACTGTCGCCTGCTTGTGGCTCCTTTTGACGTAACTTCAACGTCGTCACTGAGCGAATTCAGCAAGACACCACACAAAAAACTATTGCTACGTATCAATTAAACAACAGTCGAACAAACAATCAACAACAATAAAAAAAACAAAAAAAATAAGAATTCTAGGAAACAACAACAAGCTCAACTGACAATGTGTGTGTTGTTGTTATTATGGTTGTGAATTGTTGCTGATGCTCTTGACGTATTTTACACTTGTGTTTCAATTTGTTGATGCGCCTGCTACTATTATTGTGTGTTTATTGTTTGCTAGTCTCTCTCTCTCTATTCTCGTGGTGGCTGCGCGGCACGGCCGTCCGTTGCGTTCGAGTTACGTTGCTCGACTGAAGAACTGCTGGCCGACACACTGCCTGACTGCCTGACTGCCCCCCAGCTGTGCCTCGTGGCCAGCCACGAACTTCTGCCTTGGCTTCGGCATGCGAATGCCAAATGCGAATATGTGAATATGAGTGCGCTGAGTACTGTGTCGAGGGTCCTCCAGTCCCTCCCCCCCTTCCCACTATCCCGCACTCCTTTTTTGGCACTCACGCGCATGCCGCGTTGCCTACGCACTGGGTGCTCGGCTCGGCTGATGGCTGCCTGCTGCCTGCTGCCTCCAAGGTGGAGCCAAATCGCTTGGCAAACAGCTGCTGCTCCCGTTCCTGCTGCTACTACGATTCTTCATCCCACTGCTGTTGACGCCGCCGGTTAACAGTTCGACAAAATCGCGTGTCAGATCCATGCCACCGAGTTGTGCAACTCCTCAGCCTTGCACTTCAATTTCGTGCACAATCTATTTAATACTTACTGACGCCATTCGCAATTCATTTCAAATATTTCGTGAAACCAGTTTAATAAATATCTAAGCATTATTCCAAAACATTACCAATTGCTTCGACTTGGTTTCACCCATCGAAAAAACATTTCTTAAATCACATAATTGTAGCAAAATTTGAAAAATATTACAATAAATGTGTAATGCACATTAAAATCTGTTTAAGTATAAAAAAGGAAATACCCCGAAATTAATTAAATTATAAAATAGTTTCGCTTTTTTTAAACAGTTCTTTCGAAAATTTTACATTAAGCCGGGATATTGACGTCAAAATAAAGATTTCTCCGCAATTTTGTTAATGAAAATAGTGTAGCAATCTAATATCTATTAATATCGAAGGTCTGAATAAATTGTTATAGTAAAAAATTTACAAAAAGGCGGATATATGGGCCATGTTGCGACACCGCATCGGGCTAGAGACACGCTGACTATGGACAGAGATTGAGATAGAGATCGTAATTTCTACGATTGCAAAAAATTTAAAATAATTTAACTTCTAGAATGTAACTTAGGCTGCAGCTTCAAACGCGTTCTAGGAAACAAAAACATAATTGTTATAATCATTGTTTAAAAAATATAACCGCTTCTTGGCAAGCGCCTACTAAATTCATTTAAAATTTTTGTTACCATTTGGACTGTTATTTTATACCATTAAGCCCAGTCAGATAGATAGATGGACAATATAAAAATATATTAACAACGCTTTGTTTCATTTGGCTACTTAAAATGAAAGACTACATATAAAGAGGTACGAAGACGAATTAAAGGCATCAGCACACATATTGAAAAGAACTTCAATACAACTCCATACTAATATATAATGCTATACTATACATTAACGTTTCCAATGGCAAAAGCAAAAAGTTAAGCATTATTTACAACGAATTTAAATTTGAAATAAAAATATAACAACAAAATTTTCAAAATTAAAAATTTGTAAAATTACTTAATTTGGTTGCATACGAAAAATGTTCGCATTGCGGAAAACGTGTCTCAAAACCTCTATAGGGGAACTGGTGTCGGCCATAGGATACAATTGGCACTTGCTGTGGGGGGATGTCTCACCATGATTAAGACATCCAGAGACCCAGTTGATGATGATCAGATGATCAGACACTTTCTGCAGCGGACCCCCCTCCCCCTTCCCCCCTTGCCATTCTGTAGCATAACATAGCTAACATAGAAATTACTCTATCAAGAATAGGATGTCTGATAGAAAGTAAGCACCAAATGTTAGCTTCTGTATAAAGCCTTGGATCTTAAGAAATGAGCCTCAGATCGTTGAAGGTATTAGCTCAGTGAAGTTGTGTGCTTGAACGACTTCTTTGGGTTTTTTATGGACCTGACAGTCAGCAATAATGTCGCTGCTGTTTGAATTCAAATTGGCTGCCGCCTTGTCTAACGGCTCAGATGCCTAGAGAAAACAGATACGTTAGATTCAAATTAAAAGCTCGGCTAAATTCAAATTTTAAACAGAGCACAATTATCACGAAGAGTTCAAGCACACAACTTCACTGAGCTAATACCTTCAATGATCTGAGGCTTATTTCTTAAGATTCAAGGCTTTATATAGAAGCTAACATTTGGTGCTTACATTCTAACAGACATCCTATTCTTGATAGAGTAATTTCTATGTTAGCTATGTTATGCTACAGAATGACAGGGGGGGAAGGGAGAGGGGGATCAGCTGCAGAAAGTGTCTGATCATCGTCAAATGGGTCTCTGGATGTCTTAGTCATGGTGAGTAATTCTTCCACAGCAAGTGCCAATTGTATCCTATGGCCGACACCAGTTCCCCTATAGAGGTTTTGAGACACGTTTTCCGCAATGCAAACATTTTTCGTATGCAACTAAATTAGGTAATTTTACAAATTTTTAATTTTGAAAATTTTGTTGTTAGCTTTTTATTTTAAATTTAAATTTGTTGTAAATAATGCTTAACTGAATGGCTTTTGTGATTAGAAAAGTTAATTTATGGCATGGAATTGCAACAATTTAATTTCGAATTGAAGTGGTGTTGTTTAATATGGGCAATGGGCAATTTTGTAAACATCAGTCAGATAGTTATTTTTCTACTTCGACCAGATAAAGCGTCAATTGCGCTGATGGTTGCCTTGGGCATCTGGAGAGGCTTAGAATAGCTGTGTCGTCAGCAAAACTTAATGTCCACCGTTAAAAAACAAATAGATTTTTTGACCGGTTAATTTACATTACGAAACAGCTAAGGCAACAATTATCCCCAACAAAATTTGGCATCATTTATATTATTTGCCCTTTATTTGTCTATAAAATGTAACTTGCCATTTAAAAAAAAAACGCATTCTTCTGTACCACATTAAAATACATCATTGATTCTTGTACATATTCAGTTTCATATATTTTGTATAGGTAAATATGTAATATTTGCTAGTGTTGTGTGTATTGTGTACACAAATTATTTTAATTTGCGGTTTTATCTGCAAACATGATGAATGCATGTTCTTTTTTTCTTGGGAATATTATTTCCAACACAGTAATATGAGACAAAAAATGGAAAATGTGTAATTCTTTCTATTTGTTAAACAAAATAAAAATAGGTGTTGAGATAGATGGTAATCAATAACTATGTGACTTCTGATTTGTAAATGCATACAAAATAATAAATGTTATTTATGTTATGTAATAATTAAATTAGTACAAATAATAATAATACATATAGACATACAGTTCATGCATTTTGTTTCGCAAATTGAGCACAAAACGTATTGGAAATTGTACGATATAATTGGGTTCATTGTTTGCTTTTTTGCACGCCAATGGCCAAATGGCCGGACATTAAATGCATGCAAACATTCTAATGGTTTATTAAAATAATAGGAGCTTGTGGAAGTTTAGCTCTATTTCCAAGCATTTCCAATTAGACTTCAATCAGTTTGTTAGCTGTGAGCGGAGTGTGTGTTCGTGTGTGTGATGATTGGTTTTGTGTTGCCAAATGCCAACCGTCAATTGCAAATTGTCAATTGTCATTTGGCATCATATCTATCTGGATCTATCATCAGCGTCGCTTGTTGACGCGTTCAATGTACTTGGTTTTGTTGAGTGCCCGATTGCCGGCATTTGGATCCATCATGCGTTTCCAATCTGTTTGTCCAACCACAAAACCAATCGCACGCATCTTTTGCTGAGCACGTTTCTCCTCAATGTCCGCCCAACGAACCTGCAATACAAATGCCATTTAAATGTCTATTCAGTGTTGTCAATTGAGCAGAACTTACGCGTTTCTTGCCATTGGCGTCGCTTTTGGGCGGTTCCCAATCGTCCAGCTGCAAGAACTCAGCCATGCTTGCCGTCTTGCGATTCTGTTTCAGACGGTTGGTGCCGTCGAGACGAGCTGTAAGTGTTTTCATTATAGTCATACAACGAGTTGTGAGTTATATACGAGTCCACTTACCCAGATTCTCTTCGGTGGTGTCACTTTCCCACTTGCTTTTCAGAAAGCCGCACTATACAACACAACCCGACACACATGTCAAATATAAATAAATAAAAGAATATAATGCAATAACAAAAATAGAGGAATTAGCGAATTAGGCCGCACAGACACAGAGAAAACAAATATGTATATAAAATACGCATTCAGCTCTTGGCTCTTAATGGGCGAAAAAAGTACCCATTAGATGGCTGAATGTTAATAACTTACATCGTTGGTGGCATCGGCGCTATTGCTGTCCTCCTCGTCGATGACAACGGTGACAGCAGCTTCTTCGGCGGCAGCCTCCTCGCTGTTGGTGTTATCATCCTGCAAAGAATAAGCCGCAATAAATCAACAAACGTTCGCTGGACCAACGCATTGCATTTGCCTTTACTTAAGATCAACAGATAGATAGTTGGATAATTGTGTAATGAATAAGTTATAAAATTGTAATTCGAGTATTTTGATACTTGGATAATATGCGACAACGCCGTTCTTGGGTTTTGCAGATTGTTAGACAGCATATTTATTTTGTATCAGAGAACACATAAGATCCATATGTGCATTTATATATGTGTATATATACCTTTAGATGTATACACAATGGAGATATTTGGCAGAGACATTCAAGTATATGTATTTATATATATATATATATGTATGTATAGAGATCGAGAGAATTACGGAGAAAACACTTAAAGTAAACGAGTCGTGTATGCAACTGTTTTGTGGCTTAGCCAACTAATTGAATAGTCGTGCTTAGATTATAGATGTTATAGTAAATGTGACGGCTAATTGTTTAATCACATCCCGCTTGTCGCAGACTGCTTTACACCGCCATTGTCATTTGGCGCTGAGCCTCAGCCATGCATTAGAGCATAGTTACCGTTGTCATGTTCTCAACATCTTCCATTTCGACGACATTCTCCAGCAGCGTCGACACATCCAGCTTGATGTAGTGCAGCGGCGTCGTGCACCAATTGTCCAGCACCTCGCGTATGTCGCGCTCGCTGCGACTATGAATGTTGCGACCCAGGCAGGTCTCCACGTCGCAATGCAGATCAACGATGTACGGCTAACAAGAAGTAAAACATACGAAACAGAGTAAGACAGCGAGAGACGAGAGAGAGAGAGCGAGACAATTGCTTACCACGAAATTCGAGTCTTTGGCATGGCAATAGAACTCGTTGAGAGTCCGCAGCGAGTTGTTGTTGCAATCGACAATTATTAAATCATATAGGTTATCACTGAGTGTCTTCTTGAACGATTTGATTAAATATTGCATATATGTCTCCTCCATGGTCTCGTCGTATTCATAGAGTATCTCCTTCTTTGGAATCTACAAGCAAATTAAATAATATTTATTATTTGTACCCACCTCATTGTCATCAGCTCACCTTTTTGCCAGTCTTGGGACACTTCTCCTCAAAGTCATTCTCAATAATGAAGTAATCGTCGATGCTTAGTATACGTGGATTGGCGCCGCCCATCTCCAGCTCTTTATCCTTGATCAGACGTGCCACATACGACTTGCCGCTGCCCGGCGGACCTCGCAATATAATGCAGATGCGCTTGGGACGCGATAGGCGACCGGGTGACAGCAGCACCTCATCAATCGAGACGGTATTGCGATTCTCGTTGGTGGGCACACTTATCTCCAGTCGACTGGCGTCTGCCTGTTCGGGTATCTGATGATTGGCTGCCGCTGTCGAGGGAAACAACGCTGTGGGCGGATCACTTAGCATGCGACGTTGAGGATTTGCTGGGAATGCTTTACGTGGTTGTTGAGCCGGCTGCTGCTTGTTGAATTTTGGCGGTGGCGGTGGTGTTTCATCGGCCAGATTACTGTGGTTCAATTGCATTTCGATGAGCATCAAATGCGTGTTTAATTTTATTCAATTCAACTTACATTTCGCCATCGGAGATATCCTCGAGATCATCGGGTTTGTTGCTCTGCCCAGCAGCAACACTTCCAGCAGTGGGCTAAAGGAAGCACAGATTATGATTTGTTCTACAAAGCGATATAATTATTCACTTACCTCAGCGTCAGCTGACATAGAAGACTCATCTTTTTGTTGTTGCTGCTGCTGCTGCTGCTGCTGTTGTTGCTGCAACATACGCTGACGATTCTTATTCTTCTTTTTGTTTTTCTTCTTGCTATTATTGATGTTGGCACTCCGATTGAGCGCAGCGGCTCCCTGTCCAACTGGTGCCGAGGCATGTCCATAGTCAAAGGTATTTACGGGCCTAAAGTCTGGCAAAGTCGCAGTGACAGCTGGGGCAGCTGAAGCCGCCGCCGTTGCTGGACCGGTTGCAGGTGGTCCAGTGGCCAGTGGATTGCCAGGAGCATCGGCGGATTTGTGGCCATAGTCAATCACCTTGGCGGCGGTGTTGCTGCTGTTCTGATAGTCAAACACTTTCATGGGGCGATAGACGGGCTCGCTGGGATGGGCGTTGCCGAATGATTCCGCGCTGCAACGTTGCGTGACGCAGTGGCGAGTTTGATTTTCGTATCAATTGTTTAACATTTTGTTCGCAGATTGGTTTGTTATTGATTTTTATGTGTTCGTTTCGATTCGTTTCGTTTATTGTTGATGTTTTTGCAAAGAATTGGTTTTGGTTTGTTGTTTTAAAATTTAGTTTTTGTTTTGTCATATTTTCGGTTTATGTTTCGTTTTTATATTAAACCAGAAAGAAACACTTAAACTTGTACATTAATTGCTATTTTGATGGGACAAGCAATTGTTTGGGGTATAAGCTATTTACATAACAGATCGTGACTCTGGGTCTGGGTCTAATTACAGTTGGGAGTGCAAGGACATTATTCGACTTGTCACTTGACACTAACTTTTCCCAAAAGTGCCGCAAGTTTTTGAAATCCTGCAACAACTTGAATGCAGCGTGTGCAAAGTCGACCACAATTTTTCAATTCTAAGAGCATCAAATACAAGTCATACTTATAATGATTTTCCTCAACTTGATCTTATTAACTTTCCACCAATTGGCTGCTTGATTAAATCGTGTTAACTTTAATCGGACAGATCGATGAGGAGAATTATCTGAGCAATTTAGTGTATTCTCACTACTTATCCGTCCCATATGTTAGGAATACAAGATAAGATTGCAAATGAAGTTTCAGCGGACAACATTGAGCTCTACATTTTCTCTGATCAATAATTACGTGTTTTAGAGTGTCTACCTCTTAAAGTATAGGGTTTGGAGAGGGCAAAACGGGTTGTGATGGGATTATTAAAGTGATGGTAAACTGATATATATTTTCACAAACATGTAAATATAATCTTTAGAAAAGTGTGTCCAATTTTCAAGAAACCTTTTCGATAATATACCGCATGAATTTATATTAAAATAACAAAACTCAATAATGCTTAATACTCTGGCATATATCTTAATAAATATTTTCTTAAAGGTCAAACGTGTGGAAGCTTTTGGGCCTCATAGACACTTTGAATATACGTATGTATATATAAGGGATCTTACAATATTCAGAATAAATATAGAACCAACAAAGTCAAAGTAATATTGAAAACACAATTTATTGACCACGGCCCTATTTATTTCACTTTTTTGCTTATGTCTTAGATGTAAATTTTGGCAACTGCAATTGATTGTCCGAGGATCCGATTATATGCGGACAAAGATTCCCAAATATATAAACGGATGAGGAGGTGATCGGACAGATAGACATGACCTTATCGACTGGTTTGAATGTGCAATATGTAAACATATTGTTTGGTAAGGAAACTACACGAATAATGAAATTCTGGAAGCATTATTCATTTCATTATTAAATTAAATCACTTTATTCATCTTCGATTTCAATGTGTTTAGGTTTAGTTAACATATATGCTATTACATTTAGTTAAAATGTTCAACTGTAAATTCAATTTCGAATTTATTTTCAATGTATTTAAGATACTCAAATTAAATAATAAATATTTGTTTTGTTGGCTTCATGAAATTTAATTAAAATACCCTTCTTGGGTAAGATCAGAAAATATAACAAAAACTGTGCGTGAATTCAATGAAAATTTTGAACAAAATTACTTTACGATTCTTCTAGATATATGTGTTCATATTGATGAACATCCGGCATTAGTTTTGCACGGACTGGATTAAAAAATAAAATAATTTTCAAAAACTTAAAAACTATGCACAACAGTCGTTATTATTTACATAAATAAATGTCGCAAAAAAATAACAAAAAGACTGCTTGCGATCATCATGTGAGTAGTGAGTGCGGATATTTATTTAGATCTACAAAGGTGTCTCCAGAACATCCAGAATCAAACGAGTTTGGATAAGTGAGTGCGCCTTTTTTGTGGATAGAGTGACATGTGTAATCATCGAGCAAAAAGTTACGTAAAATCTAATCATAAAATTCTTCATTTGCGGTGATGCGGCTGCTTATTCTTATTGATCCTGTTGTTTGAGGCTTGTGCCCTGTTGGCATTGCTGCTCAAACGCACAGAAAAGACGAGTCACAGTTATAGGATTTGTTTCGTGTTTTGTCGATGATAATTGATTTACGGTTTTTATGTATCGCAGTCATTGAATTGATGATGCACCATTAAAAATGTGTAAGAGGACATCGAACAATACCAGTTAATTGTTATATATATTAATTTATATGTTCATGTGGTCATGTTCATTTTATTTCGAGTGCATAAAAGTAGAAGAGAAAAAGAGAAAACGGGTATGGAATCGAAATTCCAGCATTAACGACGCAATCCAAAAAAAAAAAAATTATTCCCTGCACATTTAAACTACAAACATACGAGGGCAAATTGGGGCGCTATTTGTGGTTGATCTGGTTTATAAAACTATCTATTGGAATAACGAGTTTGGCAACTGCATTAAGAAATAATCACTTTTATGTGGATCAATTCTCAGTTGCTCATAATTTAAGATACATAAATTATAGTACTACAACCAAAAATAAACCTTGTGCAATTTGTGCCAACGCTTATGCTCGATAAACATATTATTAAATAACATATTGTATCTGCAATTTTTTGTATATATTTCAATTGTGCTGGCCTTTATATTTTGGTGTGTTTGAGCCATTATTAATAATATTTCGCATAATTTTTTGATAGTTTGTTATCATTGGGAATTGGGTATTATATTTTTGACGAATTTTCAGGGATATAGAGTAAAATAAATAATGTAATTTTGTATTGTTTTTGCCACTCCAAAATATACACACATATACATATCTATACAACCTACTCGATCTGAATCGAAATAAATCCCAAATACTGGAACGTTTTAAGTATTTCCGAATTTGTCCGATACCCAAATGAGTTGGTCGACTTGGAGCATGAATATATATGTATAATGCGAGTGGTCAAACCAATCTGTATTCCCCAATCATTGATATTTACAACCTTCAGCAAGGCAATATCATTTCACCAATTGTTTGACAAATATATTCGAGGATATGTGTATGTGGTGAGTACGCTAAAGATCTTCCTGTGACTTATTATATACAAATCAAATATATCAAATAAACCTAGGGGAAGTTTGGCATAATGGAACCATATTTCATTGCCCGAAAATTGCGACAGACTTGACTATTGGACTAGCAGACGGAATAGAATCTGTGACCTCACCAAATACACATATCCCAAATGTATTACACCCGAGAAAATGATTAAGGGAATAGAGAGAAAGAGATAGACGGAGAGAGAGAAAGAGAGCGATAACGAGGTATTTATTATAGCTAGGCTTTTGACACATACCCATTAGGCCATGGCTTGTTGTTGTCGCCGCCGTTGTTTCCACCGTTGTTGCCAAAATTGTTTCGCGGTCCGCCGCCGCCACGTGGTGGTCCAAAGCCGGGTCCATTGCGTGGCCCATCATCAAAGTTGGGTGCTGGAGGTCCGCCATTACGTCTAAATGGATTATCGTTGAATGAGTTGTTGTTGGGTCCATTGTTGGGTCCATTGAAATTGGGATTATTAGGTCCGGGGCCAAAGTTGCCGTCGTTTGGATTGTTGCGGTCAAAGTTCATGCCTCCAGGCCGGCCAAATGGCAAAGGTCCACCAGGGCCACCGAAATTGGGACCAGGTCCCGGTCCATTGGGTCCAAAGAAATTCGGTCGGAATTGTCCCGGACCCGGTCCATTGCCGCGGAAATTCGGTCCGAAATTGGGGCCCGGACCCGAGAAATTGCCATTATTGCGGCCATTGGGACCAAAGTTGCGTCCAAACGGTCCGTTCGGTCCACCCGGACCAGGACCACCAGGGCCAAATGGTCCAGAGCCCGGTCCCGGTCCCGGTCCATTACCAGGTCCATGGCGATCGAAATTGGGGCCACCGAAATTGGAGCCTGGGCCACCGAAATCAATGAAATTTGGTCCCATCAGCTGTGAGCCGCCTGGTCCAAATGGCGGTCCGTTCGGACCAAAGTTGGGGCCAAATCCGCCTGGTCCGAAGCCACCGCGATTGTTTGGACCTGGACCTGGTCCGAAATTGCCCATATTTCTATCGTGGTCATCGTCCTGGTGATTTTTCTTGCGCTGCCATTCGGCAAAGGACAACTGACGACCATCGTTATTGCAGTCATTATTGTTATTATTGTTGTTGTTACTGTTATTGTTGTTGTTGTTGTTGGGTGAGTTATCATTCTGATCATTGGATTGCTGCTGGTCTTGTTCGCGATCACTGTCACGTTCACGATCACGGTCACGGTCACGTTCACGACCTTGCGCCTGCGCCAAGGCCTGCGACAAGTTGTTCATAAACTCGGGATCCTTGAGCGCATTGCTGACATCATCTGCCATCGTTTCGGTGGCCGTTGGCGGCGCTGCGGACGTCTCCTCGGATTCGGAGACAGGACGCGATGGCGGTGAGATATTGGGCTTGCTTATCACAACATCAAACAGCGATGGTATCTTCTTGTTGGCCTCGTCGGCTGCCGCTGCAGCTGCTGCGGCTGCTCCCTTCGAGAGTGCCGGCGACACAGCTGCGGCTGCCTGGCCATCGGCAACCAAATCCAGGCCCGGAATGCCATCAGATTTCTTGAATATATTCTTCATGGGCGTATCAGATGCCCCATCCTCTTTGTCCTCTGCCTGCTGCTCGTCAACGAATGTGGCCTCTTCGTCGTCGTCGTCGTCCAGCGATATTACCAAAATATTATCCTGCTTCGATTGCTTGGCTGAGCTGCTGCTGGACAAGCTGCTACTGCCACCAGTCGTGCGCCGCTTGCCCAGCAGATTACTGTTGTCAGCCGGCTGCTGCGGCGGCTGCTTCGCTGGTGACTTTGCTGCCGCTGGCGCAGCAACTGTTGGCTGCTCCTTGAGTGGTGGCTTCTTTGCCTTTACCTTGTCCTTGTCAATCGGAAGTTTTGGCTCCAAGTCCGAGGTTGGCTCATTTCTATATGGGCGACAAGGCGACAGATGCGCATAGTTGCCATCGTCGTCGGGCAGATCAAAGTGCGATCGACGTGGCTTCTGCTGCTGCTGCTGTTGCTGAGCATTTGCTTGATGTGGTTGTTCTTGATTATTGTTTGTTGGCTGTGGTTGTTGCATTTGGCGTCTGAGTCGCATTTGCTCGCGACGATCGGCGATGCGACGACGCTGCTTCTCGAACTCCTCCTCGTAGCGGCGATACTCGGCGCGATCCGGATGATTGGCATTGGCGCGCTTCCAATCCTCAAACTGCTTCTGCCACTGCTGGAACAATCGATCAAAGGTGGCCTCATCCAAGTCGGGTGCACGCTGCTGCTGTTGCTGCTGCTGTTGATTGAAATTGTTGTTGGGGCCGTTGTCATTGTTGTTGTGGCCAAAGTTGCCGCCGCCTTGCTGCTGACGCTCGAAGCGTCCGTTGTTGCCACCGCGACGGCCAAAACCATCTGACGGGCCTGGGCCGCCAAAGTTGCCCCCATCATTATCGCAGTTAAAGTTGCCCTGACCACCAGAGCTGAATGGATTATTTGGATTGCGGCTGTTATTGTTATTGTTGTTATTGTTGTTGCCAGCTGGAGAGTTTTGCCAGTTGCGTCGATTGCCAAACTGATTTGACTTATTGCCAGCCTTGTTATTGTTATTGTTGTTATTATTATTGTTGTTGTTGTGTTGTCCCTGGTCATTGGATTGCCAGCGATTATTGCGTTGTCCGCCACCATCGGACGACGGCCCATCCCAGCGTGAACGCTGTTCGCCGTCATCGTTCTTGCCACCCTTCAGCCAAGGCGCAGACGGTGCAGCTGTCGTTGGCGGCGGCGGATGCTGCATAAACGACGGCGGCGGCTGCTGCAAGTTGGGCAGCGCATTGCCATCTCCTCCAGCCGGCGGCATTTGGTTGTAGCGACCCGGCGGCGGCTGCTGTTGCCAAGGCGGTCGCTGCTGCTGCTGTTGTTGTTGTGATTGTGGTGGCGCTTGCTGTGGGTAGCCTTGGGGCGGCGGTGGCGGTGGCTGATTATACATCTGCGGCTGTGCAGAGATTTTGCCCGACATCTGTGCTGGCGTTGGGGGCGCGGCCACTGCTGTTGGCGGCTGGGGCTGAGCTTGTGGATAATATGAGGCCACTTGCGGCAACATCGGCCCAGCTGGATAAACGGGTCCAATTGTTGGCGCTGCTGCTGCCGCAACAACGGGTGCAGCCGCGACTGCAGGCGTTGCTGCTGTTCCCACTCCAGCTGCGGCCATCTCTCGCGTGTACTAAATAAGGACGTTGAATATGGATAAAACTGGCAAATCTGATAGGCATAAGAAACTCACCTGCTCCCCATATTGAGCGTGCCACTTGGCGTATTCCTGCTGGTAGGTTTGCCATTGCTGCCAGTGCTGTTGCATGGCATATTGCTGCTCCGGCGTCATAGCCGCGTACTGTGCCGCCGTGTACTGTTCATAAGGATTTCCTGTGGTTGCGGTGGCTGCGTAATTTGCAGCGGCGGCGGCGGCGGCAGCGGCAGCAGCGTCTGGAACAGCGTTGTCGGAGGGCGGCGGGGGTGGCGGTGCATCTGGCAGTGGGGGCGGCAACGAGGGTTGCGGCGGCACCACCGCTGCAGCAACTGGCCACTGATTCCACATTGTTGTGGATTGTTTTCCTCACTGCCTAAATACTCTACAAAAAAAAACGACTTTCAAAACAGATGAATTTTAACCGTTGTAGTTGAACGAGCTTACATTTGATGTTGCTTTTGGCAAGCACTTTATATAATTCGTTCCACCAATACTTGGTATTGACATTAAAACCAAAGCCGAGCAATAAAATAATAAGCGAACGCACTCATATCGCCATTTTTGGCTTGAAAAATAGGGATGGACAACGACAGGCTGTTGATAAACTATCGACGACTCGATATTCGCACAATACTAGAGCGGAGTAGCTAAAAAAATACTGCAATTACTTTGTAAATATTTAATAGGATAAATATACCAGCTGGTGGGCTACTGCAAGCATATTATATTTTTTATTTCTATATGTCAAACTAAATGAAAAATAATAAGCGAAACCACTCATTTCGCCATTTTTGGCTTAAAAAATAGATATGGACCCGAACGAAGTATCGATTACTCAATATTCGCATAATAGTAAAGCGGAGAATCCACGAAAATACTGCTATGAATTTGTAAACATTTGAATTGGTCGAAGACTATATTATTTATTATTATACGTGAAATTAAATATATTAGTTTCAAATAAAGTTAAAGTTAAAGTTCATTTAAGTTAAATACGTTACACTTGCTGCATTTTAAGAGTTTTGACAACAAATCGATAGGCCAGATATCAAACGTCGATAACTCTTCCGGGCAACACGTGCAAATATAAAAGTTTTTGTTTTCCTTCGTTGATGTGTTTTTTATGCCAGCAAAATGAGCACGAATAATTCGAAAATCAAATATATTGTGGCAGATACAACGGCTTTCATCAATGCCGTGCCCCTCAACGTAAGTGTAGCCAATGCCATCGAATTCCCACATCATATTTAACGTTGCCCCCTCCAGGAATATGCTGAGAATGTTCTCACCGTCCCCGATGTGATTGCCGAGGTGCGACACAGACGCCAGATTCGCCGTCTCTGCGTGCTGCCCTTCGATCTGCAGGTGCGCGAGCCGCGCCCCGAGAGCGTCAAGCATTGCGTGGAGTTCGCCAAGAAGACGGGCGACTACGCGAGCTTGTCCGGCATCGATTTGAAGGTGATTGCACTCACCTATGAGCTGGAGGCGGATCTGCTGGGCACTGAGCATCTGCGCACAGAGCCCGTGGTGTCGCAAGTGATTGCCTCCAAAGACAAGCCCGAGGAGATGCAGGATGCGAGCAACAAACGCTTGGTGGGCTGGTACATGCCTGAGGGCAACGACGAGGAGGAGGAGGAGGACGACGAGGAGGAGGAAGAGGATGAGGATGATGATGAGGAAGCAGCTGTGGCAGATCCCGTTAAGGAAGCCATCGAAGCACAGTTGAAGGGTGAACAGCCTGCCGACAAAACTACAGATGCAGCAGCCAAGGAGGAGGACGACGAAGAGGAAGAGGAGGAGGAGGATGTGACGCAGGAACAGCTCGAAAAGCTGTTTGAGAAACTCAAGTGCGCGCCTTCGGCCGACGAAGAGCTGGCCACAGCTGACTTATTGATTGCACAGCCAACCGAAGAGGAAGATGATGAGCCCTCTGAGGAGGAGCAGCAGCAGCAAACACAGGCCCAAGAAGACGAAGAAGTGGGCGACGATGGCTGGATCACACACTCGAACATCAAGAAGGCCAAAAAGGCGCTCGAGGGCAAGGTGGAAACCGATCTCATTCCGCCGGTCGCCTGCATGACCACCGATTATGCGCTGCAGAATGTGCTAAAGCAGCTGAATCTGCAGCTGGCCGCGCTCAACGGACGCATCATCAAACAGCTGCGCACGTATATTCTGCGTTGTTATGGCTGCTTCAAGACCACCAGCATTATGACCAAAGTCTTCTGTCCCAACTGCGGCAACAAGACGCTGAAGCGTGTCGCCGTCAGTCTGGATGAGAACGGCAAGCAGGTGATACACATTAACACACGTCGTCCGCTGACCAACAAGTACAAGAATCAGAGTTTGCCACGCTTCCAAGGCGGCAAGCATTCGCGCAATCCCATCCTGTTTGAGGATCAGCCAATGCCGCGACAGATGCCGTCGCGTGTGGCCAAGACAAAGACAAACGCCCTCAATGACGACTATATTGCGGGCTTCTCGCCGTTTGTGATGCGCGACGTGGACTCCAAGTCGGCGATGCTGCGCTCCAAGGGCAATCTCAAGGAATGGGCGCGCAACAACAACTTCGAGGAGGATCGCCGACGCAAGAACTACAATCGTTTGTATAAATAATTGAACTATTATAATTCCTTTTTTTTTTTGTAATATAAAGTTTTACACTTGATTGTGTACAATATAATGGAGCAGATATTTCATGTATAATTTTTAAAGCGTTCTAAACCTTGCTATCTCCGGTGGAGCTGAATAATTAATTCTGTGTGATATTTTACATTTATTTAAATATTGTCGGTGATTGATAATCACAGCTGGACGCACAGCTCGTTGCCCGGATAATCGGGCAGATTGAGCTCGTACTTTTGCTGCAGCGACGGCGGCACAAAGCGACCTCCTAGATAATGATGTTTGCCCTTGAAGTGCTTGGCACAGAGCTTTGGCGCCGTCAGCGAGATGAGCAGCGTTGGCTCCAGATCGCACTCATTGAGCTTGCCTTGCTCCACATCCCAGCCACTGGGAATGTCGATGCTGCAAAGACACATCATTAAATTGGAGCAACTTCTCATCTCACATTCATTGCTTACCTGGCTATGGGCAACTTGGTCTGCTGCAGCAGCTCCACCACGGGCACAAAGTCCGGCCGCACTGGTGGCTTGAAGCTGAACCCAAACAAGGCGTCCACAATCAAATCGTAACTGTCTTCAGCTCCTTTCAGGCTGGGACACTCCGAGACGCTGCAAATGTCCATGCGCTGGCATTGATAGGCCAGATTCTCGTAGAGGGGCTTCGGCGTGGGCTTGGGATAGTAAATGCTGGGCTGGTAGCCCAAGAGCGCCAGGTGACGGGCGCAGACGAGGCCGTCGCCTCCATTGTTGCCGGGGCCACAGCAGACGAGGACGCGGCCAAAGCGATCAGCTGGAAAGCATCTGGCGATGGCATGTGAACAGCTGAGACCGGCCAGTTCCATCAGCTGATCCACGCTGAACTTGTACTCGTTGAACAGGTCCACGTCCACGTTGATGGCCTCCGCTTGATTCAAATATTTGAGCATGGCGCCTTTGTTGTTCTTGTTGTTGTTGTTGCTTTTGCTGCAATGACAAAATTCCTTTCGTTGTATTTGATGCATTTGGTGTTGTTGTGGTTGCGTGATGGTTGCTGAAATGCCGCGTACCAACAATCTGCTGTGCTTTAGCAGTTGCCCTATTATTGGCCTTGTTAAAATGCGCATGATTTGGAAATATTCTAAAAAATAAATATGCACTAAAATCGCTTTACGTTCTTGCCTCTGTTGTTTGTTGTTATTCTAGCAAGTGACATTTATCGATAACCAACTTGTTGGTGCTTAAGCTGGTCATATTGAACGTGTGACAGACTATCGAAATAATCGAAGCAGAGCGCCATTTTTGAATATCATCACCTACTTTGTAACGAACTGATTTCATGTTCGAATTTTGCGACTGTGCTCGCCGTCAGTTGTAACAATAAATTCGACAAAATTCAAAGTAAATAGACAAATATTGGCCAACGCCAATGGCCTGGTTTCGCAGAGACACCGATCAAAGCGTAGAATCAACAAAATCTCCCCTTTTGCAAGAAACCCCAACTGATGGTAAGCAATGCCCTCCATTCAAGTGGACAACTGCATCGAACATTTTCCACCTTAGACGTGAAGAGCAACAGAGAACAAGAAAGCGATCAGGGTGAGCGCTCAGCCGAAAGACCGTTGGCCAAAGACGCTGAGCTCATCACAGCCAGATTCAAGGGATTGCTGGCCCCGGTCTTTACCTGCTTCAAGGATGACGAGTGAGTAGTTAGTACTTAAGCAACAACTACCCCACTGCGTGTTCAGTCGCCGCAGCTTGGATGTGCGTCCCATCAACCGCTATGCCGACTGGCTGAAGCACCAATCGATCGACGGCGTCCTTGTCAACGGCGTTGTCGGCGAGGGTCCCAGCATGCGGGTGCGCGAACGCAAGGCCAACGCCGAGTACTGGCATCGGGCAGCCGTGCGCCACAACCTGTTGATTCTGGTGCAGGTGGGCGGCGCTCCCCTGCCCGATGTGCTCTCGCTGGCCGCCCATGCCGAGGGGCTGCACGTGAGCGGCGTGGTTGTGCTGCCCGATCTCTTCTATCGCCCGCGCACCGTGGACCAGCTGGTGGGCTACTGCAAGCATGTGGCTAGTCGCTGTCGCACCCGTCCATTCCTCTACTATCACATGCCCGCCATGACGGGCGTCGATCGTAAGTTCAACCTCACTTGAATCCATGCGCATCCCTCAATAAGACCTTCTTCGTTTGGTGTGGTTAGTGGACATGGTTGAGTTCTGTGCCAAGGCCGAGCGTGCGATACCCAACTTTATGGGCCTGCATTATTCCAGCCGAGATCTGGAGATGGGTCAGCGTTGCCTGCGCCTCGGACGTGTCATTCTGCTGGCCTCCACCGCACTTCTCGCCAGCGGCCTCATGTCCGGCTTCCGTTGCTGGAGCCTGGCTGTGATCAATATTCGACCCGATCTCGTGCGTCGCATCTGCGACGCCTTCGACAGCAATGAGCTGCAGCATGTCCGCGACCATCAGCGCGAATTGAATCAGCTCATCGAGATCCACACTCAGCTGGGCGTCAGTCTGGAGAAGTGGGTCGTCTGCATGAAGAGCTGGCTGAACAAGGAGTTCAGCTCACGTGCCAGCGGACCTTTCGCCGCTGGCCCCGCTCGCATTGTGTTCTAACCCACACACTAGGGTATTACATATGTCCTTGGTGTATCAAATAGTATGTCGCAAATGTCCAGAATTAACATTTCAATGCAATAGAAACGCTCAACTCGTTATGGTTTGCTGACAGTTCTCATAACAAGGGTGTGGTCTTTAGTGGCAATGTCAGGAAGCAGCTTCTAGGGGTAACGACCTATAATGGACTGGTAAATTAACGAAAATAATTTCTTTAAATTTAAATTTCTTTACGCTTGATTCGTAAATTTCACTTTCAAGTCGAATTCAACGAGAATTTCGATTTAAATATGAAATGTTTAAAGCTAGATTTTATTTAGTGCAAATTGTTGCCATACAAAAACTGTGCTCGAAGCAAACAGGAATATCTTATTAACAATAATGGGGGAATGTTGTCGGTTATTTGCTCTTTACACAACTAATAAACAAATAGTGATAAAATGTTAAATGACTTACAGTCTAATTGTCGTCTGTGCGCTTTATGGGGGAATGTTGGTCGCATTGCATCAGAAGGATGCGATGTGCAAGCGTTCGTGCCGCACCTGCGACGCATGGGTGCCGAAGCGCTTGTGGCAATGGCCGCACTGGAAGCGTCGCTGCCCCTCGTGCACCACGCGCACATGGCGACTGATGGCGCTCTTGTGGCGAAAGAGCTGCGGACATTGCTGGCACTTGAACTTCTCCCAGTCCGGATTGTGGATGCGCAGATGGGTGAGCAGCTCGGTGCGCGTCACCTTCGCGACGCCGCAGTGCTCACAGATGTGCGGCTTCTGCTGGGCATGCCGCTTCAGGTGCTCGCCCAACGCATTCTTTGTGCTGTACCGTCGATTGCACTGCTCGCAGATCAGCTCCAGCTCATCGTTGGCGCCGTCGTTGGCGGCCGGATGGACGTTGCGCATGTGCGAGCGCAGCTGCTCGTACCGGGTGAAGGCCTTGTCGCAGTTGCGGCACTGGAACGGCTTCGGATGGCCCTCGTGCACGCTGCGGATGTGCGCCTCCAGATAGGGCAGCTTGTAGACCTGTTTGCCACACTGCTGGCAGGCCAGCAGCTTGCGTTTGCTGGCCGTCGCCTCCTCCTCCTCGCAGTTAACGCTAACCTCATCCTCTCCGCCCTCAGCTTCAGCTTCATCTGCTTCCGCTTCCGCTTCATCTTTATCTTCATCAACGTCCGCTGGTGCTGCTTGTGGCTGTTGAGCTGCGTCTTCGATGGGCTCCTCTTTTATGTGCGGCAACTGCAAAAATGCTGGCGCAGCCCTAAAAACAAAGCTGACTCAACGGACTAAATATGTGTACCAACCAAATGATTGTCGACGGCATCTTCCAGCTTCTGGCCATCGACGGCATCGGGTTCCCCCGATTTTAGACGCTGCAGCGTCTCGTTGCTCTGCACCGCAACGTTGCACAGCTGCTCGAAGTACTCCAGGGCATTGTAGCAGAGGGCGCAAATGTGGTGCGGAAAGTTGTCGGGCTGCTGCAGCACGTCAATGGTGAAAAACTGATTCAACATTTTGGCCAAGTGGGGCAGCGACCTCGAATTGTAGCTGCCTCGATGGCGACTCCCATTGCCACTGCCACTGCCACTTGTTGCCGGCAGCTGTTCGTTCATGTGGCGCAGGTGTCGCAGACAGATGCGACACAATTCCGAAATATTTGCCAATGTGAGCATTATGGAATTGTAGGAAAAACACTTTAATCGCTTTGCGCACGAAACGCACGAACAGCCGTTGGAATGTTGTAGGGGGCCCGGGCCAGTGTGACCAACGCACCCGAATATCACATTGCCAGGCATGGACAAACTATTTAGACATATGTATGCATATAAAACATTACAATCGACATTCCAGCTTGTGCGCGCATAATAAATAAATTGAATTCAAAAAATTCAAATAACAAACGTTACAAATGTTTTTAATAAATTTGCAGTTATCGATTAGTCGATAAGGAATTTGCTATCGATTGGCAACCAGTGCGACAGGCATTCGGGATTGGCGGTCACACTTCTCGTTGTCTTTTGCGTTTTCAGTCGTGCATTTTAGCAAGGTTTTGAAGACTTGTGTTGTTACTGCAAATCAAAAAAAAACTTGAGCAAGTAAAGTTCATAGCATATTTTTGTTGTTGAGATTAAGCGACATGGCACTCAATCCACAATACGAGGACATTGGCAAGGGATTCGTCCAGCAATATTATGCCATATTTGACGACCCGGAGAACCGCAATAACGTGGTTAACTTCTACAGCGTAAGTAAAGCGTCCATGGAGACTGTTCCACAATTGTCGCGAGCGTGTTCCGTCATCGTCATCCTTAATTTGTGAGTTTAACCTACCATGTAAACCGCTTTAACCCCCCCGACATACACACACACATTCGATAAAGACAGAGTTTCACTGTTGCTGCTGCCTCTGCTGCAGCTGACGCGCGTCGCGCCCTTGACAAATTTTTGCCTGCAACATAATTCGAGCCCAGGCAGCTGTTGCGATGGTGGGGAAGGGAGGGGGAAGAAGAGCCACAAAAAGAGCGCGAAAATTATTCAGCAGGTATCGAATGGTTTTGTGGGCTTCCAATGAGTCTTCACTCCTCTTCTCGAAAATTCCCATACAACAAAAACTATGACACACACACACGTACATACAAACACACACACACACACACACACGCACGCACGCACACATACATACGTACATATGTATATACAGATGTCTCAGTAAAAATATATATGCATTGCACAGTGACGAAATTAATTATTGGCACAGCGAGCATGTTCAACTTCATGACCGATTTTCTCCTACTTAAGTCTATATATTCATTTTTTTTTAATGTTCTCCGAAGGTGTGATTTATTTATTTTATGAAACTAGTTTGTTTTTTTATTATTAAATACAACAATTGCCATATTTCGTCGAATATAATCATAAACAATTTTCTCTGAATAATATTACGTCGATGGCCCCACCAGCTATATGTTTTGAGGCATTATATTTTTCCTAATACATAATAATAATAAGAAAATTGTTTACGATGTTATGATTTTGTAGAAACTCAATTCATTTTATTCAACATTTTTGTATTTTATAATTATTATTCAAAATTATAATATCAACAAAAGTATCATATCGCTTAACCCTATTATTGTCACACCTTCCTTAAAGGAACTAATTCCAACCCCACGGAGCGATATGGGAACTTTTTTATTTACAAAAATATAGAGCGCTAAGAATAGTATTTTGGAGAATTACCTATTAACAACATTCTTCTCTCCATTGCATCAGCAACAAGAGCTTTGGCGGATAAGAAGCTGTCCAATACGATGAACATTTAAAAATTTTCTATAATTATATTATTATTTGGAGAAAATCTGCCCTATTTGCTGTGCCGATAATTTAGTTCGCCACTGTTAATATATGCATGTGCTTGTATGTGTATATTTTTTGGGGCTCTTAGTTTTTTTTGTTGTATTAATTGCGTATTGAATGATATTTAATTTTCTATAACTTTCACAGGCAACAGACTCCTTCATGACCTTCGAGGGACACCAAATTCAGGGAGCGCCAAAAATACTTGAGAAAGTGCAGGTTAGTATATGCAACTAAATAAAAATATAACTATAGAAGTACTTACTAATATTTCAACATCTATTACAGAGTCTTAGTTTTCAAAAGATCACTCGAGTTATAACCACAGTCGACTCGCAGCCCACATTCGATGGCGGCGTACTAATCAATGTCTTGGGACGTCTTCAGGTGAGATACATCATCTTATAAGCTTTGAGCAGTATAATTATGATTATTATTTGGGCTACATACATTTTGTTAAGCATAACACATCGCCAGATAAACTACCCGGTTTAACTAAGAAAATCATTTTATTCTTTTATGACAATTTCACCAGTCCAAATACACTAGTTGGCATAATTATTTTGACGAAACATTTTCGTTACTATTTAATATAGCTTTACTAACATATAATTTCGTTAAACAAAACCCGTGAGCAAACAATTTCTGAGGTCACTTTTCTTCGGAAAGATATATCTCCAGAAATCCTTCAAAGTTTTGTGGATTAAGAAAAATTATTGATACCAAAGGAAGATAAACATTTTGTATTTTTTTTTTAAGTCTATTTTTCTTAGTACAATTCTCGTCAAAATAATTATGCTTTACATGGAACTAATAATTTAATTAAATCTTTTTAAGTTATAATCTTCAAATATTTGTTTACTGGTTTTTAAGTTTATATTAGTTACATATAAAAGGAAAAAAATACCCTATTAAAAACTATCTCTAAACAAATGTTCAATAATAATTTCGTCAAAATAAGTGTGCCACCTAGTAGCTGTGTAGTATTTTAATATTTTTATTATGCATAAAAAGGTGTCCTGCCCCCAAAAATATGCTTATTTTTTTATTTTATTTATTAAGAGATTGAATCAGTACAAGCTACAAATACCACAATAATAACCCAATCTAGAAAACATATTAAAGAATTTTTGTTATTTAAATTTAATTTAAAATAATGTTTCTCCCAAAATTATTTTATATTAATAATTTAAATCAAAATATACGAACAACAAAAAGTTTATAGAATGGCAAAAAAAACAACAATCAAATCGGAATTCTGTGGCATGACTTTTAGTCCTAAATAACTCCTTATGGAGACAATATTAATATCTCCTCAAACGTCTTGTTACAAAAAAAAACAATATTTTGAATAACTTGTTAGCAATCCTTTGGAAAAAAGTATTGGGCTAATCAACTCAAATGAATGTGAGACCGGCGACTTATCAGGCGATGTGTTTTACATATCTCTATATATCCAAAATATACATATGCATTACGTATATATATATTGTATATATTGTGATGCAGACCGATGAGGATCAACCGCATGCGTATATTCAGACCTTTGTGCTCAAGCCAGTGGGCGTTAGCTTCTTTGTGCAACACGATATCTTTAGACTTGCCCTGCACGATGTGTAGCCCAAAGCATCCATCCGGCAGTTGTAAGCAGCGCAGCCATCGCAGCAGCATCCACAGCGACAGCGATCCTGGCCAGGCAAAGTAAACAGCATTTTTGCAACAACCAACAAGCAAGATCCCCAAAATACAACTACTACCAACCAACAAAACAAGCATCTACATCAATGAGTTTAATAATTTTGTATAATTGTTCTATTGAACCATGCTAACAACTACAAACTACAGAACTAACTTAACTATGTACATAGCACATGCATAGATAGTTAATTGCATAAGCACCTGCTGCTCTGGGCCCGGTTGTCGCGATTCCCGGCTTCGGCTACGTCTCAACGTGATCGCCATCTTTCCGCTCTGCTCCTCGCCTTCGAATGGGTTGCCATAGCAGTAAGGGAATTGCTAATGCCTAAATAATATGTTCATCAAAACGCACACTTGCATTCAGCCTAAAACACATTTTATGTTTGGCTTTCCTTTCTTTGTATGTGTTGGTTTTAACCCCACGACTTTTTCTTTTTATCAGAAAACTCAAGTGATATCCCATTTTGCTTCTGTCTCATTTCACAAACATGAACAAAACTCTTAGTGACATATGAATCGTCGGATTAGTCATAGATGCAAAGCCAAATAAACATTTTACTAGTTGACTAGAAACAAACATGATTCACTAACAACTATTTATTTATATTAGCTGAAAACGCCACACAATGGCTCGTTTTCTCGAAATACGTTACAAAAATCACAAAGGATGTTTCATTTAAATTAATCAGAAAATATGGAGAATTTAGTTGATGTAAAATTTTGTAATTCAATTAGAAAAAACAATTTTACTCGAAGAACTTTTATGGTTTTTGAGACACGCGTGTTCAGCTTTTTGCTTTCAAGTATTTTTAATTTTTTTTCCTAGAACCAAAAAATCGTTTAACTTTGAAAAATACAAAACTTTTTTTAAAATACACTGTTTGTTTATTTAATTTATTAATTATTTAACATACAATTTATTCTACTTTTTTTCCTCGCGACCCAAGATTTTATTGAACTAATCATTTTTTTGGCCGTTCCCAATAACAGATCTCGTGCCCATGTCGATTTGAAAAGGTTTCTGTAGCATTGCTAACATCGGCACGTTGAAATGCGTTTCCTTGTTTCAATTTTTGTTAATTTAATTTGTATTTTCCTATGCAACTGTGCACATGGCACAATAACAGCACTATTAACTACATATATTTATTATTATATCTCTAGTGCTATTGTTAGTGACAATTGTTTTTAAATCGTATTTTCAGTGCGACGATGATCCTCCACATGCTTTCTCTCAAGTGTTTGTGCTGAAAACCAATGCTGGTACCTTTTTCGTAGCTCACGACATATTCCGACTTAACATCCACAACTCTGCCTAAGGGATGCACCATCATCAGCAACACCAAACCAACACCAACCACAATCACAACCACAACCACAACACGAACATTTAGAACAAACGTAATGACCAGCAAGAAGAACATCCAAAGATGCAAACAAAAAGAAGAAGACGGCGTTGGATGCCATTCTCACGTCTATCAAAAATGAAAATCATAACAACACAATAAAATGAAATCTAACTACTATAACAATGCAAGCAAAGGCGTTCAACCAAGAGTTATTCCATGATTTTCCATGTCAGCAGCTAATTGATGGATGTGTGTGTGTGTCTCTATGTCTATGTCTATGTTGTGTGTGAGGGCGGGGCTCAGTCCAATTATAAATACTTTCGATGCATGTATCAGGAATATATATATATTTTTTTTATTGACACACAAAAAAAAAGAGTAATTATTATGGCACACTAAATGTAAACATATAATTTATGGCAAACAAAAAAAAACAAAAAAAAAAAAAAACAAAGATTGTATGTTTGAATGTTAGTGAGAATTTTGCGCAAAATAAACGCGTTTCTTCTTTTTCTTTTGAAAGTACATCATGTATTATTTTGCAGTAGATATGTGGTCTATGCGTACGCTTTAAATGCATCCGGGAATTCTATGCAGCTAATCCAGAACTCCTCTCACTTGTCCCGAAATGTGAATATGGCATCGAAGCCGAACAACACCCCGTTGACAATCGACAGCGATGCCTTGATCAGTGCCAAGTCGCGAGTGCGCGTCCGAAACGAGAACTCCCAGGCCTCGATGATGAAGACGCCACTGGCCACAAACAGAGCACAGCCCAGCACACTGAAGAATATATCGATGCGCTTGTGGATCGGTGCTCGCATCAGCACTCCTAATCAATAAACAATTGTTTACAGAATCCTGCATCGCTTGGAGATCGTTTGCTGCTTGCTCACCTGCAAAGACGCCAATGACCACGATGATGTATCCGGTGAATGTGCCGGTGGCCATGAATGAGGTCATTATGTCGCGATCATTGAAACTGTAGAAATGCAGCACCAAACAGGCAACGGAGAAAGCCTGATTTAAATGGAATTATCATCAATTAAAATATGGGTAAGTTTAGCACAATTTCTTTTTCGATATAACTATGAAATTTTAGTACATTTAAAATAATACGATCATTTATTTCATTTATGAATGCATAATGTATGATACATAAATCAATATGTAAAAAATAATTATAGACCAATTATAAATCATATCTGATAGTTTTCTATGGAAAGTGACATACAATTTTTTTTGTACATTAATGCAATCAAAAAAGAAATTTCATTATCTTTATATGCCAAATACCATGATATATATTTATATATTTTCACAATTAAAAAAAGTAAAAAATATCGCGATAGATCGCAAAGATTGAATTTAAGATGTTTGGCAATTTATTTACCAATTTAAAAAAATGTTTAAACTGAGGAACCTTGAAGGCACTTTGAAGTGTAGACAAATTTAAATATAGTGCAGATAGATAATTGTATTGGAAAGGATTTCGATTTGCGACTATTATTTTTACCAATTCAAGAAATTTAACCACATTCAGGCGTCCTTTGCGTTCACCGTGTGACATTTTTGCGTCTGTTGCGATTAGGCCGTATCTCAATTTATTGAAATCCTTTGGAAGAACCCTGTTAAGATTGGGTACTAGATGTTGGATGCTGAGCCACGTGGCCAGTTGGATGCTGTGATGCGGCGGCGACGCGTTTACGCGACCAAAGTAGAACGATTACTGAGCTGCTGCCGTTGCCCCAGCGAATGTTATGCAAATGTGCACATAATTTTGTATGTTTTATAACAACAACAATGGGCCCGGCCCCAAAACGGCGGCTCGCCATTGCGTCCATAATGCAGCGCACCAAAACGAGCGCGAAATTAATTAATTACACTCAAGAATCGGAGGAAAAAGGCATTTCATATCTGAAGTGCATATGCCGCCTGCAGTTTTCTTTTGCAAAATGTTGACAGACCAGAAATTCAGACAATAATCGCAATGGAGACTGAGACTGAGGATGCAGATTGCAGCGCACTTTAGTTTAATACTCGTAATGGCAACAAAAATACAGCTGAAATTGTATCGGAATCTCAAGCTGCAACTGTTTCGAGTTAAGTTCGCTGATGAAAGGGAAAACAACTGAATTTGGGCTTCGCATAATTGGAGGTCTCTGAAAAAATGACAGCCCTAGATCTAGATGCAATATCTTTATTTCAACGAGAGGTGTTGATAATAAATAATTATTATAATTTATATACATAAATTTGAATTAAATTCAAATTAGTGCAAGAATTCAATTAGTTAAGACACAAACCTTAACAAGTACTTCAACCACTTATCATTAACACGTACCAGTCACAGTTAATCTTTCAGTAATATTTCCGTTTGCAATATATAAAACAGAATCCAAAATTAGAAATCACCTTTTTTTTTATTGTCATCACAAACTACAATTAAGTCATTCCCTACTATTTAATTATATCAGTTTTATGCTTAAGAAACTAGGTCTTCAGTCTCATTATATTGCTTAACCCTAAGTAATCCGAATAGATGTTGCGTTGAGCGTATTTCTATATTCATAATCGAGGCTCTGAACTAATTCGAAAATTATACGCTTTTTGTTTTCAATTTATGGTAATTACTGCAATTGGTTAGCTTTTGTATTTTCATTTAATAGCTGTCAGCACGGTAGAGTTAGGCGTCGACTTTGTAATATGCTGTCACATACCCTGTGCAAAAAAGTAGTTCAAAGAACGTTCGATTTCATTATCTATTTATTTAATTATAAATCTATTTAAACCTTTAAAGTGTATTTGGCACGTGTTCGATCTCAGAAAATACGTTTGTAGTTAATGCATATTCTATGGGTTAGTAATGAATACTATATATGTACATATATAAAAACCTGTATTTCTGTTATTCTAGTTATTCTACTGATCGATGCTTGGCGTGTCTGTCAGTCGATCACGCTTATTTGAAACGAGCGTTTTTATTTGTTTACATGCTAATGCATATTTTATTGGAAAATTATGCTTTGTAATCGTTTGTTAGCACTGTTGACATGAACCTAGAATATAACTATTTTCGGCTGCAAACAAGCTTAACAACATTCATAATAAAACTAGTTATCTTTCTAAAATTTAAAAAATATAAAGGTCGAGTGTGCTTGACCGTTGAATACCAGTTTCCCATTTTTAAAATGCACATTTTTGATATACGGAAATACAATTAATTGACAACTAACTAGATGCATATTTTTAAATTCACTTTTTTTTTTAAATTTTATTTGGGTTAAAAAAAAGTTGACTTATACATCAGAAAAAATGGATTAATTTTAATATATTGAAAATACTACAAGTTAACAAAAAAAAGTTTAAATAAAGTTGACATTCTAAAACACTATAAATGATGAATAGTTTTTCAGCAAAATAATGTGTTTATTCTACAAATAAAATGAAATCAATATTTGCTTTTAATACTAAATAAAATTGAAAATTAAATTTAATATAAAGTGAAATTTTTAGTTATTTCAATATTTGTTTTTATTTACAATCAAGTTGAGTACGAGTTTTTTTAATTAATAAAAGTCACAAGAAACTTCTTACTTTTAAAAGTTATAATAGTAATACTTTTAACCCTTCCGATAACGAGTATAATTAACCTATGTACTGTACTTAGAAATGAATTCAAGTAAATTGCATGTGGATGTCGTTCATATGTCACGTAAATATAATATTGTATATATTACGTATTGGAGATTCGTGAATAGATTTAATTCTGATTATTAGACCTGTTCCGTTCCTCAAGCAACTATTGGAAATGCAATAATGCAAGTTGAGGTACATAAACGACTCGACCTGAGATCGACCGACAGTCGTTGGATGCAACTGAAGGCGTTAAAATGTCACTGAATATGGAACTTATCTCCCTGAACAACGCGGTGTTCCGCTGCTTCATGGGCTGGACTGGAGTGTTGGTGCTAAAAATGTTTGCGATGAGCATGTTGACCGGTCTCTGGCGATTTATAACTTTGGTAAGTTTTTGTTTCGCTTAGTTTCGTTTGCTCTTGTCAGAGTGACTAAGCGTTTTTTAAATACACACACATACACACACAAACGTTCAGCCAAATCCAAACATCACCAATACACTAAAAGCTTGTCGCATAAGATTGTTGTTGGCTCCAGCAATAGTTATCAGTGGGAGAGAGCGCCAAAGCGCACAAGAGAGCGACACGAGAGAGAGCGCAACAGAAACCGGCACTTTACATTTGCATGTAGTATATAATGAGAACTTTTGTCGCGCTCACGTTAGTTGGAAGTGTGCATCAGGCAGCGAAGGTCGTCGAAATTTAGTGAAATCGATAAAACAAAAGCAAATTGAAAGCAACAAATATGGCGTTGGAACTATTGAGTCTTACCAATCCCGTGTTCAAGAGCTATACGTTCTGGACAGGTGTTCTGGTGATTAAAATGCTGGCGATGGCGCTGCTCACCGGCATCCAGCGCTTCAAGACCAAGGTGAGAGAGGGGAGCAGGGAAGCAGCTGGGTCAAAGTCCAAGTCAAACATAGTGAAAGCGTTCGGCAATCGGAAGAATTCAATATTAATGTACGCGTTTGGCGTTTTTGTGTTCGTTTTCAGACATTCGCCAATCCCGAAGATCTGATGTCCCCCAAGCTGAAGGTGAAATTCGATGATCCCAACGTGGAGCGTGTGCGACGTGCGCATCGCAACGATCTCGAGAACATTCTGCCCTTCTTCATCATTGGCCTGCTCTACACTCTGACCAATCCCAGCGCCTTCCTTGCCATCAATCTGTTCCGTGCCGTTGGCATTGGTCGCATCGTTCACACTCTGGTCTATGCCGTTGTTGTTGTTCCTCAGCCCGCACGCGGTCTCGCCTTCTTTGTGGCGCTGGGAGCGACAGCTTATATGGCTCTGCAAGTGATCCTCGCTGGCGCCTTCTAGGCGATGATTGTATAATTAATGTGGATAGCAATTAAGTTAGCACAGCACAACTAATATTCGAAAGTCGATTTTACTGTGTGGTACGGGCTTTTTTTTTATATTTGTATTTGCATATTAAATACAGCTTATTACTAACGAGTTGCTTTTTTTTTCGCTATTCAAAGTGTTTGCACACTTTCAAAATTAAATCTGTTATCGATTTCACTTGGCTTATCAAAGTTGATTTGCCTATCGATGTCAGACACGATTCTTCATCTAAAACATCAAGCAGTTGACATGATTTGGTCATCCAATCTAATCTATGCACGTCGCTTGTGTATTTTGTCATACTCATCGTTACTTGGCAGTTCGATCAACATATCGAAATACTCTGCAGCAAGCAGTGACAGGCATATTGTGCGGCCCTGGTTGCTGCCTAAATTGCACTGCTTGACGAACTATAATGTGGGCAAAATTGCTCATGTCTATATATACTTTAAAATAACCTGTTCAAAAGTAGCAAGCCTGAAATAATATAATTTTTTAAAAAAAGCAACCGTCGTGTGAGCAATTGTGACATATTAAATAATTTATTTAATAATCATCAACTCTCATTTCGAATAAATATGTAATTTTAATGCCAAGCTGCAGCAAAACAAAAAAACAATTCAAATGCAGCGCCTTCTCTGCACGCACAAACTCAAAACAATGTGACCAAGCTTGTATTTATGGTCGTGGTATATTTTGTATATTTTTCGTATAGAATTGGTATATTTTGAAAATGAAGTTGTGGTCACGCTGATCGCCATCGCTTAGATTCGGACAGTTAAATATTTTTTTATTTGTTACAATTGTAAATTGTTCAAGTTGCATTAAATGTAAATCACAATTATTAGAATTAGCGCAAGTACGTGGCACACACAAAGTTAACTACGTGTACATATGAGACGTTACTAGAAGGTATGTATTTATTTTGTACGAATTTACGTAGTACACACACACACACACACGCAACGTACGCATACACACATACAGGCCAGGCCCAAGCAGATTCGCCTTGGGAGGAGAAAAACAATATAAACACATATTTCGAGTTGAAGTTAAAGCAAACGGCTCATGTGACGCCAGGCAGCAAAAGTGCCGAAAACAAAAAACGACATGTACAAATTGATTGGCATTCGTTTGTTGCGACCAAAACAATCGAAACAGCAACAACAATAACAGTAGCAGGATTTGCAATTGTGTGTGTATTTATGGTGCGCGTATCCACACACACGCACACAAGTGTTTGCTGCATATGTATTGCATGTGCATGTGATAGGCCATCGTAGTATTCGTGTGCACTACGCCACACACACATGCAGAATCGTACATACATATCTATATGCAAAGTACACATACATACATACAAGCTGAAAGCTCGCCTCAACGCATACGAATACAACTACAACTATGATTAGTGTTAGCTAAACGATAAACGGTAAATGGTAAACGGTACTCGCAGGTACGCAGCCCCGATATCCGGAACTGATTGCGACTTCGAGGGCTTTAGGGGGCATCAGGTGTCGTCGTCGCTGTTATCTTCGAACGCAATAAATATCACGCGATTTACGCTTGTTCCCTATACAAACAGATGATCGTCATCGCCATCGTCATCGCCGTTCTAAACCCGACTCGAACATAACGATGACATCGAGTGATGCAATAGGCGCCGTTAATGTGTTAATTCCGTTTCAAACTTTAGACCCCAAAACCAGCGATGTCTCGACTATTGACTATTGACTATATAGCCTTCATTGATTGATATGTGTGTATTTCTGTATAACGAAAGTTGTATGAATAATATATTTTTCAATATAGTTCTTCAGTCAGGCATTCCACTTTGCACCCATCATTTTTGCAGTGTGAGTCCGAGGTAAAGCTCCTCAAACGGGGGGTACGGATCCCTTAACTAACGTGTCGGAAATATACACGCACAGTGACCACCATAAACCGGGAGCGGCCGAGAGCTTCTCGGACTCTCGCTCACACACCTTGGAATATTAAACTTACTGACGTGGACTTGCATTATTCAACTGCGACATGTCCTTTGGGCTTGTGGACGATCGTGTTGGCCATCTGATAGAGGCAAAAACCTGTACATTGATGGAACGCCAAGATTGAAGGCAATACCAGCGCGTAATGGCGCAGTCGAGAAGGCAGCCGGAGAACCAACAGCTCCTAATGCACTGCAGCACAATTCACCTAAACGAAGCAAGTCCAAGTGCTGGGAATGCCTCTGCAGAGAAGCTAAAACATACCTTTAGGAATGGTTTACAAAATATTAATGGGGAAGCCTGCTGTCCAGAGCAACTTGGTTCTATTGAGGATACTCTATTTCTACAACCGATTCTGTCGCTGGTCCCAAAAATAGGAGCTACCCCCTTATGCAAAAAAAAAAACTGGAAAATTAGGTACAATAAAAGGCTATCAAAGTTCTGAAAGAGCTGCAGCGTCGAGAACGAGTCAGAAGCCCAGAGTAGATTCCTTCCGCGAAGTAGAACTTCATAGCCCAAGTCTAAGTCCCGGGGAATGGAGTAAACCTCTCACAACTTTCCCTCTTCTAGTTTAAATTATTGAAGAATGATAATCTGGATGTGCAGAACCCTGATAAAAGGGTTTCGCAAAAAATCCGTGTTTAATTAAATGAATTAAATTGAATTATAGTTTCTCAAATAGAAAAATTTTTAAATAGGATGGTAAGAAGTTTCTTTTCGGTACTTGCCTTAAAAATGCTATACTATTTACGCTCTATAAAAAAACACACACACACACAAAAGTTGTTTTCACACGAATTAAATTTAAGTATCGCACAATTGCCGTTGATTACGCCTGCGACGATAAATGATAAACGTGCGTAGCTACACGCACACCACATGTGATGTGTCTGTCTGTGTGTGGGAGTTGCTTTAACATTCGTACAAGATTTTCATAGATATAAGTTGTAGTTCTGTGAATATCGAAGCGATGCGACAATGTGTTATCTATAGTGAAGGTTTTTTAATCGTTACTCTCTTCAAATACCCACAGTAAGGAATACTGTCCAAACAAATAATACATTTAGATCATTCCGAATTTCTGATGACTGTTGTTAATGGTTTTTATTCGTGGCGAGTTGGACTTTACAACTTTTGTGTTATCTTTGGAAATACAGTTTAAAGTTTGATGATAAATCATTTAAGTGATTTAGTGATAATTAAAACATTTAGTTGGCGTTGCGTTTATCGAAGTGTTTTAGACGCAAATTGAAGTCGCTTTAGGCATAAATTCTAAACTCTATTTTCGAACTCTTTGGCGAGTTGGGCCCCAATCACATCATCATCATCATATAGACAAACATATGCATCGGCAATCGGAAGCTGAGAAGCACTTTGGTTCGTTCATTGACCGCTTGGTCTGGAAACGTGTCCACTATTGATTGGCGCGACAGCCGAGTATTTGTGGGCTTTCAGCCCAACGTCCCCCAAATAGCTCCTAACGCCCGCCCGCCTGCCACACATTACCAATTAGCCAACACACTTGTAGGTTCACAGCAATATAGTCTTTATGTACATATATCGGTTTCGGTTTCAGTTTTCGGTTTCTTTGCGTGCTTTTGTTTGCAGTGCACCTGCAGCTAATGACCACATATTTGTTATTGCTATTTTTAGAGCACGCATCCAACACACAATCCAGCCAAGCGGGACACGTTGTCGAGACACAGTTGTAGCGACGTGCAAGATGGATGGAGCCACAGCAACAGCGCCTTCGGCACCAGAACTGCCCACCACATCATCAGCAACATCACTAGGCGATGGCAGCAACAATAACGCCGTCGACACTGAGAATATTGGCTGGGCCAGGGATAGAACTGAAAGCACATCGGAGCTGCGACAACGGGCAACGTCGTATTCCTTCACCGGCAGCGCACTGGCCAGCGGCAACATTGCGGACCTCAATGAGACTGGCGGCACTTCAGCTGGAGCGACACTCTCGTCCACGTCCACGTCAGCGCCAACGTCGACGACGACACCAACAGCTGAGAACAGCAGCAGCAGCAGCAACAGCAACGACAAAGACAGGGAGCAGGATGAATCGCTGTACGAGTGCAATATTTGTTTGGACACAGCCAAGGATGCGGTGGTCAGCATGTGTGGCCATCTATTCTGCTGGCCCTGCTTGCATCAATGGCTGTTGACGAGACCCAATCGCAAGCTCTGTCCCGTCTGCAAGGCAGCCGTTGACAAGGACAAAGTCATACCGCTCTACGGTCGCAACAGCACCCGCCAGGAGGATCCACGGTAATTAAAACAGAGCCCCAAAATTTATGAATATATTATTAACGATATGTTATGTTTGGCCGACAGCAATAAGGTGCCTCCACGTCCCGCCGGACAGCGCACAGAGCCAGAGCCAGCACCAGGCTTCCGTGGCTTTGGCTTTGGCGACGGCTTCCAGATTTCATTTGGCATTGGTGCTTTTCCTTTTGGCTTCTTTACGTCAACGCTTAACTTGGGCGAACCACGTCCGGCACGTAAGTCAACTGCACTAAATCCGAGATCATTCAATTTTAATAATTACAATTCTTTTGCGACTTGCAGCTGCAAACCGTGGAACCACACAATACGAGGATGAGCAGACACTGTCCAGACTGTTTCTGTATCTCGCCTTTATCTGCATCGGTTGGCTGCTATTTGCCTAGCCATCTATTCCCAATACAATGGACACAACACCTACAAAACCACATGAAGAATTCGAAGTTACAACAATGCGAACCGTGACTACAGCAAGAACAGCGAAACAGTCAATGCTAAACGTACAGAACAGGAGCATGGTCCTTGACCAGCCCTCTGCATCCGCTCCATCCACAAAATTCCAGCAGTTGCATTCTGCTTGTGGTGATTTCACGTTTTTGCTGTCTGTAAATTTTATTTCATTTGTATCTTTCGGATATTTTTAAACGAAACAAATTGTACATTTTAAATGTTTTTGCGTGCTAAAGTTGCAGCAACGGAGAAAGGATTCGTGTTTTAAACACAACAATTATGATCGTGAACAACATTACTACATATAATCAATTATTTGCATACACAATCCTTTCGCCTTGTACTTTGAACGCAAATCAAATTCAACATATTATCGAGACATGTATTGTATAAATTAATTAAATCATAAAAGAAAAACGCCCAAAAATACAAAAAAAAAAAAAACAAAACACAAAAGCAGAAAAAACGTTTAAAAGACAACAAAAGAAACGTAACTTTAAAACAGTCATGGGATTTATATTGTATAATGCCCACGTGAATTATTTACTCAGTTGCTGGCGTTTCCGTTTAATGCAAATTATGTGTGTGTGTAAATGTAACAATAAACAATAGTTCGTGGCAATATAAATGTGCGAGTTGTCTGATTTCGCTGCTGGAATCCTAGAACTAAGTCTACAGAGCGACCTTTGCCACAGTTGATTATAAATAAATGGTTTTAATTTCGATTTAATTGAGTTAAACCTCTATGTGGATCACAAATGGAGATGTGGAGTATATTTCTTAGCGGACCTTTTCAAATTACATATTTTTCACATTGTCGTTATTTTATATTTATTTAATTAAATCGTCGGCGGAAAATCGTTTTGTTCGATTGCTGTTTTCGATGTGGAATACACAAGATATTAACAGCATGTTATTAAATTATTCGTCCTAGATATATGTATGTATATTTGAAATTTTCTATAGCCAATAAATTTATTTTAATTAATTTTAACTTTCAATAGCTATTTTTCCAGTTGAGCAAATGTTATAGACTCTATGATTAATCCAATTACTTTTCTTTGCAATCATCATAAGACATGAATAAAGCTAATAGGAATTTTGTGTTTCCAGTGCAATAAAAGGCCATCAGTTTTTGTTTTTAATATATTAAAATTTTTATTAATGCATTTCAGTGTAAAAATTAAAATGACACATTTTTTCCTTACGTAAATTTCACATGTTACTTTCTCCCTTACACGAGCTCGTTCGCTTCCTTGCATTTTGTTGAACGATAAATATAAAACAAAATACATATACATATACATTTGTATATATTGTATATAGTATATACTATTTTTTTCGCTTTTTGTATTTTTCATAGATTGCAATCATTTATGTAAATATAAGTAACTGCAATTTTATTGTTTTACATATTCACTGTTCATCCTTGATTTGTTATTGTTTTCAGTTTATCAGTTATCTGTATATATCTATTTATAAATTTATTAATAATTGATTTAAGCACTATTATTTGCTGCTGCTGATGATGATGAAATTGATGTATGTTTTTCATGCTGATGTCAATGTTTACTGCTGCTGCTGCTGCTGCAGTTGATGATTGATGATGAATTCAATCTTGCTTATTATGTAGTAGAGTGTCTGCATAAATTACAGTGTACTTCACACAACAAAATTACATTTTCTATTTAGCAAAACCCAAAAAAACATAACTTAAAATTTATATCGGACTGAAGGAGGGGGGGGGGGGGGGGGGGATGATATGCTGGAGTAGGTCGATAGGAAGGACTCTATTAAAACATTACACATGTCCTGCTTTTGCACATATATTTAGTAACTCTATGTGTACATGGATTTGCTTACAACAAATTGTTATTGCATATTTCTTTTTGTTTTTCAATACGAAACTGAAGTTGAACTTTGAACAAATTAAAATGTTTATTTGAATTTAGTATAATATATTTGTGCAATTTGTCGAATTTCTCAAATTGGTTTTAAAAACTAAGTAGCTCTCCGTTTGCTTTGTGGTAGGGATTGATTGATTGATTGGTTGATTGATTGATTGGTTGTTGTTGGCTGGCGGGAAGGTGGACGGGGGGAGAGGGGCATAATATACAACAAATATGTATTAAACTAAGTTCTTAAATGTGGACACTAATTTGAGTGTTAGCTACTCATACTGTACGGATTCATATCGATTCTTAAATAATGTGAGATTTAGCATTTTGAAGAAAGAAACCAATCGAACTGAAACACAACCACCATGCTGACATATCCTGTAGTATTACGTTATATTTCTGGATTTGACTTGGAAATAAATCGCACACAATTTGCATTTGCTCGTGATTGAAACAAGTGGGCGGCACGGCACGCCCCTTGGCTTGTAATACTTTGCTTCTGTTAGGCACTATTTTATTTCATTTCATTTCATTTGCATTTTACGTTTACTTTATGCAGTTACATTTTAAGTTCATTTCTTTGTAATTTGTAATTGTGTAACTGTTTCGTGATTAAAAATTTTTAAAATAGTATTTTCTTATTCTTTCGATTTATTATGTATTATTGTTACATTTTACCCCTTTTTCAAGTATGTGTGTGTGTGTGTGTGTGTGTCATTTATACTAATATTTGTATGATCAAAGTTCTTCTTCAATATTTCTTACTATTGTATTTGTTTTTCAATTATTGTTTATGCGATAAATGTACAAATTTCCCATCTCTGTCACTCGCTCCCATTCTCTCTCTCTCTCTTTCTCTCAATCTCTATCGCTATCTCTCTCTATCTTTCTCTGTCGCTCTGCATATGAATTCATTTCGTTTCGATTTTGTTGCATGCAGTTTGAATTTCGTTTAATTACTAACAAAAAAAATGCGTATTTGTTTTAATCGTACAACAACGAAATACTTTACATTTATAAATATGTATTATACTTTCTTTACCTTTATATAGTTTAGTTTAGTTGTAGTTTTTAGTTGTAATTTATAGTTTGGCCTTAGTAGCTACATATACATACGAAAACGATGCTATTTTACATTTACAATACATTTGTTTTACTTTAATTTAGTATTTGTTTATTTTTCTCTTCTCTTCACTTCACTTCACTTTTTTTTTTTTTTTGTTTGCTTTGTGGGTTTTTTTTTATTTTCATTTCGTTTCTTTTTTTTATTTTACTGTAATTGTAATGCTTTGTAATTATCGGTGTAATTCGCCAAGTTTGCTGTCGCAATCCCTTGGATTCGAACCCAAAAGCAAAAGCTGCCAACCGATCACCATCGGCATCGACCGCGTATCCTTGCAAGGAGCACAGCAAAATAGCACGGATTTTGTTGAGGATTTTTGATATATGGCATTCGATCACGAGCAGCCTTCGGAACTGGGTCGAGGCAATGTTGGGCTGTTGGGCTATTGAGCTTCTTGTTTTTGGGGAATGCCGAATGTCGCAGAATTGCGAGAGCACTTGAGAGACATTCAATTTGTTCTTGGTTGTAGTTTGTTTTTTTTTTTTTGTGTTTTTTTTTGTGTTTTGCTTTTCGTATAGATCTGCGTATAATAATGCATTTAAATCAATAGTTAATCATTTATATAACGGTGGATCGTTCGATTCATGCTTAAATGAATTGTTTTACATATACATATACGTTTATACTATAGTTACATACATCATAAGTAGAAATAGAGAAATAACATCGTGGTCACCACACGCACAATTCCCTCCTCACGCATGCCTATTGATTTTCCAATCCTTCTAATTTGTGTGTGTGTGTGTGTGTGTGGTCATCTTGTTGTAGTATTTGTTTTTGTTGTTTCTTGTTAACAGTCACTTGAGAGAAATAATGTGTACGCAATTTTCGAGTTTGATTCTGATTCTGATTCTGATTCCGATTCTGTTGTGCATATTTCTTCGAACTCCTCTCTTCAATGCACTCTCGCAGCTCAGCTCAGCTCAGCTCAACTAATCCTATCAAAACCTAACCTGTGTCCTCGACTGCCTGTCGTCGTCTGTCCAGCTGTCCAGCTGTCAATTCATTGATGTGTGTGTTTTGTGGGGCTTAAACAACTTGGCGCTTTTACATTTAATTAAAAATAAAACTAATGTAATATTACTATACATTATTTTCGCGTAATTCTAATAGCTATGAACAAACAAAAAAAAAAAAACCAAAAAAAATTATGATAGTATAGAAATACAATATGTTCTTGTTTTTTTTTTTGTTTTGTTTTGTGTTGTACAATATGATTTTAAAATTGCAGTTAAAATTAGGTGTTAATTTTGTAATTTTCTGACAAAATTGCAAAAGAAATCAGCGCACGACAACGGCTTCCATTTTACATTTCAAAAAATAGCAAATAAAATAATTAAATAAAAACAAAAAGAAATAAAAAAAAAATACAAATACAAATTACACACAAAAAATATGTTTTAAGTAACTTTGAGATCATTTAAATGTATTTTTTTTCATGTATGTAAATATGTATGCAGAATTTTACGTTGTTTCGATGACAGTTGATGCCAGGCAAAAAAAAAAAAAAAAAAAACTCTCGAACAGCTTCCGACAGCGTCGCAGTTACAGCCACAGCAACACATGACACACAGAACAGATACAAATACAATACAAAATACATGACAGATAATAGATAATAGATATTTTCAGCTGGAGAGAGGATTGTCTCGTAGTCTTCTTAAAGGCAACATTCAATTGAGTTTCGAACAAAAACATATTGAATTCAAGGTACAGGCATAAATAAATCAATTCGTGTGCTGCATGTGTGAGTGTCCTTGACCTTCAATCTCTTCAATTGCTTTTCGTATGTGCCATGCGATTAACGGTCGCAGTCCGTGTCGTTGGCCGGCTCAACATTCGAATTGGCCGCCACATTGGCCACCACAGCCATGGCGGCTGCCACATTCACCTGCCGCAGCATGCGCAGCTCGTGTGTTGCCGCCGTGTCGCTGGCAGCAACTTCCTCGCCGGACACCTTGCCGACACCGATGCTGCTCAAGTTGAGGGCCGCACTCTCGGCAGCCGCATTCAACTGCGTGTACTCCTGAGCGGACAGTTTCAGAAACTGTTCGTAGGTGTTCAATTGCTGCTGCTCCACGTCGAACTGTTGCTGCTGCTGCTGTTGCTGTTGTTGCTGTTGCTGCTGTTGCTGATGGTGTTGCGGCTGCTTGCTGCCGTTGCTGGCAACACAAACGCTGTAGGGCGGCGGCGGTGGACGGTCCTGGTAAGCGACATGTTGCTGCTGCTGTTGTTGATGTTGCTGCTGCTGCTGCAGCAATAGGTGAGTGCTGAGACGCGACTGTTGCTGCAATTGTTGCTGCTGCGGCTGATAGCTGTTGTCGGGCTGCACCTGCGCATACAGCACTTCGTCCACCTGCAGAGCTGCGAGTCGCTGCTGATGCTGCGGCGATGTTGGCGATTGCTTAATGATCGTCGAAACCGTTTCCTGGCTGCCTTGCAGCGCTGTCGTGCTGTGGCTTTCCTCTGCTGTTGCTGCCGTCGTTGCTGCTGCTGCTGTTGGATTTGTGCTGTTGCTGTTGCTGCTGTTGCTCTTGCTGGCATTGTTATTACTGTTGCTGTTGCTGCTGCTGTTGTTGTTGCTGGTACTGGTGTTATTGTTATTGCTGCTGTTGTTGTTGTTGTTGTGGCTTCTACTCGTATTGTTGTTGTTGTTGCTGTTGCTGTATTCGCTGATTTGTGCATTGGTGGGGTTCGCGGACAGAGTGGACGCTGCTTCGTGCAGCTCATGCTATTCCTTTATAAGGCGATAGATGTGGTGCGTGGTTCCCGTGTTCTGCGCCGCCACTTCAAACACATACGCTATGCATAGCAGTGTCTCTTCCGTTTCACGCGCTCTCATTACCTACCATACCAAATAGTTGATTATCATCTCACAGTTCAATAATATTATTCGATCGTTACTTACTTGCAATATTGTAAAGTTCTCGAGCACACTGTTCATCATGTAGCGTTCAGGTAAATTCTTCAGCTTCTGTATGAAATTGATCATGTACTCGCACATCGGCGAGCGCTGAATGCGATACACGTAGCGATTGTTCTCCAGGTGCGAATACTCCTTCTCCACCTTCTCCACAACCTGTTTGCCGAACGAGCAAACGATGGTCGAGCACACAAGCTCAATGTTCTCATTGCTTTCATATCTGATAATAAATTCGGGATCATCATTAATATCAATACTATTTAATTTATTTTGATGTACTTACTGGCTTGTGACGCCATAGAAATCACCCGATTCGTTGCCAGTCGTTACGTCCGTGTTGAGATCCGCCCAACATTTGACAAGGTAGAACGCATTCTGTGGACCCTTTTCGTAGAGATCTTTGAGACCGCCGGATTTCTCCGGGAATTTGTCAAATATTTGTCGAATGTCAACAGTCTGCAAGTGATTACATTAAACATTATTGTGTTCTCTTCACTCTGCATTCGCAATTACTCACCTCAAGTAGCGGATCGGAGAAGGATGGCTTGCCGCCCAGCTGCACGAAGAGATGTCGGTGATACTGTCGATGACAATGCAAAAATTTGAAATATATGCAAGTGAGAAGTGGACAGTCGAGTGTGAAACTGAATTATTCATCGAATCTAAGAAGTTTCCTCTCGATTAATTTTCAAATTTAATTAACAATCGTGATCAAATTTTCAGAATCTATTTACACAATCTTAATGTAATTAATCTGTATAGATGACTACAATTTAGTTGAATCAATCTAATACGTTTATTTTTGATTAACTTGAAAGTTTATTTTACAATCGCGATGTATTTCCATGATATCTGTAGTTTTTCTGAGAAACTTTGAAAAATAACTATTTAACCAATTTGCGTCTACTCTGATAGGGTTTTTCTGGGATTTCCCCAATCCCTATAGCGCATGCTGGATAAGAATAATATTGCTTAAATACCCCCAGAACTTTTTACTAATAATTTAAAATTTCATTATATTGGCAATCTATAATTTAAAATTGATAACTAAAAGATACTTTCAATATTTAATATTAATTTAATATCCATAATTTTTTAACTGGCTGGAAATTTGGCTTCTACAGATTTTATATTGTCTGGGAATATGAATAAAACTAAATTACTTTCAAACAAACTAAAAAGTTTCTAAACTTTTATGTTTATTTGACAATCGTGCTGAAATTTGCAGAATCTATTTAGGTTGTTAATGTAATTACTCTGCATTTTATTGCAAATCTATACAAGTTAATTTATAATAATGTTTCCAGAGTTGTCATATACAGATTTGATATTCTTTGAGATCAAGGTGTACTTGTAAAGAGTTGTGGCTACTTACGATCTCGTCTCTTAGGATATCCACGAAGGCCGTAAACTCGAGCAAGCGGAATTTGTGCGTGGCAATGGCACGTCCCTCCCATGGCAGCTGTGCGGGCGGAATACCGGCCTCGATTTCGCCGGACACCGCCGTCGAGGGTTTGCCCGGTGTGTAGGGCGCCTGGGCGAACGGCTTGATGCTGTAATCATAAAAACTATTGGTCAATGCAAATGCGATTTGTGTATATCGGGGCATTCAAATGGGGCAATGCAACTTACTCTTGCGATGTGCTCGGCTGTAGACCGGGTTGCCAAAATTGCTGCAGTCGCGAATAGTGGTTGGTCGGTGGAAAGAGAGAAAAATGCGAATATATTAATAAATTTGTGTGCAAATGTGGCAACAATTAGATGAAAGAAAAAAAAAAAGGAAAACAGCTGTATTTATTTACATATTAGAACACTAAGCTAAGCGCTAGTGGGGCAAAAACATCGAGTTACTATCGCGAAACTATCGCATCGATGCTTTTGCGTCACTATTTTGAAGCACGAGTTCGTTGAGTTGACATGGTTACACAGCAGATGAGATTGGTTGATTGATTGATTGGGCGATTGATTGATTGATTGATTGATTGATTGGCGAGCTCACTAAACGAGTATTACATACAAATACGAAACTAGTTACTAACATTGTTTGTTGTTAAATTACACACACAATTCGGCTGCAATTATTTCATTAATTTCGGCATGTAAAAAGCAAGGAGTCGATTTCAATGGGCAAGCGAGCGGGCGAGAGAGACAGAGAGAGAGAGAGAGAGAGTGAGAGAGAGAGCGGGCATTAAACGATGTCTGTCCTGCAGAAACACGAACAACACGAACAGATGAGATATAAAAATGTAGCAGATAGAGAAGAAAGCACATAAATGGGAGACGAGTAACAGAAACAAGATGAGCGACAAATTGCGTCCTAACTAAAGATCTGAGTGAATTGTTTGTTAATCGATGTGCAGTGAAGTTATCGACTTTGCAAATGATGATGTTATCGACGGCCGTGTTGAGTTCGATGTGGTGTGGTGTGCTGTGGTGTGGTGTGGTGTGTTGTCGGTTAGTTGTTCTGAGTGGTGAGTTTGTGGCTTTTGCTTAGCTTGGGTAAACTTGAACGCTTGCTTACGCCCGGATACAACGGCGGATGGTGCAACGGCGGCGGCGGCGGCTGTCGCCCCATCACCACGCCCCCCTCAGCCCCAGTCGGCGACACGCCACCTGTTGTTGTTGTTGTTGCTGCTGCTGCTGTCGTCGCTGCTGCTGCTGCTGTTCCACTCGATTGTTGCTGCTGCTGCTGCTGTTGTTGCTGGAGGTGATAGACTGCTGCAACGGCCGCTGCATGCTGATGATGTGGATGCGGATGCATGTGGTGCGGCAAGTTGTGATGGGAATGGTGGGCATTGTTGTTGTGGTGTCGCGGCGACAACGCTTCCGATGTTGCCGCCGTCGTTGCAGCAACAGCTGCCGGCGACTGTGCCACAGCAGCGGCAGCGGCGGCGGCGGCAGCTGCAGCGGCGGCAGCGGCAGCAGCGGCTGCCACGCCCATCTGGTGATGGTGGTGCGGATGTTGGTGGTGGCCATGGTGACTGTGGTGGTGCTGATGGTGGTGCTGGTGCTGGTGCTGGTGGTGGTTGTGGTGATGGTGGTGGCTGGGGTGGCTGTGGTGGTGGGGATGCTGGTGGTGGGCGGGATGCGGAAGATGCTTCGAATGGTGCACGCCCGCCGTCAGCGCTGAGGCCAGGGCAAGATTATTGGCCGCCTGGGCGGAGACAATTTGTGAGCTGGTCATGGAGCTCATGGCCTGCAAGGTCTGCTCTTTGTCATTGAGTAAATGCAAGGACACACCATTGGGTTCCTGCAAAAAGAGTTTCATTTCGTGATCGTGTCGTCTAGTGTCGTCTCGTGTCGTGTCGTGTCGTGTCGTGTCGTGTGATGTGTGGGGGGGGAAAAAATAAAAACTCACACATGGAGAACAGGAACAGGGAGTTTCAAATACCATATGCCATTCATTATGATCTCAACTAATACTCATACTCAACTTGCAACCGAGATACTCTTCCTTGCTTTTGCATGCTCAGATAGAGAGAGAGAGAGAGCGAGACTCGACTAATTGATTTCATATGTTTTTACTAGTAGGTAAAGCATGTGGACATTAGACGAATGCAAACTCCTCTCTAGCACTATTTGTATTTCATTATTATCTTATCATCTTTTTTTTTTTTTATTTATTTGGTTCTTGTGGTCGTTGCTGTTGCTGTTCTAGTTGTATTTATGGAACATATTTGTTGGGCACACTTACGACTTTGATTTTGGCTTGGATTTCACGGAGTTTCCGCCGGGCGAGCACTTGGATGTGGGAGCTCACTTGTTTACGGGTTCTCGTCTTGCCGGTTCGCAATTTGATGTAACGCGCGATCAGCTCGTTGCGCCCTGCAAAAAACGACAACAACAAAAAATACAAATCAAGTTATTATCTCAATATACACATTTCATTCTATTGGTTGTGTTCTAAGGTTTTTGAACCCCCCCGAAATTCCAAAGCTGAAATTGTTGCTCCGAAAAAAGATGAAATAAAATGCCAAGCCCTTTAAACAAAAACAAAAAAAAAAGGTTTGGCTGCATAATTAAAATTTCGTTTGCCTTTCTTGCAATGAATAATTATGAATATTTTAGAGTGATTCCATATAAATATTTTGTGGAAACATTCCTTGCTTCAAATTTGACAACATTTGTTCAAAGTCAGACAGCCAAAGGATTGAACATGTTTAGTTTCGCATAATGCGGTCTGGCTGCCAAATGAATTGTGCAAGACGAGCAACAATTGAATGAGTGAATATATTGCAGGTGAAAGGAAAGGAAAGGAAAGGTTATGGCTTCAATCACTTGCCGCTTGAGTTGTGCACAAATTAAATTCAAAGCAGCCTGACGACGATTTTCACGTGTAAACTGAATCTCTTGTCTGCTCACTGATGTCACAGTCGCCGCTGGCGTCGCAGTCGCCGACGACGTCGCAGTCGACGTCGTTGCCTTGCCATTGGCCCGATTGTCGGTAGTCGTTGGTCGGGAATACAGAGAGAACTGGGAACCATCAGCCTGGGGCATCCTTTTCTTTCAGTTTGCTTGGCAGCCGCTTCCCATTCCCCTCCGCCCTCGCCCTCGCCCTGGCCCCCCCCGGCTGCCTGTAAGCGATCCAGCTTTTATTGTACACACGCTTATGCGTTCACTAATTACATTCTTGGCATAGTTTCAGTTCTAACCGAATAAAATTATTTTCAGCGACTCAAACCCCGTCGCACAGCCAACCAAACCAAACCAAACCAAGCCCAGCCAGCAAGCACACGCATATTGCCGCATCCCCTTCCCCTCTGCCCCTTTCCCTGCCCCTGCCCCTTCTCCATTCCATTCTGCTGCCTCCTCCGGCACTGACAACTTTGGGGGATGAGCCGGCTTGGCTGTGAGGACGTCTAAGAATTACTAGCACGCCGCACAGACACACTTTGGCAGAGCCAAAGTCAAACCATTGCAAGCAAATCCACCCAGGGAGGCAAGTGGCAGCCAGGGAGGCAGGAATGCCAGGGAGGCAGGAATGCCAGGGAGGCAGGAATGCCAGGGAAGCTGAAGTGCTTCGACTGTGTGGGAGTCAGTGATACAAAGTAGCTGCGATTGAAATGGAGCCAAGACGATGGCGAAGCAGCGAATTCAAATTGAGCTAGTTCGATGAGTCAGAAAATCAAATTTAAAAAAATATATAGTACATATATATTTTGAGCAACTTCAAATAAATGCTAAAGAAAATTAAAATCAATTCTAGGTGCAGCAAATAATTATTTTTTATAGTCTACATTTTGTAATAATATTATAGTTCATTTAAAAAAAACTAATTTTGTGAACAACAAGTTTAAAATGTAATTTAATATGCTAAACGTTTTGCTCAATAAATCATATGTGATGAACTTCCTTATAAAACATGTTTAAAAGACTTTGGAATAAATAAGATTTGTAACAAAAGCAATAACAAGAAAGACTTTTAAATACTTGAGTTGAGTACATTAACTTTAATTTGAATTTACTTTTTTTTATATATTTATTTCAATTTATTTGCATTTATTGAACTGTTATATTTAATGAAATTCGTAATTTGAATGTTCGCAATATATATTTTTAAATAAAACGACAGCTCAAAGCAAGAAGTAAAACTAAGTATAATTCAAGTTGTTCTGTAATGGATAATTTCAATCACTTAAAGTTTAATTTTCAGCAAAAATCTAGTTGTTAAAGTAAGTTCAGTTGAGCTGAGAAAAGAACTAGTTGCCTGGAAATTAATATGAATTGTTAGCATTCAGGCGTCTGACTTTGAGTGTGTGCAACCCTTAAAACGAACGGATGCCAAGAAACATCCCGAGTGCTCAACACACATACAGAGAAAGGCGCGAACAATACGCAGATACTTAATATGAATGAGAAAAGAGAGAGAGAGAGTGAGAGAGAGTGAGAGAGAGAGCTGCATTTCAATTTCTTTACGCTTTAAATCTTAGCAAATCGATGGGCCATGGCCCAAAAAAGGAAGAGCGGAATTCAAATGGAATTTATGGCAGAACTTTGTGTGCGACACAAATATGCATGGCGAGTGTGTGCGAGTGTGAGCGAGTGTGTGCGAGTGTGGGTAAAATGGATAGTGTGTTTTACTTTAATTATAAGGAATCGTTTGGTTCCGCTTGCATGACTAATAGAAATGAATCACGATAAGTAATTCACAGTGAATCAGATAGAAACCACAGCGCTCTCGCTGGCTCTATTCGAATCCCATCTCAAATACCCGTTCGTTGTATCTATGAATCGATTCACAGTTTCACACATGTAGATTTGAATCAATTAGGGCCAAGTGCAAGCGGCCGATGATGATTATGATGCGAATACTTTTTGCTGTTTGCTATCAATTGAATTGCTTCTCTATCTGCAAATCGAAATTGTTAATTATTTATGTGATAAACTGACCTCAAGGTTTATTGCAGTTCGCATTCAATTGATAGATGGCGATAGGTGCAACTAATTGAATAAAGTGTCGCTGCTTCTCAAATCTAACGAGAATCGGCTCGACTGCACGATACCCCTCAATAATGTTGACTAAAATTGACGCTTTTTCTTCGCTCACACACGCAGATGATAAACGAATAGATTCATGCAGATGTTTAACGTACTCGTATTCAAATGTGACAAAGGTTAATCAGTCAATTGAAGTGGCGCTACAATTCAAATCATTTATGCATAAATACATAAAATGATCGTACGACAACAACTATGTATAGTCCACAGTGCGCAGAGCATATTTAATTAACAGATATTTTTACAAGTTCACAAATAATATTTTATTCAACATAATTTTATATAAAACTTGTGTTTATTTTACAAATCTGTAACATTTTAAAATTATGCAATATAAAAACAAAATAATCCTTTTCAATTGTAATGCTCACAATTTTTTTTGTTTTTTCTTTAAAACATTTCTACTCAAAATATTTGGAAACCTCGACTCCTAAAACAGTTCAATAAATTCATAAAAAGGGAAATTGAATAAATGCATTTAGTTCATTAAAATTCCTTGCATAATCAATGCTACATAATAATTGAGTTTGCAGGCTGCAAAAAAATGGGAATATTATTTGTAGTGCTATGTGGCGTCGTGTCCATTCAAAATCAGTGGACGAAGCTAATCGAGAGAAGCCGCAACGTGGATGTGCATGCCACCATGTGGAGAGGGGCATGCAACATAATAAGCCAAGTCGCCACTGGCAACGCTGCATATTTGTGGCAGCAGAGGGATGTGGTGGCTGCGATGGCTGAGAGCTGAAAGTTTTAGGCCACAATTTTCACAGGCTAAAGGACGAAGGACGAGGGATGGAGGATGGAGGATGCAGCTGTCCATCCGCCATGTCATGTGTCATAACCAGCGCCAGTTCGCTGCATTTCTTCTCTCTCTCTCTCTCTCTCTTTCGCGAGTGTGTGCGAGGGAGAGAGACTGTGTAAATATTTGGAAAATTAACAACCAAACAATGGTTATATTTTCACACATAACGCAGCGACGTCACACTGGCCCCGCCCCGCCCCCCCTTTTGCAGTAGGCAGGCAGTTGTCCCGTTGTCCCGTTGTCTCGTGTTTAGCCTGCAGCCGAAAACATTCTGCCAATTTTGCAACAACAGCAACAACGTCGCGTGTTTTTCTCGTTTTTACTTTGGCTCTGGCTTTGGCTTTGGCTTCAGCTCCAACAGCGAACAACTTTTGCAGCTGGCGGGCGGCAAAGGAATTCCCGTAGTGGCTGCGGCTGCATTAGCCACGTGTTGGCAATAAATATAAGTTTAGTCGCCTCTTGTCACATCGTTTCGCATATTTAGCGCCGACAGAGACAGTGCGGGACAGAAGCAGCGAGAGGGAGGGAGAACAAATCGATTGCACAGACTGAAATGCATAAAGCACAGAGCTTATGTAATCCAGAGCCAAAATACATTTAAAATAAAATTAATTTATTTGAAATATTTGTTATTAAAATTGAGGAAATTTGCTGCAGTTCTCCTTCAACTATACCGAAACTATCAGATCTAACTTGTAATCAAGCAATTCCTTAATAATAATCAAATTTCCATTCTAAAACTATGTATCTGAAATTCAGATTCAGAATTATTATTATTTATTTTTCAACTGTCTGCATTAATTTATATGTAAGCTCTCCAAGTCGTATGCTTAATAATAATCACACATTTATTTTCAAAATATTTCGTTTTATTTACACTCCCAATCGTATACTTATTAATATTTACAATTCGACTGTGAAAATATTCGATTTCATTTGAATGCAAGCGCAAATAGACGTATGCTTAATAATAATCACACTTCCATTCTGCAATTATATGAATTAATTCGATTTCAAAGACTCCTAGTCGTATACTTAATAATATTCACACTCCCACTCAAAAGCTATCTAAAATTATTTGCATGCAAATACTCCACATCGTATACTCAATAATAATTATACCTCAATTTCTTCACTATCTCATTTCATGCCATTTACCAGTCGTATACTTAATAATACTCATACATTATGAAACTATCGAAATTAATTTGTATGCAAAAACTCCACGTCGTATACTCAATATTAATCATACTCCCATTTCTTCACTATCTCATTTTACTCCCATCACTGGTCGTATACTTAATAATACCATTGCTCAACTATCTAGTATAAATTTTATACCAACAGCAGTATTCTTTGTATTAAGGATGAAAATGATTATACTACAAAATGAATAAAGTAAATAAAATAAAGAAAATGAATTAAATAAATAAAAAATAAAATAAATAAAATAAAGAAAATAAATACAAATTGAAGAAATATGTACAAAAAGAATGCTAGCAATTACTCTTTATTATTATTTTGTATCATTTAGAAAGTATTTGTAATATAATGTAATTTAATTAGTAAAATGAAAATGGTTTATAACTTGTGCCATAATTAATAAGCTTGAGCTTATAGCATTAGGATGAATATAGATCAATAAGCCTGCAAGTATTATATTTTTAAATTATTGCAATATCAATATTAATTCAATTTAGACCCAAATTAAATTTTAGACTCTGCAATAATACTCAGTTAATTCTATCAGCTAAATTTGATTCATTTTGCGCTCTACTTTTGAAGATAGAAATCGATTTCTAAAACGATTATATGTTGTTCTTCAGCGCGCAGGTTTCGTGATTAGCCTTTTATGAGCACAAATCGTCTGTAATTAATCAACTTGCCGAGCTTATTAATTAATCCCCTGAAACATATTGCGAATCAAGGTAGTACAACGAAAAGCGAGAAATGCCCAAGGCGATGCTCGGCTCACAAATGTATGCTATAAGCACGGCTGTGACCACAATCCTTGGGGGTGCCGGACAACTAAACAAATCACTCGTATTTGTTCCATTTAGAGTCAGGTCCCCAGGTGGGCGCCGAAAGCCGAACGCCGAAAGCCAAAGACCAGAAGCCAGAGCAATGAAGGTGTCAGGCTGTGCTCGCGGCAAGGTAAGCAGCAAAGTGAAAAGTGAAAATTAATTACTTGCTTAAACACAAACACAAATACAATACATTGAGGCAGCACACAATAAAAGGACGACGGGATACGCTGGCAACACAAAGCACAGGACGCACAGGACACACAGCGAGACGGACAGGACATGGCTGGCATTTTGGGCCAATGGGCGGTCTGGCCAAAACACAGATCGGGGCGAGAGCATAACATGAAAACAATATCCTCTGGGACATAAATTACAAAACTTGTTGTTTATGCGTGTAGACGTCTCGAATAAAACACGCAGGATGCAGCAGGCTGTGCCTACCTTTTGTCTGATCTCAGCAGCCAGAGGAGGAGGACGAGGAGGACGAGGAGGAGCGGGAGCTGTGGAAAGTGGAAAGTGGGCACAATTTGCTGTCGTAATTCCATTGAGCCGCCATTTGGGTGCGGCTAACAACAAACAGCGCAGACAGCTAAAGAAGACAACGCTTCGTGTGTCCTTTTGCCTTTTATTATCGTCCCTTTCACGCTCGCAATTTAAGTTGTCAGCACATTTGGAGCGGCTAAAACGTTTCGCCGCACACGGTGTCAAACTTTGAGCGCCATCGCTTGCCTGTTGCCATTCCCAAACCCCAAACCCCAAACTCGACTCCAACTCCAACTCCAACTCAACTCAACTGAACTGAACTCAGCCCAGCCCCAAACGCGGCTCAGCTCAGCTGAGTGTTTGGCCCACCTCAAAAGCCTTTTCGCCCCTCTTCCTCCCTCTCGCTGTCAGGCCACTGAAATCAACCTGGGCACAAAGCGCTTTGACACAACTTTCAGCTCAAGGTTCAAAGTACGGAATTTATGTTTTCTTTCCACGGGCCGCCGCAAACATACGCCAAAAAAAATGTATATATATGTAACATATATATAGCAGAGCAAGAATTTCTAGCTGTGCGGCAGCGAAACACGACTGCCAGATACCCTGTAATGTAAGTTGTTCTTAAAAGTGCGAAACGGAATAAATGCGATGTCTAATCATAAAAGTAAAAAAGATTGATCAGAAATATTTCCGAGTTAAGATTTAATATAAATTATGTATAATTTGAACAAGTAAATACATGGAAATTGAATTACATTTAAATAGATTTTTAAATGTACAATTAATATCTTTAATATCAATTATCTATAAATTGGACAAAGAAATTCTCAAAAAATTGAATTGCATTTAAAAAGATTTTAGCGAGTACAATCAATATAATTTAATTGAATTTGCCCTAGACAATTAGAAATATATTTAAGTTCAGTTTTAATATAAATCATATATAATTTGGACAAGGAAGGACAAGGAAATTGAATTACATTTAAAGTGATTTTAAAAGTTGCAATTAATATAATTAAATTGTATTCGTACTAGACAATTGTTTCTTAGTTAAAAACTGAAAGACTTTGTTTTAAAGTTCAGCCTTTTCTATTAATGATAAATAATTTGACAAGGCAATTAAATTCTTGAAATATTTTTATTATTAAATGATGTCTATTTCTTTAATAATTCATTTAAAAATGATGAAAAATATATTCAATTAATTTATTTCAATATTTAAATTATTAATTCTTTAATTGATATTTAGTGAATTTTTTGAAAATTAAAATAGTGGTGACCTTTATCTGAAACCTTTTAGAATCATTTATTTATTTATTGCCAGTGACGTTTATTTAATGCAATTAATCGTGTATTGTGATGCCATCACTTTATGGATTAAAGACTAGATTAAATCAAATGCCAACTGGGCAGACATCAGATCGGATTGAGTTTCGTGTGCAGGGTATAAGAACACAAAGCACAAACACAAACACAAACAACAACAAATAAAACCAACAGCGGCAACCGCAAAATTCCTGTTTGTTTTCTCTTTTACGTCACCCCCCGATGCACCCACACACACACACACACGCACGCAGAAATAGAGAGAGAGAGGGATATAGAGAGAGAGAGAGAGGGGACGATGTAGGGACGAGAATCGGTGAAACTTTTGTGGGCACTTTGTCGTGAAATTCATAGGAAAGCAAAGCGAAGGGCTTAAGTCTGTGCATATTGTAGGCAACATTTATTGCAGCCTGTATCTGCACATGGTTATAGATTGTAGATCTGAATGATATTGCAATTATATGGCGAGTACTTACCATACATTTTGCCCTCGTCCGATAATATGATTTTCCTGCGTCCACATGGTGGATATATTGACAGTGCCTCTTGAAAGCTTTGCTCAATGTCCGGACTCCAGACTCCCTCGGCATCGGCGGATGACAAATCCTTTTCGTCCTGCAATTGCCCAAACATTAATGTCACTTATCGAGTCACATTCGATATGAGGGTGCAATAAGAATGATAACCAGACATTCGATTCGCATTCAATGCGACACAAAATCGATGGGTAAAAACGCCCCAAAAAGGATGCATATTTTATGACAAGTTCCATTTACATTTTGTATTTCGTTTAAAGGAATTCGCCTTGTTCTGTTTCTCACACTCATTTCATATTCCTCAGAAGTATTTCAAAAGCCACAAGGCGGCGAATTAGAACTGCATTAACTATCAACTCACAGCGTGTGCCAAACAAATTCGACTTTTTACTGGTCACGTGTGGAGCTAATCAATCGATTTTCATAACGAATTTTCAAAATATTGTAAATTAAATGCTTAACAATTTTTAATGTTTTTTTTTGACGAAGAAGTTGTTTATGTAAAAGTTTAACCATGACATTGTAGAGAAGAATTTATAACTGGACATCGATTTAAATTCATAAATTTAATAGAAATGTAATCAAACTAAATAAAGTTGATTTCAAATTGCAACAGCAGAAATTTCGTAAATACGAAAAATTAGAAAAATATATTGTTCTTAGGAAAATAACAATATATCAATGCTTCTTTAATTAAGACAGCTTAGAACTGAAATTGTAAACATCAAGCTATGAATGGAATCAATTTTGCAGTCTAAGCGTGTTTTTATTAAAGAGAATGTTTATCAATGTTTTTGGATTGAAAAACAAATGAATTGTTAATGCATTTGCCTTTGAATACAAACCATTTTGAAGTTAACTTAAATATCAAACAAATTCTATTAAAAATTCTTCAGACTTTTAATTTAGTATATTTCAGCTTTAAGTCAAAGGAATTTCGAAAATGCTTAATTTGAAAACAATAAATAAACAAAAAATGATTAAATTATTTTAAATATTTTTTGATTGCAAATTTAATTGCAAAAATTAAGTTACGAATGTAAATCGATCTTGCAGTCTGGCGCGTTGATTTTAACCATTAAAATGATGAGAATTACAAATAAATTAAATAATTTTTACTATTAACTATATGCAATATTGATGGCGATTTTAAATACCAGTTAATGCTCGTAATGATCTCGAATATGTTGAGTTAAATGTTTTTGTTTTGTACTCACATCGCTCATGTCGCCAACATCCAAGTTTTTACTGTCCACCATGCTGCCATTTGTGTCTGCCGATCCCAGGGGACCAGGAGGACCGGCATTCACTGGTGCCCACGGGGATGGTATGTTGCCGGGTCCGACTGCAACGCAGAAGAAAGAAGAGAAAAGTTGGGATTAGTTGAGATTGTTGCGTGTGGCCATCGTCGCAGTTCACAATTTTAAAGTGCGATTCAAGCTTCATAAATCTGTGTCATCATCATCTTCATTACTGTTATTGTTGCTGTCGTTGTTGTCAGTCGGTGTGTGAGCGATGGTGTCGCCACCCTTAAACACACTCACAATTGTGTCCACAATCAACCTGTCTAACAGAAATGTTCGCTCGTGTCCGGGGTGTTGATATGCATTATGAATTTGCGTGCTGGGCCAGATGAAAAGCGCTCCAGCAGACACTTAAGTACGTTTTTCATTTGATATATTTAACAATGGCGCCAATGGCGACTTGTCGGCCACACACATGGAGGGTGGCAGCGTTAGACGACGAGAACGACGAGAACGACGAATCATCATCGCGCCTACTCCAAATTGATAATCAGCACACACAGCAGCTGCAAGTGCAACAGCCACTTGGCCAAATGCACAAGTGGCATCATGTTGTGGCATTGTCTTCGCATCGCCAAGGCAGCCGTCGAGGCAGCCGCACTAATTAAGCAGCTCCACTTCGAGCAGCGGCCAAAGATGCGGATTAATCAGGCAAGACTTTAAATAACCTTAAGGTAAGGTCAGTTTATGGCCATCAGTATTTGTCAATTACTTTTATGTACAGTGAAATTATCAGCGAAAATTGCAGAACAATATTTTGAATACTTTCAAATGCTCGCACTTGCAACAAAATTATTTATTTGCATTATTTTTGATTGCTCGTATGATTGAAAACTTGTTTTAAAATTCCAGGATATTATTAGCACTGCTTTTGAGAGCTCACAATATTAACTCATATCCAAAAAATCTAAATAAAATAGTTTATATTTCTTGGAAATGCTTACAATAAATAATAAAGTTATCACTAAAAATATAGATAATTTAAAAGAATTTTAATTGATAGCTAAATCATCAGCAAATAACAGAAAATTTATGAAAATGATTTGCATAACTTTTCAATGCTCAAACTTGTATTAAAATCAACAGCGACATGGAAAATATGAAAACAATTAATTTTTAAAATTATTTAAATATAAAACATGAACAAAGATCGTCCTAGTCACATATGTAAACAATGACATAGTTTAAGTTTTCGCTGCTTAATTCCTTGATTGCATCACAGCGACTACAAAAGTATATAAACAATATCTGCCTGAAGGTCTTAGTTACTCTGGCTTGCTTATTGTGCCTTAGCATTTAATTCTCAGTTGCAAATAAAACAGTGATAATAAATAAATAATATGTGAATAGCAAAACATATTCAAAATAAAGAAATACTCATAACAAAATTCATGGTTTAATGACTGCTTCGTTATCATCCATTAAATTCGATCATTCAATAATTGACATTCTAAAAAGAATATTAATTATTATTATTAATATTTTGTTGTAAGTAAAAGTTGGAAAGTCAAATCTTGTCTGCAACTTAATGAACTGTTATTGTTTTTCCCGCAGTTCGTTACATGTCGCGCCAGTTAGCTATCAGACTCGCTTCATGCGGAGTATCACAATTGCCATTTGCCATTAAGGGTACTCCGACCTGCCCGAACGTGATATTAACCAAAAGTCCTTAAAAGTCATTAGCTGCAAGAAGTCGGCCGTTCTTTGGGTGTGTTTCTTTTTTGTTACCTGTGCGCACTCACGACACAGGTAGACAGCTAGTCTAGACAAGGGCAGGGTCTAAGCGAGTCAGCGACTGCGACTGCGACTGAGATTGCGAGATTGCGAGATCAACTCACCGGAGAGACTCTTGAATTCCTCGAGGGAATCCAAATGTTTGGAGAACGGCGCCAATTTGGAGCCGTTGTCGTTGTCGTCTTTCAAATAAATGTTGGCTGAATTTCTCAATCGGCAAGAAGAATGCACAAACACATAGACACAGCACACACACACAGCACACACACGAGCACAATAACAAAAATAAATATGTATCCAAGGACTATTTGTGGTTGATGAGCATCAAGAGCTTTTTTCCGACTTTTTCGAGGGGGCGGGGCGGGGGGCGTGGACGCGAAGAAAGCCGAAGAAGCGACTGCGATTCGAGAGAAATGAGAAGAAAACGCGTCTGTTTGATTGGAACGCGCTGTGGAAACTGAAAATGCCTTTCATTTTTCACTAATTTCTGGTTTTTGTGCTGTGCTGCGCGCAGACAGGGGATGAAGGCACAACGCTCGACAGGATGCAGTCACAAACACACAGATACACACACACACACACACGCACACAGATACAGTTAAGGGAAGGCGACCCAAAATGCCAAGAGCAACGTCGACAGCGACGCCGTCGTGCGTCATGGGTACATGAGAATCAGGGAAATTCCAAGAATCGCCAGCAAAGAAATTTCATTTCAAATCATGTTTTTTAGCGAGCTCCCCCTAGACTTTTTTGCTGTTCTTGTTGTTGTTTTTGTTCTTGTTGAATGCTGGTCAAAGCGAGCTTAACAATTCCCAACTGTACATTGCAGATCGCCAGCGAGTGTCTGTTTGTGGGGTGGGGAGCTGAAGCCGAAGCCGATAAAAACTGGGCAACTATTTAATAATAATGCAAGCGGCGGCTGCAGTTGCCACTCGGCTGCATTGCCAGGGGTTGCTGCTCCTCGCTTTTAGGGGTGGAATGGCTATTGCCATTTCTCATAATCTCCCTCAGCCGACGCGTGTGTGTACAATATTATCATATTAATTTTCGGGCTGCAACGCTTCCGGTTCATTGTAATTTCCCAATTAGAACCACACGCGTTCTCCTAGGCTCGACTCGCGACTCGCGACTTGAACTTGGTTTCAGGACGCAGGATTCAGGACTCAGCACAGCTGCTGTTGCTGAGGCGACTGCTCGAGCATTAATAAGGGAATGTATTTCGGGTTGTCTGTTGTCCACTGGCAGCTACCCTTGGCAATTGGAATTTATGGTATTTATTGTGTATTTCGCTTGCATTTCTCTATTTTCTCTCGCTTCATTCACGCTCTGCGACCGTCAACAGCTGTAAGCCACCAAAAGCAACGTTATCGTTGTCGTTGCTGTTGTCGTTGCTGTGGTGGTGGTGGCAATGTTGGTGGTGGATGGTGGCGGTGTCGTTGCTGCTGCTGCAGGATCAGTCACCCCACTTGAAGTGCCAGCGAGCAGCCCTTAATGGGCTGATCCTTATTCAAATCTCAACGGCACCCCGCAAAAATGTCCTTTGCAATGTGCAAAAACAAAGAGAAAACGTGATGCGAGGTGTGCTCGACTGCGAGCTACCCCAATACAACATTAACACAAAATTCTCTCACATAGTTTTGTACATTTTTGATATACTTTTCTTCCCTCAAACATTTCCTACATTTATTTCTTTTATCAGATTAATTTTCATAAATTCCAATTACCTCAAAAATTTCTACATTTAATTAATGTTATTATGTTTCAATGATTATTATAATTATTTATTCATAAATTAAAGTTTCTATATCTCTCGCATCTCAATTTACTTTTAAAGATACTTTTTCCCCTTTCATCATTTAATTCATTTAATTTGTGAATAATTTTATTTATGAACTTACTGTCTGTATTTTTCAAATAAAGTGATTTATAAATAAAAACGTATTTATCTCTCACATATAAATTAATGAATTAATGTTTGTAGTCACTTTCTCCTACTCAAAAATATCTTAAATTTAATTTTTTAAATTACAAATTATTTGTCTCTCACATATATATTTAAATATTTATTTCCGCTCAAGCATTTCTTTTCTTTAATATTTAAATTACTTGAAATATTAATTTACTTGTATAATGTCTGTATTTTTCATATAAATACAAATTTATCTACATTCGTAATTCCATTTCATACTTGGCAAAACTTTAGTGTTTACCAATCGATCTGGCTGAAATTTGGCATCCTTATACAAAGCATAAAAAAGTAAACTCTGTAAATAGCTTTAAATTGATACACTTAATATTGTGTCCACTAAGAATTTCTAAACAATTTGTAGCAACGTGATGTAAACCTCAAATCTAAGTCTATAACGAGCGTAATTCGAAATAAGATATGACTGGCTGTAAAATTGGCTGAGAGCGTTGCGTTAATGCCGTCCGACGGACGGACAGACGGAGCTGAACTTGAGCATAGATATATTACCCTTTTTGTTGACGTGACTGACACGCAGGGTATGGCAACAATATGAAGTATGCCAGGAGGCAGCAAATTAACCCCTAACCTACACCACGCACAATGCAGGCAGAAAGAACGAAGAAGAAGAAGGACAATCGTCGCATTCCTTGGTGTGCGCGAGTTATCAAAAATATGTATCGCAAATATTTGGCAGGACATGCACGAAACAGCCCGAAACAAAGGACGCACAGAGAGTGAGCGATGCAGTTGAAAAGGATATGCGAGCACCTTTGCATGACTGTCCTTGGGATCCTTTCGCATTCACATTCGCACTCGCACTCAGCGTGTTTGCCACCCTTAAGGGATTTCCCCTGACGCATTTCAAATTTCTCATTTCCATATTGCCATTTGGCATTCGAGTCGACATCATAGGCAAGGTGGTGATAGTTCATCATCAATCAACTCATTCTACTCTATTCGTCTATTCATCTATCTCGAAGTGCACTTGAAAAATCCAATCATCTTCCATGAACTGAACTCAACTGAGAGCCTGATTAAAACTGAGCAAAATGAGGGTTTAACCCTTCGACAACAGGTTAGGCTCTCTACTGCTTTGCATAACATATCTAAGGGTGGCAGCTGACACGCTGCCTAATGAGCTGGAGAGATCCTCTCCAGAGTTTCTGTATTTCAATTAGTACATCTGTACTGCAAACTGATTTATTGATAATAATGTTCAAAATGAAATTCAACATCAACTTTGTGAATGGGGAAATCGGACTGGTTAACATATTTGTGAAATGAATATAAATTAAATTCGTCTGTCCGTCTGTCTGTCTGACCGTCTGTTCGTTAGCGTTGAACTTTTTAAACAACAATTAAAATGATCGCACCTGTTGGGAGAATAAATGGAAATAGATGAACTCGAGTTGAAGTAGCACAAGTCCGAACTCTATTGACATTTCGGATCGATTAAACCGGAAAGAAAGCCACAACACATGTGTGTGTGTGTGTGTGTGTGTTTGTTGTTTGTGAAAGGATGCATCTAACAAGAAGCGAGCAGCGAGAAGTAAACAAATATACGGTTCTCAATTTGCTTTCCCTTTGGCCGCAGGGTGCGGAATGGATCTCTGTCTGTTGTCGTATCTATTGGGGATCTGTCCGCAAGCGTGTTTAATTGCTTCGCGAGAGAGAGACAGAGAGTGAGACTCTATGTATAACAGTTCTCGGCGAGACCGAGCAACAACAATAGCTGGCTGGCTGGCTGGCTGGCTGCGATCGGAGCTGCTTTTTAGTTTGTTTCTAAACCGGTTAACAGATTTTTAGTCGCCTCGACGGTGGAGGAGGAGGAGGAGGAGGCGCAGAGCGTGGAGCCGGAGGGGAACTGGTTTGGTTTACGTTTAATGGGCAGCTGGTGATACATCAGCATGCGATTTAATTTGTATTTCATTTCGATGTGATTTGAGCGGCTCTCTCAACTATCTGCCGGACATGTGACATCGACTGCCCAGGCGACTGCGCTTCGTGATCGTGCACAGACTGATGCTGACGCCGCTGCTCCGCGATCCGCTCTCATCGGTGACGAGGGCGCTCCGTGTACGCTGCTCCAAAATCTCCCACTCCGACTCCGACTCCAGCTGCACAGCGGTCTCGGGTTGGGGCGTCAGGGCGCCGAGTTGCGGCCGCGCCAGCTGGATGACGGAGGGAGCCGGATCGTAGGACATCAGCTGGCCGAAGTGGAGGTGACGCAGCATGGGGAACTGATTGAGCACCTCGGTGAGGTACATGTTGTGGAGGCCGCGATAGACCTGCGTCCACGAGGAGAGCGTCGCCACGCTCCACAGCTGGCACGAGTGGCTGGCAAAGCTGCCGGCCTTCCACTTGCCCACAAACTCGGCACAGCCGGCCAGCAGATAGTCGTGGCGCCACAGCGCCCGGGTCTCCGGCAGCAGCAGCTGCTTGGGCTGGAAGGGGGCCGCATGGCACAGCTGGGCGGCGCCCCACAAATACGCCACAAACTGAAAGTCGTCCAGCGAATAGGCGCCGTGATATCCCGCCGAGCTCAGGCCAAACTGCAGCTGCAGCCGTCGCACGCACCGCAGATACCGCTGGAACAGCAGCAAGGCCGCCGCTGGCTCATCCGACGGCAGCAGCGCCCCGATGCGAAACAGCGAGCACAGGAAGAACAGGAAGCTCAGCTCGTGCCCGCTGCCATAGTCGAGGCGCGTCGGATTGCCAAACGAGTTGGCCAAATACTGGCCCAGTTCGCCCACGTGTTCGCAGTGATGGTGGGAGAGCGCCTGCTCCACCAGGCGGAAGACGATGCGGTGCATGGCCCGCGACCAGCTGCGATACGCTTCCACCACGCTCATGCGCTTGGCTCCCTGATACGGCAGCGGATGCTTGGCCACGCGTCCTGGCTGCGTCTTCGCCAGCTGGCCGAGGCTGTCGAAGATGGCGCAGAGTCGCTGCATCGCTGCGCTCACCGCGTAGCCGCCGCTCGTCACCGACTGCCGCACACCCTGGATCGCGCTGCTCGTCCTGCCGATGTAGGCGAGCAGCTCGTGGTAGGCCTGCGAGCGATGCCATTGCACCGTGTCCGACTCCTTGGCGACGCGCAGCACGGCGCCGCAGCTCAGCTTGCCCAACTGCTGTTGCACTTGCGATGCCCGACTGCTCTTGGCCATCGCTCCACGGTGTTCCCGAATTCAATTAAAATCTATATTTTCTTGTTTTCGTGTAGTTCCTTGTTTGTGTGTGTGTGTTGCCAAAGTGATTTGATGGGAATTTCACAGACTGAGCTACGACAGAGTGAGCAGTTAACTCTATTTTTGGCCGAAAACAATTATTGCGACTGGGGAATTTTTAACAATTTTTAACATTATTCACTTTTGCATACAAAAATAATATCTTCCCAAGAGATTTTTATATTTTTAAAATGAATTTCGTAGATGTGATAACAACATGACAATAACGTTAACAGCAGCTGTTAACTTTGTAACATATTTATATTATGTTATTGAGCTATGTTATTGTAACATTAACAGGAGATGTTAACTCGGGTAACAACAATAATGCTACCAGGGAATAACAACAACAAACTTACATACATATTAGCAGATAAACCGAATATCTTCTTTAAGTTATTTATTAATGTTTTTTGAAAACACGCAGCTATATTAATATGACGAAAACTTTATCATCAGCTGCTAACATTGCTGCTAAAATTACTAATTCCTACACCAATATAAACAAATTAATTTAATTTCATTATTATTATTTCTACATATATAATTTTGACAAATAATTTGCCAAAATTCGCAGAGAAGCCAAAAGAGACTTAAATTATTCAAAAACGACAATTTCCAAATGCTTGATATTAAGAAATAAAAATAAATTAATTTGATGAAATCCTTTAATCACCATTTTTTTTATTTAAAATGTTGCCAACCAAATTTATAGCAGTTTTCATTAAAATACAAGTTATCGCATCCACCTAGCAAACTATACATTTTGTATAACTTCAAGCTGACTATATTTACCCACGCAGATATATTGATAGGCAATAAAATATGTTAGACTTTAATAGTGTCGAGTATTGTTAGAAGCATAAAATAGTGGTGTTTAAAACACGGCCAAAACTCGTCCCATGAGTCACATGAGAGTTTTTTTTTTTGGTTTTTGTTTAGCCAACCAAATTTGTAACTCATCCGAACTGGGGATAGGCCCAGTTAGAGAACAGGTACAGGGTATTAAATCACACACAAATTATCTAATTTGAAGTTGGGTTTATTCATAACACACATGTACTAATTAATGAATGTATTAATTATGTAACCACACACACATTGAGAATTGCTTTGGGAGGCATTCAAGCGTTCAAGCTGCACAACATGACGTATGACGAATATTTATCGAAAATGTTAACCGCAAAAGCCAACGAGTTTGTTTTCCTTTATTAATTCGCAAAACAACAATAAACAATACACAATACAGCCCACATAACATTCATTAGTTCCATTGAATTAAATGTTTTCGAAGGGCTCAAAATATTCTCGTATTCGTGTTCATTAAAAGTAATGCTTTATTTTGTGTCTATTTGTAACAGTTGAAGCAATAACAGTAGCGACGTCACGTGCTGCTCCAAATGTGCATTGCCAAACACTGTTAACGCACTGTTAAGCCTGTGAGTGTGAATGTTAGTGTGAGAGAAATGCAATACATTTTGCAATCACTCAAACGCTCGCATGAGAGAGAGTGAGAGCACAACAATTGACGGCAGCATCTTTGACTCTCTCTCTCTCTCTCGCTCGCTCGCGCGTTCATTGACTAAGGTCTCGGCGTAGGGTTTAAAATTAAATCGATGACTCAGACAGGTGACCGTCGTCTCCCTCTCCCTCTCACACTCCCTTCTGCGTATGCATTGAGCACTTTGCGTGTGTGAGTGCGCTAAGAACGTCTCACAGATTTGTTGCTGTTGTTGCCGTTTGTCGCTTTTCTATTTTTTGTGCGTGGACCAACGCGGCGTTATTATTTGTTTGTTTCATTTGTCTGTCGCTCACTCTGAATAATTGGCAACATTTCTCGGAGCGAAGCAACAAAGCGAAACAGGAAGTGCGTAGCAAGTCACGTACTTCAAAAAAGCAGAACACAAAGAGAGCCATCGAAGAGAGCGCAACGCAGTTAGTTGAGAGCATCAACTGCACTTTGCATACAGTTGAATGTATGTGTGTCTGTGTGTGTGTGTGAGTGGGGGCGGAGGGGGGGGGGGAAATGATCTGCTTGACAGGCGACACTTTTTGTTGTTGTTCAAATACTATTTAATATATCTCCCGATTTGTTGTTGTAACTTTGAATTCTGCTGCGCGATGTTATGCGATATAGTCTCGGCCAACTTTTTGTATTTTCATTTTCAGTTTTTGCTTGTGAATGAAAGGAAACGAGAGAAGCGAACGGAATTTTCGAAGAAACCGCATTACGTAGAAATTGCGACATAGATAAGCGCACAAGAAATAAGTATTGTTGAATTTGTATAAAACGAGATAATGACATTCATAAAAGGAGGAAGTATATTTTACCATTCAGCTGCATAATTATGAATATTCATATGTCTATTTATATATATAAATTCATGCAAATGATTGGTTTATTTTTTTGTTGTGAGTCATTTGAACAATCGAATTCAGTTATTTTTACTCTTTCGGCTATAACCTTCTTCGTCTGATTGAATTTGCTGAATTCACAGCATACTTTTTAGCTACTCTGTCGGATATATATATTTGTAATTGTCGATGAAAGCAAAAGCCATAAAAATGCATATATTTTTTGTAATCTGAGCGAAATGGTCGTAAAACACATTTGATTTCCATTCGAGAACAGTCAAGAAGTTGGGGTTGAAGAAGCAGCGGAAAACAGATCAATTATAGACGACAAGCAGTCAACAGAAACAACAATTGAAACTTTGTTGGGGAGATTTTTTTTCTTTCTGTTTGTATTTGTTGTTGTTTTCTTCTTCTTATTTTTGCAGCGCTTTTTTTTTGATTGAAAACTTCTTGTCGCCTGCTGCTGATTGCAAAGGTTGAAGGCGATGTCGACGACGACGACGACGACGGGAGAGAAGAAAGGGGAAAGGGGTGGGGAAAAGGTGAAAACAGGTTTGTCGGATAGTGCGAGTTGTTGACTCGCCAAGAGATAAAGCCAAATGATGTCTCGTGGCAAACTGATTGGGAAGGAAGCAAAGCCAGAAAGCTCTTGTCACTGTGAGGTGAGAATTGCCATAGACCCCACCATGCTATATAGCCAACGGATCCGATCGATTGCAACAATAAATATGCCAGCGAGAGAGTGAGAGAGAGAGAGAGAATTGCGTAATTGGTGAGCTGGAGCTGAGCCCTGGGGAAAGGAAAGCAAAGCAAAGCGACGCAACGCGACGCGAAGCAAAGAAAACACTGCTGTAGAACCGTTCAAATCAAATTCGTCGCGACTCGCGAGTACCAAGGTAAACACACGTTCGACAGTCTGCACAGTCGGCTGTAGAGAGGAAAACCGACAGGAGTCGAGTACACTCGACTGTGCGATACCTGCGAGAGTTAGAAAATGCAAAAGAATATTCTCAACTGCCTACAAATTGGCAGAAATTCCTATAAAAACAATTAACTTCAATAAAGACAGTTCATTTTAAAAAATGTATAATTGAATAACTCTCAACTTTATTATCCGAACGTAACGAAATTTTCAGAAATTATTTAAATGATCGTTTTATAAAGTAGAATTAAATAGAATATAGAGAATACAAAAGTATGTTCTGTGCTGCCTATAAATAGGAAGGGTGTTCTTAAAATACAATTAACCAAAATAAAGTTGTTGCAGTTTTCGTTCGCCATATGAATAGTTTCATTTTGAAAATAACTCTCAAATTGATTATCCAGTCGCAATGACATTTTTAAGAATTATTTATTTGATCGTATTCAATTATTATTGGAAATTATTATTTTTAAACTATTTTGAAAAGTATTAAAATGTCATAAGTGTGCGTGGATTAATATAAGAGTATAAAAGTACAGGCTGATTTGACTCGTTCTACTAAAAATAGTAAATTGTTTAAAGAAATTAATTTTTGTAACAGAACAGTATTAATTTTTTAAATTGAAAAAATATTTATTTGTTGTTTTACCAACTTAGATATAATTAACAATACTAAATATGAAAGTATCCAGAGTTAAAAAATACTATAATTATTTTTATTTAATTTAATTATTCTTTAATTTAAATTTAATTTTAATTCATTGAGTTTTGAGAGACCATTGCTTAAACAAAGTGAAACAATTCAAAGTATTGCCATAATATCAGCTGTCTTTAGCTTTTCTTGTCGGCTAGATCTAAGATCTGTTCTGCTGTTGATCTAGAATATATGTTTGTTTGTATGTATGTGTCGAATTTATGACTAAAAATATGCTAAACCTTTTCGGCCAACTGGAAGACAGAAAATACCCTTTTACCCTTTTGGGTAGCTGGTATCAAAACCACAACAACAGCCACACACTGCATACAAAAAGAATGGCCCCAAAAAGCAAAAGAAGAAACAACAAAACAACACAAAACAACAGAAAAAAAAGTGAGCAACAACAACGAAAACTGGTAGGACAACTTTTTGTTTCGCCTGATAGAAATCCACACACGTCCACGTCAAACTCGAACTCGAACTCAAACTTAAATACAAAATACAAGAAACAAAAAAGCAGAAGAAGAAGAAGAAGAAAAAAAAACCCCAAGCTGCTTTTGCTATTGCTAATGCCATTGCTGTCATGGCTGCGCGGAGAGCAGAGCAGAGAAGGGGAGAGAAGGGGAGAGGAGAGGAGAGGAGAGGAGAGCGACTGGTGGTCTCTGTTGATCGCGCCTAATTTTGCATAACAGTCTGTTATGTTATTAACAGTCGACTGATGGCAGCGATAACAGCGAAATCGCATGCACTCAAACTCGAACTCGGCTGAGTGGGAGAGGTAAATGGGGTGGAGGAGGGGGAGGGGGAGTTCGGCTCATGATTGATGCGAGCGAGAGCGAGAGAGCGAGCAGGACATGGCACAGTGGATGGGCGCAAAAAAAAAAAAAAAAAACATTGCGCAAGACAGACTCGACCGGGTTCTGTGAACCCCACCTTACACACGCACACAAGCACACACACACACACACGCACACACACACACGCTAGCTAGTTGTTGTTGCTATGACTCGCTTGAATAGACAACACACACACACATGCACACACACACTGAGAGACAGTATGTGAGAGTGCGATTGTGTGTGGGTAGGTAAAAGAAACCAGTATATTCATAGTTGTGATCGCTGTTGTTGTTGGTCGCTGGTCTTTGGTATTGTTGTCACCACCGTTGACTTGATTTTAGAACGCGAGCGAGGCAAAGAGAGCGAGCGGGCGCCGAAGAGCGAGGGCATGGAAGAGAGCTAAATGCATTCAATGTGACCCAGGTGCAAGAGACGCTCTTTTGGCCCCTCGCTTTGACCCAAACACACACACGCACACACACGCACACATACACACGCACGTGCAAGTTGATTTTCTTCTTCTTCTGCCTGCGTTGGCTGCAGGATATTATTGTACAGAATAAATCACAATCTGTCTGCCAGCTGTGCAGCGTAGAAACGACAGAGAGAGAGAGAGAGAGATAGAACGATTCATTTGTGATCGTTCGTTTCCATCTGCATATTCTTTTCCCTTCGAGATTTAGCATTAATTTGTAGACAACTTTGAAATAAGATTCGTTAGACACCGAATTAAATTCCGACTGAGATTATTTTTATCGCCAGTCAGTGGATAATATAATTGTATTTTAATTCCTATAAATCTTATTGATTGCTTGGATATTTTCTGTACATATTATTTCATCCACTGACTGGCGATAAAATAATATGTATTGCAACAAGATTTAAATTCTTAATAATCTTATTGAATTTTGTAATATTTTCTGTTATAATACGAATTTTGCTTAAGTATATGTAAATTGAAATTTAATAATTCTATTGCAATTTTTATTATGTGAATGAAAAATAAGATTTAAAAATAAGTTCAATAATAAACTTTTTCTGTGTCCAATTCTTATTTTCAATTAGTCAGTCAGTGATTAAAACAATATGTATTGCAACAAAATTTAAATTACCAATGGTCTTATTGACTGCTTAGATATTTTCTGTATTACTATATATCATCTTAACATTAAAAGAAAGCAGTTATGGTGTAACTTTTAAATGAATATATAAATTTAATAATCATACCATAGTTTTATATTTCATTAAAAAAAATATTTTTAAAATTATTTTCATTGTTTTCAGTTCTTATGAGTTTGATTTGATTCAAAATTGTGAATTCATCGATTATCTCTAATTGATGGTTAAGTTTATATTGATTTATGTTTTTTTTATAAATACTTTTTCCCTATAACAATTTATTATGGTTTCCTTAGGTCAAATGTGGCCTTTACTCTATTTGTATAGTATTAATTCGCTTGTGTAATATTCATAATTGTTCAAGTGTTCTATAAATACAAAATAAATTATTTTGATTGGAGATTCGAACATTGTGTAGTTTAAAATACATGTGCCGTAATATCGATCGATATATGGATTAAAACAATTCAGTTGTCCCAGCATCACAACAACAAAATAATTTCCTGTATGTGCTTATGTTAATGTATGCAAATAAATGTTAAGGGTGGTCGGCTCTCTTAGCCATGCTCTCTTTGCCAGCACGCGTGTGTGAGTGTGTATGTGTGTGTGCGTGTGATCGAGAGAGCGACGCAAGAATAAAGATACAAGAAGGGAAGAGAGCGGGAGAGGTTGAAAATAACGCACCTGCTTCTGGTTTGCCAACAACAGCGACGTCCAATTCGCTGTTGCTGAGATTGTTCTGCAATTGCAGCAGCCCCGTGCCGCAAGTGCTTGAGCTGGTGATGTTTTTCATGCAGCCAGCTTAGGATATTATTGTGATTGTGATTATTATTATTATTGTTATGTATGATTTTTGTTGTGTATTTGGGATGCTGATGTCACGCACACACACTTTTTGGAACTGGTTTCGCTGGTTAACTGTTTTCACTCGGCGTGTGTTATCAGCAGCGTTGGTTGATAACGCTTTTGCGGCTTGCACTTCACACTGTTTGTTCAGAACTAGAAGAATTGCAAAAAGATTTATGAAATGCCAGTTGGGCAATTGGAGTTGAGATCTTTTAACTTGCGCGCGCGCGCTGTCGCTGCCTCAGTCGCAGTCGCAGTCGCAGTCGACGTCGTTGCTGGCTCTCTTCATGTACGAGTGTGTGTGTGTGTGTGTGTGTGCCTTTCAGCAGAAAAAAGGTGCAGCGCAGCAGGCACTGCGAGAGCAGAAGAGTGCTTGCCAAAGAGCGCACACATGGTTGTTGTTGTTGTCGTTGCATTTCTGGGGAGTCGAACTTAATTGAAGCTTTTGCTTGTTGCTGTTGTTGTTGTTTTTTTTTAGTTTGATCCACGCATTCGCATTTGTTGTGTGCAAAATACATGCGAACTTATCTGTGTGTGTGTGTGTGTGTGTGAGGCGAGAGTGCGCATGTGTGTGCGTGTGTGCTGGCAATTGAATGAAATGCAGCTTTTTTTTGTTGTTGTCTTGCGTAGGAGTTTGTTCTCTTTCTGTTTTGCTCGATATTTGGATTACAACAACTGTTCGCTGGCGCCTTACACACACACACACACGCACACACACACGCACACTTACAAGAGTGTGGCGCAAAGAAGAGGAAGATCAACACACAACATGGCCAGCAAAACACGCGCACCGCCTAAATTTAACTGAATGAGCACACACACACACACACACACACACACACACACACACGCAGAGAGTGGCCAACAAAAAAAAAAACACGAAATCAAATCATATAAATTATATATTGTGAGTTAAGCAATAACACAAAAACACACACACGACAAGGCAGCGCAACAAAAAAAAACCAAAAAAAAAAAGAGTTAAACAAAAAAAAACACGGCAAAAAAAAAAACAAAAACAAGAAAAACAAAACTACATAAAACGAAATGAAATGAAATGAAATGGAATAAAATAAAATACACACGTACACGAGCGAACGAACGCACACCAATACACTGGCAAAGCCACACGACTGGCGAGTCGAAGGCGGCGACGGGTGGCGGCGACGGGGGGCGGCGGGGGTGGTGCTGTAGACGACGCGGCAACAAACGATGACGACAACGAAAAAATCGCGGAAACAGTGCGAAACACGCAACGCGCAGAAGCGAGAGAAACTCATCGACTGAATCTGAATCTGAATCAATACAAAGAACGACGACGACGCGACGACGACGACGACAGTAGCTCGGCTCTGCTCACTCGCTGCTCACTCGCTGCTGCCGCTGCTGCTGCTGCCTGACTAACTGCCTGGCTAGCTGCGCTGCTGCCTGTTTGACTGGCTCTTTTGGCTGCTTGTGTTTAGTTTGCTAACACACAAACGATGACAACACACCAACACACACACACACTTGCACGCTGGCTGTGTGATCAAGCCCCAACAACAGCAACAACAACAATGTTCGCTCTCGCGCTCTCTTCATTCTTGGCGTGTGTGTGTGTGTGTGTGTGTGTGCGCCTGTGACTAATACAGCGTGGAGAGAGAGAGAGCCGCTCATTTACTTTGCGCTCGATTTCGCTCACTTGCTGTTGTTGTCTCTGTCTGTGTGAGTGTGTGTGCGTGTGTGTGTAAAGAAAAGCAAAGTATCGGGCAGCGTCGACAGTGGCGCTGCGTCGCTTGGCGGAGAGAGGCGCGAGGGCAGAGGAGCATTTTGCATCTGTACCCAAAACAGGCTAAAGACTCCACAGCACAAAAGCAGGTAGGCCACATACACACACACACACACACACACGTACGTATATTAATGCATATATGTATGTATGTATGTATGTGGGACAGCGTCGATCCGAATAACAAATTAAATACAGCTCAAATAATTATCAGGATAAGGCAAAAATAAAATCTTTACGTAATCCTTTTTCGAAATTAAAAAACCGATTTAACATAATTTCGATCGGTTGGCAAATGGCTGAATTTTGATGATTGCGGCAAATTAAAATGAAGTGGCAATCATTTGTTAGAACACAATAGAATTAAATGCTTTGCAGCGTTGGAGAGAACTTCTCACACACACACACACACGAAGTTAGCAAGCAAGTTTAACAACTACTAGATACACACACACACACACACTCACTCACACACACAGAGTTGTGTGTGTATGTGTGAAAGTATGAATGCGTTTTTCTATGTTTTGTTTGCCTGTGTGTGTGTGTGTGTGTGTGTCCCCTTCGTTGCGATTGTCCGCATTGCACTAGTCGCGAACTAGCCACCGCGTAGACAGCTGTGGAGTATTGGAGTGACAATTGCGTCTGTCTGAGGACATCGCTGTACCCCAAGGTATTCATGATTTCGCCAGTCACTGAAAAATACTTTCTGCTGCAGGCAACGCTCTCAACTATGTGTGTGCGTGTGTGTGTGTGCTTTGCGCTGTTGCAACGCTTTTAGTCGCGTCGTTTGTCGCTTGTCGTTTGTCGTCAGCTGTGTGCAGAGAAGCTGCACTGCAGGTGGAGGAGACGCTCGTTGTTGTTGTTGTTGTCGTTGTTGTTGTCGATGTTGGGCAGCCAGCCAGTTGGCCAACTGATGATGCAGCAAATGAGCGGGGATAAGATGTCCGATCTTGTCGCTTATTGTTAGAAAGGAACAAGTTTTTGTTGTCTTTCTTTTTGTATTTCTTTCAATTTTTCCCCATTTTCTCAACAGCGTCAACGCTTCGCTTTGCATTTGTGTGCGCAAAGAGAGCGCGAGCGCAAGAGAGAGCGCCAAAGAGAGAGAGAGAGAGAGCGCCAGGGCAGGGCGTTATTAACAGCAACAGCTCAAAAAGCTTATGCGTATGGGTGTGTGTGTGTGTGTGTGAATGAGATCGCATGAAAGCTTAACAGCGCCGCTGTTAGTTAACAGACATTTTTGAAATATTTTCACCATGACTGTGCAGCAGCAGCGAAGAGCAACAACAACGACAACAACGACGGTGGCATTAACAGCGAACGCTTTGACTCTACTGCGCGCCAATTGCTGACGTTGAGTTGCTGTACAAGTAAGTTTCCATGTGTGTGTGTGTTAGTTGTTAGCTTATTTATTTTGTTAAACTTACACACGTGTTGTTTATGTATGTATATTTATATCTACATACATATGCCTGAGCGTGGCCATTAAATGGCCAATAACAGTTCAAACACTTTCCTACACGAATTTCTATTCTCTGTCGAAGACAGTTAAAACGCGCAACTGGTTTTTATCTTCTCACAAGGCGTGATGACACACAACTGCGACTTTTAACAGATCGGCTTCAGTCGCCCCCTTTTGTTCAGTAACACAACTGATTATAATATCGCGCATCGATGCATTTAATTCCTCGCAGCCTCTTCATTCAAGTACGTAACAAACAAGGAAAACAAAACTCGCATATTCATTTCCCAATTGTCCTGCCCACAAAACAAAAGATTTACTTCAACACTCTGTAAACATCTAGAAATGTGAAGTATAATTGAATTTGTTACATCACATATTGTTTAGCTTTTTAATTGGCGAAATTTTAGAATATTTTTATTTTTAATTTATTTTACTTAATTGTTATAGTAGTTTTTTGTCCGCTTGTTTTTCATATACATATTTTTTTGATTTAAGTAGAATTGATTATGTCATTCAAGTTGTCTATGTTCACATAAATGTTTGCGGAATTTGGCTGTATTGCAAAAACATACAAAACAATTAAAAACTAATCAAAGTATTTGTTATAATTGAGCTAACATTTTCTTATAATTATCTGCTGGATATGGGCATTGACTGTACCTTAAATTCGTACGAAAAAATATATATAAAATAAATTATACAATTTAAAGTTATACCCAAAAAATCATGCAAAAGGTTTAAAGTTTGGCTAAGCAAAATATTGCAAATAGTGGGTATATTTTTTTAACATCAAATTATCATAGTTTTTTTTTGTTATTAAATTTAGAAATAATTTCCCATCGTTTTGTGTATTTTGTTTTGCTTTTTGGTGACGTTACGAAAATTTCTAGTGAAATGATTTGTTGTAAGACGATTTCTTGTGAAAGCGATTTCTAGTGAAAAACAATCTTTTGAATCGAATAAAATCATTTTGATTATTTTATAATAGGTAAGAAAATATAACAAATTATTTTTGAAAACTAAAATCTAGTAAAAAGCTAGCAGACAATTTTATTATATTATTGTAGTGTAAAATATACATATATGTATATTTATTTGTTGGCTCGGAAATCGAAGGGGTTTTGTATTCATGTATTTCGCAGCGAAGAATCAAACGGTATAATATGAAAACCGCTGATAATATGTGCAGATGTGGAAACATACTCAAGAGTATATGAGTTTGTGAATGAGAAGAAACAAACGAAACGATTCTTCAGAATTCTAGCATGAGCTTGCTCTGCAATTGAATAATTAACAACTTATTAGAGGCCCCGAAGAGCTCTGCGTTGCTCTGTTGGCTTTTAATTTGTGTGCTCCTATGTGTGAAATTCGTATACACACTATATAAATATAAATATAAATATAAATACGAGCGAGTATCAATAAAAACAAAAGAGGAAGGCAAGTATAACTGTGTAATTATGCAAAGAAAAGTTTTGTGCTTTTTTTTATACGCGTACACTGGCAAAAATAGTTTGAAGAGTTTGCTTCCTGTGCGTCCCTTGTATTTATTCAGTCTGCAGATGCAGATGCAGATGCAGACGCAGATGTATCTGTATCTTATTAGGAGACCATCGCTTGCTATTCGAAAACAATTAACAACAAAAAAGCAAAAGCAAAAGCAAAGCCAGAAGAAAAAAAAACGAGAGGAACACTTGCAATGTGTGCGAAATTAGCAAACAATCGGAAATCTGCAAACATGTGCGGACCTCGCACAACGGTGGGGGGGAAATGGACATCTGTATCTTGACTTACAAGCAAAGCAAACTTCACAGTGCGTATACGCGACGTCAACAAGTGTGTGTGTGTGTGTGTGTGTATCTGCGTGTGTTTGTGTGTTTGTGTACTTGCAGTTTATCAGCTGCCATAACAATGATGTGCTGTTCTTTATGAACTTCACATTTTGTGTGAAAGGCAAAGAAGCCACGACGACGACAGTGACAGTGGAAATACAATAACAATAACAATAACTATAAGAATAAGAATAAGAATAATAGCAGCGGCGGCTAGCATATCGACAGCAAGAACAACAACAACAACAACAACAGCAACTACAATAACAATAACAAGACAGCAAAGTGTAAAAGCGAGAGCTTGAAAACTTGATACCCTTTATTTTTAAATCAAATTAAATGAATGGCTATTTTGGAATTTGAATTTGATAAATTATTTGATCTGCGCTCTAACCGTTGTGAATTATATGAGACATATTTATCGCTAATTACTTTTGATATGTGAATTTCTAATAATTCAAAGGCAGCTTTATTAATGAAAGCTCAAACAATAATGTGATTTTAAAGTTTAAATTCGATAAATTGTTTGATCTGCTATTTAGATAGCAAATATATAAAAAATATTTTAAAAATTTGAATTTCCTAAAATATTTGATTTGCTTTGGAGTTACATAGAATGTCATATAAAGATTTAAAGACAACTGTTTTTTTTTGCCATGATTTAAATTAATAATAATATTTTGATTAATTTATTTTTCCAACTTTAGTTTGATAAATATTCTGATTAGCGTTAATTTAATATCAATTATTTAAATCATTTTTATAAATATAACATATTTATTAAATAATATTATTATATATTGATTTTTAAAGACATCTGGAAATGATGATGAAAATGATTTAAATTAATAATACTTGAACAATAAATTAATAGAAATTCTAATTTGATGTGCGCTAATTCGCTGTCATTTGAATTCAACATATTTAAGTCCATTAATTTATGAGTAAAAAAAAGATGTCTTACTAAAGTTGAAACAGAAAAAAAAAAAGATTTTGCTGTATAAATTGTGCATCATATATTTAATTATTCATCGCGATTACAAAACAACATTTCGACTATAAATTTATAAAGCTCAACAAGACTGTTGCAGATAAAACGGATGCTGCATGTTGCATGCAACGTTGCAAATACCTCAGCTTAGGGTATAACAAGTTGCGTGAGACGACAACTAGAACTACAAGTGTATGCAAGTGTGTGTGTGTGTGTGTAAGTGTGTGTGTCTGTGTGTGTGTGTGTTTGTGTAGAAATTAATAAGTTCCAGTTAAAGACCAACTGAATCATTTGTTGTCGCACAATCAGACAAGCAAACACACTCACAAAAAAAGAGGAAAAAAAAACAGCTGCTAGTCAGACGGAGAGCGATAGATAGCTAGATAGAAAGAGAGAGGGAGAGAGAGAGTGCGATAGATACAGATACAATGTGTGAGATACATAGATAGACACCGAGATACTTAGATACTGTGCACGATTGATCACACCCAAAGCGCGGCGCTGTTGCTTAATTGTTGTCTTAATAATAACTGAACACACAAACTGTGATGTATCTGGTGATGTACGAATGTATCTCTTGCATGTGCATGTAACTGTGATTCTTAATGAGAACTGAATGCATTGTATGATGAAAGTTTTAACAGCAAATGTAGCTTAAATATTGTGTGTATCTTTCGCTGCAGTTGTCCATGTATCTGCAGCAAATCTGAGTATTTGCAATGTAATAATTACGACAATTGGAAATAGATTATTTGATAAAGTTGCTGATGAACGATTTAACTTTAAATGTTGCTTAAGTTATGGATGTATCTGCAGCTTATTTTAATATTTGTAATATAATAATTACCACAATTGGAAATAGATTATTTTACATGTATCTGTAGCTGTTGTTGTCGATGTTTCTGCCACACATTATTTGATGTTGTTGCTGATGAATATTTTATTTTTAGGTGTAGCTTAAGTTGTCGATGTATCTGTAGCTATTGTTATCGTTGTATCTGCAGTAATTTGTTATAATTAAAATGCAATAATTGCGACAATATTTTACATTTTCGCTGCAAATGTTGCTTGAGTTGTCAGTGTATCTGTGGTTCTTGTTTTCAATGTATCAGCAGCTTGGACTGTGTTTTTAATCAACGTCATCGATGAACTGTCGCCTTGTATCTTTGTGTTGTTGCCAATGTATCTGTAGTTGTAATTGTCAATGTATTTGCTGATCAATGTTTTAGCTGCAAATGTAGCCTAAGTTGTCGATGTATATGTGGCTATAGTTCTCAATGTATCTGCAGTATTAATTCTCTTTTTGATTGCATCCATTGCTTGATGTATTTGTATTGTTGTCAATGTATCTGTAACTATGCTTGCCATCATCATCATCGATGCATTTGAAGATGAACTCGCTTCAACTGTCGCCTTGTATCTTCGTGTTGTTACCAATGTATCTGTAGTTGTAATTGTCAATGTATTTGCTAGTGAATATTTCATCTGTTTTGTGACTATAGTTCTCAATGTATCTGCAGCTTTAATTCTCTTTTTGATTGCATACATGGCCTGATGTATTTGCTGATGAATTAGTTTCAAGTGTCGCCTTGTATCTTTGTGTTGTTGTCCATGTATCTGCAGTTTAAACTGTGTTTTCAATCGTTAGCATCTTGCTGATGAACTCACTTCAAGTGTCGCCTCGTATCTGTAGCTGTCTGCATCTTGTTGCATCCCGTCTCACATGCTGAAATAGGACGTGGTCGATGGGCGTTGGCTCAAGGACAGTTTGGAGCGCAGCGACTGGTTGGTCGAGCGCACAGCTCCAATCGAGGCGGACTCCGATCTGGTCTTCGACTGGACGTGCAGATTGCTGCGATAGTTGAGCGGACGTCGCAGCAGCTGGACGCCGGCGACGTCGTCGTCGTCATCGTCGTCGTCGTCGTCGTTGTGGGCGCTCGACTTGCGTGGATCGTGGAAGCCCAAAAAGAGCTTGGTGTTGAGGCTGGCGTGACGATCGACGGGCAACAGTCGCTGCGAGATCGAGGAGCCGCCCAAATAAGCGGACTGCAGGCACTCCGATGGCTGGCGGCCGAACGACATAATGTCGCTGAAGATCAGATGCTCGACAATGTAGAAATCGTCGAGCACGTGCTTGATGAAGGTGCGCATCAGCGCCGCATACGCTTGGCTCCAGCTCGACAGCGAGAGCACGCACCACAGCTGATGGGCGTGGACGCCCAGCGGCTCGTCCCCGTCCCCGTCCCGATCCCGCCTGCTCCTCTGCTCCAGATACTCCAGGCTGCTCAGCAGCATATAATCGTCGCGATACTCCGCCACCATCGACGCCTCCTGCCACGCCAAGGGCGTGAAGGGCGCAGCGCGGCAGAGCTGAGCGGAGCCCCAGAGATAGGGCAGCAGGGTGCGCTCGTCGATGGCATTGCTGCTGGCTGCATTGGCGGGCGAGAGGCGATAGAAGAGCACAATGCGACGCACCAGCTCCAGGTAGCGGCGATAGAGGAGCAGGGCTGCGGCGACGGTGTCCTCGCTCTGCAGGATGCCGCACTTGAAGAGCGCGCACAGAAAGAACACGAACATCAGCTCGTTGCTGGGCCCATAGTTGTTGGTCTTGATGCTGCCGAAGGAGCGCGTCAGATACTGGGCCAGCTCGTTGATGTGCTTGCAGTGCGGTCGCAACTGCTGCTCCAGCACCCCGAAGATCTTCTCCTGCACCTGCAGCAGCCAGTGGCGGAAGGCGAGGTGGCATCGGTGGCGCATCGAGTTCGACGAGTCGCGCGCCTCCAGCCTGTCGCCGTCGACCAGGCAGCTCATCAGTCCCTGGCCGATGCCGATCCCATTGGGATGATGCTGGCAGACCAGCCGATCCAGCCAGTTGAACATCTTGGCCAGTCGCTGCATTTGCGGCGACACGACAAAGTCGTCGTCCGTCTGCCGGCAGCCCTGGATGGCCGTGCTCGTGTTGTTGATGTACGCCACCACATCCGAGTAGGCCCGCGAGCGTTTCCAGTCGCCCAGGTCGTCGGGCGAGCGCAGACATCGCTGGTAGACGTGCTGGGCGAACGACGACGCTTGGATGGCGTCCTCGCTCGGCTCGCTCACTTGCATCTTGTGGTCGAATTCTGGTGGATTGTGTGTTTCTCGGACAATTGTGTTTCTCTCAGCCACATCGAATTTTGTGTGAATTGTGGCTGCCAGTTTGCTCGATCTCAACTGGTTACTCGACTGACATTTGCACTTCAATATTTATTTTACTTCAATAAAAGTCACTTAACTTGATTCACAATTATTGAATATAACAAAATGTAGATTACTAAAGAAATTCAAAAAGTAACCCTAACCGACTTACTATTACATTATTCCACAATATTTATTTTGCTTAAAGAACATATATTACTAAACGAAATTTATTAAGTAACTCTACTCGATTAACAATTGCAAAAAACAAAAATATTTATATTACTGTCATAAAATATAATACTAAAGAAATTAGGAAAGTAAGCATACTTGATTCATAATTACATCGACGCCCTTTCACAAAATTATTTTTATTTATAATACATTTTCGTTATATATATTTATGTGTGTTGTTTTTTTATAATTAATTTCTATACAAATTTAATTCATTCATTTTTGTTCTTGCAATATTAATTGTCATCCAAATATTTATTATTTGTTTTAAATTCGATTTGGACAACAATATTTAATCGTCTTAAAATGTTAGTTACTAAATAATAAATGGATAACTTGAAAACAATTTTCCATCAACATTTTAATTAGGAAATTATCGAGTCATACGATAATTTCTCAAAAAGTGGTTGAAATATTAATAATATGCCCTTTAAATGGCAACAACTCATTTCATTTTCGTAATTCTTCGTTTTTTTGTTTTAAGACAATGATCAATCAAAAAATATAAATGTTTTTATTTATTTTTTAAAAAATAAGGCATCAAGTGGTAAAATTACAGATTTCCACAAACTTGAATGAAACAAAAGAAAACAACTAAAAGATCTATAAATAAATGTAATTCATAAATGAGAATTATTGAAGCTAAACAATTTTTCAACATTTTTAAATATTGGTTATAAACTGGAGGAAATGAAATATCTCCCTATATATTTCAGCTGGCTACTCTTTAAGTGAATATTAAGTTGTATTTTTTAAATTAGATTAGATTATTCATTAGAAGCTGCGTAAGCGCTTCAATTTACCACAAATACAAACTTATCAAAAATGTAAAACTGCATGAAATACATAATTAAAAATGCATATTAAAATATACATAATCGCAGAAATGCATAACATCCATATATAATAATAATAATTTAATTGGCCATTATCAATTATTATGATTTATTTTCCCTTACATTAATTTTATTTTTATGATTTTGAATTAATATCTGCTAGCTGTAACTTAAGCTGGACATTTTTTACATTTTAGTGATTATTTTATTAATCATTTTGTAACTAGGAAATAAGTTCTATAGCACAAAGTTTTAGTCAATGCAGCTGGTAGCTTTCAGGCTACCACTTAAATGATTATTTGCATAATATATTTTATAAATTGAACGAATTGAAGTCGAGTTTGTTAATGGGACTATTTGTTTGTGCTCTGCAAAGACTTTACTTTACTTGGTTGGCCTCTGCAGATATTTGCGGCGTAATCACGGCCAATATCAGTTGGCCAGAGAGCAGACAACCTTTGTAACAGTATCTTTGGGCTGTGGTCGTATCTCGACTGGCCAAAAAAACTTGTGCACTCCGATTGTGTTGTAGATAGACGGGCAGGCAACAGACTCGTATAGATTACGTTCGAAACTTTGAGTTTGACGACGACAGTCGCTCAATAAGTTCATTTGCAAGCAGACGCCACGATTAGAAAAACGTTTCGTTTCGTTTCGATTTGTTGCGAATCGAAATGATAAAGCTACAGATACAGATACAGATACAGATACTAGTAACTTAGTTATACAACAATCTCACAGATCAAGGACGAGATGCGGAATCCATTGTGGTTCGTCTTCTGGCTGATTGTGCTGCTCTGCGTGTCCTTGATTGTCGCCTGCCTCGGCGCCTTTTTCTACATCTGGATGTATCTGTTATCGCAATGCTGCGATTGCTTCCGCGTAAGTTTTCAATACTGCATTTAATTAAATTTCAATTTAATTGATTTTATTGCCCGCAGAGCGTCGCCGACTTCTTTCTGAAGTGCGCTCAGTTCCCAGGATATTGCTGCGCTGCCATGTTGAACTGTCAATCGTTGTGCTGAGCGCGCGTCTATCGTTTATCGATAAATACACACACCTACAATCGAAACTACAACTACATCGAAGTGGCAGGCAATCAGCTAGCTGGCTGGCAAGCAGATTAGCTGTGCAGATAACGCCAAACGGGCTTTTTGCCTCCTCAACACTCAAGGCACACATGGCTCACACACACACACACACTCTCACACACACACTCACACACACACACACACACACTCTCACACACACACTCTTTTTCGCTTTGCAAAAACACCTTGATACGAAGCCATTTAAATGGCCTGCATTATTGTTAGTTATTTTGTTAATTTGTTGATTGACTCGCAATAAATTGTGCAATATTATCATTACAATTTCCCGACCTACGTTTATTCGTGTACTTGCCAATTATCGCATTGAATATCACAAACAGTTACAGCGCAGCACTCGACTCCTTTGCCAATTGATACACGGTGTATTTTTAGTCGCAGCTCGCACAGCAATTTCCAAGTACAATCTCAATGACATCATCATACTTTATCAATTGTTGCGACAAGAACTTTCACTCAGCACTCGAACAAAGAGTTCTATCTGAAAATCGTATCTCTTGCCAGTACTATATATTTCAATATTATGTACGCGTGTTCCAGTCAATTATTTCTTTCACACAACTATATAGTAGAGACATGTATTTTGGAATACCGTTTGTATTGGGTTTATTTGTTAAGCTCTTCAGCAAACTCAATTGTTATTACATTTCGAATGCTTCTTGGAAATCGGAATATAATTTGTTACTTGTTTTGCCCGCAGTAATAGTTATTTAACAATTTTATAATTTGCCTGGTTTCGATCAATATGATTTTTCATAAGTTTTGATTGACTTTTATGAATTACTAAATTTTGTATAATCGCTTGACTGTTATGTTATAGAAAATGTGAATTTCTTATGTTTACTTTAATTGTAAATTTATTTAAATTTTATAACAAAAAAAGTGAATTTTGTAGAGTTTTATAAATTTCTTAATTCATAATTTTTGTATAATCTTTTTACTGTAAAGTTATAGCTAAAACAAATGTGATTTTCGTAGAGTTTGAAATGCTTGAATTGAGCTTTTTAAATTACTTAATTTGTTCAAATTTGTATTATAATTTATTTATTATTTTTTAGACAGTGAACTGAATTTCTCAGTTTATTATTATTTTTTGACTGTGATGTTATAGAAAGAAGATCAGTGTGATTTTTTGAGAATCTTTTCAGTTGATCACAATCTTTTAGCTGTAATACCAAATTTTTCTATATCGCTTTAACATAAAGATATATACAGTGTTAATTGCTGTCTTCAGAGTATATATACATATATTGTTTGTGTAAAGCAATAAAGAGTGTTCAGCTGTCATTAGCTGTCGTCGTGACATAATTTGGATATTATCTCTGGAATGCGGCTCGTGCAGCGTAATCTCTGGAAAGTTGGATGCAATTCCTTATCGCAGTGCCGCAGCGACAGCGCTGTCTCAAGTCGTTTACGGTGCAGAGGCGATTTGTGTATACCTCAAGATGGATTATCTTGGAGCACAGTGTGTGGGAGGAGGGCATGTAAAGTTCGGTACATTTCAGAGAGCGAGAGAGGGCGAGAGAGATTAGCGTTTCAGCTTGTTATTACTATGATTTGTTCGCAAAAATCTTGAGTTTGCTGTTGTTGCTGGTTGTGTTGCTTTTTTTTTTTGTTTGGATCCGTGCCAAATGCGAAGAGGAAGAGCAATTATCTAAAAATAAAATGCGCTGTGCGCGGCAATAGATAGAGAGCTAGATCTAGATACATATGTGTTTTTTTTTTTTATACAGCTACAGATACATATGTATCTGCAACTGTACCTGTATCTGTATCTGTATGCGACTACATAATACTCTCGTCGTCGTCGTCGTCGTCGTTGTAGCCACGCAATTTGCGACCGTGGGCGATTGTACAATGCCCTGCAGCCAAAAGGAAGACAAGAAACGATGCGACGGCGATTGTGAATTCGAGTTTGCTGTATGCATAAGGCCCAGGCGCAGGTCCGCGCATGATTATGGCTATTATGCGCTCGCCCACGCATCCAAAGTATCTGTGCCACAGACGCCAAAACCAAATCCAAGCAACGTTTCTTTCTCTCTCTCTCTCTCTATTTTTTTTCTCCTTCTCTTCTTCGACAATAGAGTTGAACATTTCGTCTTAGAGACAAGTCCATCACAGTTTGTTGTTGGCCTGTCACCTGTCAGCCGACTCTCCACACACCAGGATGTCACACCCATCTTTCTAATAATAATATGCGTGCTTCCATGTATTCGAAAGGTTAAGCTCATGCATCGGTTAACAATATAATTGATCGTATATTTGCTGCAAGCTTGAGCAGTGCATTCATAATGCAATATGTGCAACAGTCCGTCAACGAGTTGCTCAATAAATAATATTACGGCTTTTCATTTAATCAAATATTAATTAAATATTTCGAATAGGAATTTTAGCTTCATAATTCACTTGAACTGTCAATGAGTTTTTCATCTAATAATACATTTATTTTAAATACATCTGTTTCTAGCCATTTTACTTTTAATTTGTAGTTTTATTTTTCAAATTTCAGTTTGATCTCTGCTTTGATAATGCAATATGTGAATCAGTTCGTCAACGAGTTGACCAATAAGTAATATTGCTGAAAATTCACTTGATTTCTCGGCTTTTCATTTAATTTATATTTAATAAAATATTTAGAATATTAGAAAATGGCGTATTGTGGTAATGCAGACATTTCAGTTTCTTAACTCTGACTGCTTCGACTGTTCATAGATAACGTAATCAGTTATTCAATAAATAATATTATAATTTATTAATAATATAATATTGTATTATTATAATAATGTGTAATATGCATTTAAATACTAATCATAGTTTGGAGTTAGTCAATCAATAGTATATATAATAATGGTTAATGCAGAAATTTCAGCTTCATAACTCTGACTATTTCAGCTGTGCATTGATAACATCATCAGTCAATGAGATAATCAATAAATAATATTATAATTCAAAGAATTGATTTAATTTTTCGGCATTACATTGTATGTTTAATTGTAGTTATATTTGCAATATGCATTGCTCAAATTTCAGTTCATAACAATACACGACTATTTCAGCTATGCATTGATTATGCAATCAGTCAACGAGTTATTCAACAAGTAATATTTCATTTGAATCAAATGAATTTGTTTGTGATTTGATTCTAATTCCTTTTATTTTCAAATTTATTTCGAAATTAAATACTTGCAATGTGCGTTTAAATATTAAATATGGGAGATCCCTATTGGAAACTAGTTTTTTCTATAAGATGAACCAATTAAAAAGTAGATACTTATTTAATCACACTTAAAAGCAGAATTAATTATTAATTTATCTAGTTAGCCAAAGACTAAAACATATAGAGTCTACATGCAAATTATAGATACTTGTATAATAATACATTTATTATTTTTATTTTATTGTATATTATTTCATTTCAATTTATTTTATTTATTTTCTGCTATTTAATTCATTTCCTTTTCTTAACTCTTCTTTAATTTTTTTTTAAATTTCGTTTTATAATATTTCATTTCATTTTATATTTCTTATTTTTTGAATATTTAATTGTTTATGTTTTCTTTGATTTTATTTGAATTTCGTTGTATTATGTTTTGATGTATATTTAAATTACTATAATTGAATGAAAATTAGCTTTAAGCATTGTCTTGCGATTACAGTTCTATTATATCGAACTAAATGAAATCAGGCTTTGCGGATCAGGCTGGATTATAGTTTGCGCCATAGCTGACATTCCGCAAGCATAGAAAGTCCGAAGCCCCGAGCAATTACTCGCAGCTTTACGCTTGCGATTTGCGGCTGGCTGCAAAGCAACTGACTTTTCCCGCAGTAAAATTATTAATGGGCGACCCGACGGCCCCGAGAGCCCCAAGAGATCTGCCCAATAACCTCTGAGAACCCGACTGCATGCAAATGGGGGCATTATTCCTGCTACAAAAAAAAAAAAAAACAACTAACAAATGTGGAGTGCATAGTTTTGTTTAGTGCAGATCTGCAAATGGCAAATGGCAAATGGCATTACATAAGCTGGAACGTGGGTGCGTGTGCTTTGAAGGCATTCGATTGGAAATTGAATCCAGAAATTTGTGCAGCAACATTTTGCATTTCGTACGTTGCCAATCAGAGCTTTGTCTTTGTCTTTGTCTTTGCGGCATTTTGTTGCTTTCCATCCTCAATTAAGCAGAAATGTTGTCCGAAAAGAATTTGCACCTTCTTCTACTATTTTTTCTGTTTTGCGTTCTATGTGTGGCTATCATTCGGCAAATGAAGCCGTTTTGGCCCAAAACGAGAATTTGTCAGTGCTCTCCGTCGGTCTTGCTGCAGTTGTTGTTGTCGTTGTTGTCGATGTTGTCGTTGTTGTTGTTGTTGGCCTTGTTTCGTGCCTCCGGGTGCTAATGGGGGTCTGGGTCTGGGTCCCTGCCTCGGCCGTTTCGTGCGGTACGTGCTCAAAGTGCTCGACTGCTCGTAATGTGCGGTGTAATGTCAAGTGTCATAAGCAGACGCCGTCGCCGTCCGCATTTGGATAACTCATCGTCGACGTCGCAGTCGCAGTCGCAGTTGGCGTCGCAGTCGCAGTTGGCGTCGCAACTCAAATTTACTCGGCGGCAGCCACCCGCACACACAAAGTATTTTTAATACAAATTTGCACTTGAATGCTCATTCAAAAATGCGCACATGTATTTACACAGATTCCCATAACACTCATCAAGTTGATTATCACAACGGTCGAGCGACACCCGACTAACGGTTACCCTCTAATTGCTGAACCCAAAAATAAATCCAATTGAAATCGAATTTATATTGAAAATAAATTTCCATCAGCTACATTTATAAATATCTTTATGATTACATTCATTTAAATGCGTATTTCATTTTTTACAAAAATAATTTGTATTGATAATGAAATATAAATTTTAACACATTTAACATTGAGTTGAAAAATATATTTATTCAAGTTTCAAATTTACTTGAATTACGTACTATAATAATTATTTCATATTTCAATTAATGTTACTTTTCGAAATATAACACAAATATTAACTGCTGGCATTTATTCAAAACTATATTTTAAATGTTGAGTATATAAATAAAGCTACTGCTTTTTAATATATAAATATAATAAAAAACATAACAAATAATATATCGCCTAGAATATTTTTGAAAAATGTTTCTAGTATTTTCCAATTTATTTACAATCTGTCTCTGATTTATACACATGTATTTATCAAAACAAAAAAACAATTGCAAAGGAATGTATTGCATTCATATTAATAATAAGTCAACTTTATGTCCAAATACTGAATTTGAATTTGCATAATAAAATATAACAAATATTATATCGACTAGAATATTTTTGAAAAATGTATCTAATATTTTTTAATTTATTTATTATTTATTTATCAATACAAGAAACAATTACGAACAAATTGATTGTATTCACATTAATATTAAGCCAACTTTATTTCCAAATACTGAACAATTTGACACCTTGCTGCTGTCTTGCAAAGCAAAGATGTTGACCAAAGATCAGGGAAATATTTGCTCAATGGCGTATTATCGTTAACCTTTACGCAAAGTGAAAGAAACAAACAGTTTGTTTGTTTATAGAGCTCGCCAAGCAAACTTCAATTCGCGTCAATAAACAATGCGATGGTTCGTTAATAAGAAAAGTGAAAAAAAAACAACTAATAATTCTAATGCGAATTTGAATTGTGTGGAGAACAAGTAAACGAGATATTAAACAGCATTGCGTAGTTAGGATTACCTTAATGGTAGGCATAAAATATAAATGTGCATATTTGCATTACGCACACACTCGAATAATTATATGTATGCCGTGAGTGTGTGTGTGTGTGTTTGGGTGTGTGTGTGTGGATAGACAGACAGAACCGCAGAGAATAAAAGTGCGGCGCTGTTGGCCGCCGAACGGGTTCATTTGACCAATTTAATTATGAAGTTAATTACGAGTGCAGCGAAATTCCGCGAAAAAAGAATGTGTGTCCATTTTATTTATTGTACAAACCGACAAACAATGCAATATTTTTGCCGAGCGCAGTCGAGCAACAGCAACAACAACAGCAACAACAACAACTGTCGAAAAAAAAGGCATCGATGGAGAATGAAAATGAACTGCGAGCGTTAAAGAAATTCGGCATGGCCAAAAAGGATATGCACATGAATATTTATTGTTAATAATAGTGCGCTGAATGCAAGTCATGGGAATGGCGGCACAATGCGGCGTATACGCAATAATGTTGCTGGCACAAGTATACGCCACGTGTGCCCGCAATGCGATGCGGCGAAATGAACAGTCGAACCGTTGAACCGTTGAACCGTTGGCCGACGACTGCCTCAAACATTTCATCTCAAATTGGAATTCAATCAAAATTGTTAATTAACATGTGCAGCCAGCATGTCTGGCTGCCAGACGACAGCCCCCGAGTTGGAGTTGGAGTTGGAGTCGGAGTCGGAGTCGCAGATGCAGAATGCTGCCAGCTTCGGCTTTGTGTCGACATTTAAATAACAATGAATGGCCGTTTGATTGCAAAAGGGTTGTCCATCCTCCCTCTGCTGTCCTGCTGGGAATGTCTGCCAGATGGAGAGAGAGAGAGATGGACGCAACTGGAAGTGGACATTGGCCATCAGCGGAATTCACATATCAAAGAAGCGTCTCGACGCAACGTTGCAGCGTTGACAGTTGACTGTGTTTTTTTCTTTCTGTTTTTGGTAGAGAGGTTGCATCTCATTCAGAGCTGCAGCGAATTAAGTTTTTGACAATAATTTGTGAAATCGACGGCGATAAGTGAAACAACGGGTGAGATTTTTTTTGTTAATTTTTTCGAGTCTGTTTATACAAGCTGAAACTGTTGAAAATGGAAAACTACAAAATATGCGATGAGTGTTTTTGTTGACTGCCCAAAAAGCGAACGAAAGAATGCAAATTTTGTTTATAACGCCGCAGCAATGGAATTTTCAGTTCTCGACGCTCACAGTTCTCCGGCTCGATTCTATTTTGCCTCTCTGATTTTCGGTCAAACAATGCGCAAAACTACGAACGAGACGAGCGAGCGAGCGAGCGAACGCAGACGAAATGGACAGGCGGACGGACAGTTCAGCCTGGTTGACTGACTGACTAAATGCTTGGCTGAATGACTAACTGAATGACTGCCTGCCGACCAAGCGGACAACACACACAGACCTAGACCCTCGTCCTCGTCCTCGTCGTGGTCCTGGTCCAATGCGATGCAGATGCTCGGAGCATGACACAGAATGGAATTTTGATTGTGTATGTTGCATCTGCATCAAACCATCACCTACACACTCTCCCACACCCACCACAGTCAGTCAGTCAGCCAACAACCACCACAGCAATCGCCCCGTCAACAGCAGCAACATCAGCCCCAAGCCTTAGGATGCAACAGCCAACGGGCAGCGGGCAGCGGGCATCAGGAGTCGCAACTGAAGTCTGTGATTGTGCAGTAATGTTGAAATTAATGCTGCACATATTTTCATTTTCGGTTTATACTCCATTCTTTCGTTTCATTCATTCGTTTTTAAAGCCCGCTGCACACATCAAATGAAAAGCGAAATGTTTTCCGTGCCGTCCCAAACTGCAGTCGGGGCATATCCACAATGCCATCAACAACAGCGCAAATAATATTATATTTCTTTACTCAAATATTCCTAAATTTATATATTCTCTAAAAAATAAAATACAAATTAATCTATATGTTATGCGATTGCTTAAATTAAACAAATTAATGGGAAATTTTATTTGAATTGCAAATCTATTTGGAACTCACCAAAATTAGCCACACAACAATTTTTAGATTTATGTAGTCTTTAAAAAAAACTTAAATTCATCTGAACAATTTATATATTAAAATATATGTTATTGAGAGACTTTGGAACACTTGAAACTATGATTCACACAAATGAAATTTAGTTTGATTTTGATTAGACAATTTGCATATGAAATGAAAGTCTGTCTGGAATTTTATGCATACAAATAAATAACACAAAAGCAAAGCATATGTTTTTAGAAATTAAACCATAATGAATAACATCAAATTATTACCTATATTTAATTAATTGATACAACAAGTTGTCGAAATAAATCTTTTGGGAAACCAAACATTTATATTACTTTTGCTTTCGACAACAATATAGTTTGCTTTTAATTCAAGTAGAAATTCAATTTTATTTGCATTATAAAATTTACTGCTGTCTGGAATTAAGCAACACAAATCTGTAGAGTATTCGGCATTCGTTTTGATTGGTTTAATTGCGTGCATTTTTCTGTTTGCTTTACTTTTTGGGACTTTTGTTTGGCTGTTGGTTGCGCCGTCAAATCGGTAGGCAGACAAATGGACAGCTGAATGGCTCCGAATCGGACCGGACCGAGCTTCAGACCGCTATCCAACTACATTTTGATTTGTGCTCCATTTTTGGGCAGTGCACTGATAACGTTGTTATCGTTTGGGCAAGCAAAAAATACAACAGAAAAAAGAAGCGAACAGAATGAAAAAAATCACACCAAACAATGCGCACACAACAAGAGGCAATGAGCCAGCAGACACACAGAACAAACAAATGAATCCCTCAACTACGAGAACATACTCGCCGTTCTCCCAATACCACAACAATATACAACACAAACGACCCCCGATTTCCGGTCAGAGGCTACTTATAAGTTGCATTTTTCATTCCACGATACTATATGTGCGTTCACAATACGACACACAATTTGGGCATCGCCAAAGTTAACTTTAATATGCAACAATACGAATTCAAGATTGGGCGACATCTCAATTAAATTGTTAATAACAATGCAATTATTTTTTGCATTTAGATCAATTTGCACACATTATTTTATTAGTGTAATATTTTATATTTACATGAACAATTCAATGTTTAATAGAATAAATTGTAACTGGTGAAAATGCAACAATACGAATTCCTGATTATCGACAGCTCAATTACAATTATTTTAAGCATCTTATTTTATTAGTATAATATTTGAAATATTCACGAACTAATTCAATTAATTTTTAGCACTGATTCGACTTTTATTAAAGTAAAAATAGCAGTCAAAACTTACTTCACCTTAAATACTCACATACAAAATTTTATGTTTCAATTTCCGTTTTTTTTCGCCAGAATTCTTCGTATTGTGATTCTAATTAGCGTTCGTTAATTAAAGAAGCCACTGAACTTTGAACTTGCAGCCAGTTTTATGAATAATAATAAAAACCGCTTCAACAGATTATGTTGCTCTTAATAATAATTTGCAGCAAAACAATTTTTATTTTCACATTTACTCAAAATTGGAAATATTTATTTTGCATTAAAGATTTTATAAATTAATTTGGAAAAAACATCGGAAGCATAAATTATTGGAATACACAATGTCAATCAGTCAAATCAAATATTTTTGTGAACAAAATTTGTCTCTTTTTGAATTCAAAATTTCGTGTATTTTAGAATTGATTAAATTTATTCTTCATTCATGTTTTTGAATGAATTTTAGCTTTTAATATGCATTCGCAACAAAAGATTTTGTATAGACAACATTTTTTTTTGTTCTTTTTAAGGTTATCCAAATTTATGATGCATTAAAGATTTAATAAATCAAGTTTAGGTTTTTAAGATTGGTGAATAGAAATATCGGTAGAATAAATTAATGGAATATGATAATTGGAATATCGGAAGTATAAATTATTGAAGACACAAAAATGTATTGAAATATTGTTGGTGATTGCAAAAATGTTCACTTAAAATTGTATCGTATTTTATGATTGGCTAAATTTGCAGTGAAGATCTTGAGCTGCGCTTGGTTAAATGAAATTTAAATTATAAATTAAATTGGATTGTAAATATGATTTGATTACATATGACAGTTAAGGACTCATCATTGGAGTTGAATCGGTTTGGATTTGGATCGTTTCGGTTTGTTGCAGTTCGCTCTAATGGCCTTCCAAAGCAGTTGCTATTCAAGTGGTTATTCAAGTGGTTACATTTCAGAATTGGAAACATTTGCCATTATTGCACGTCTCGAAGACATGTCACCGTGATAATTGGACAGCGCAAATAAACTGCGAAAAGTCACATAGCCAAATGCAGTTGTCATCAAATTATGCGCTTCGCTCCAGTCTCCCTCTCTCTCTCTATGACTCTCCCCCGCCCCACTCAGGTCACCTGGCCCATCTCCTCCCCCACTTTTTCGCTGGTTTGTTTTTGACGTGTTCATGAATCATTTGGTTAGCGCCTGGAGTCCGAGTGGACAACGCCTCCCCTCTGCGCTTGTTACCGCATTAAAGGCGAACCAACAGCATAAATAAATAAATGAACAAATGAACAAATGCAAATGCAAATAAAATACGCTGATGGTTAATAAAACGCTGCGAAAGTGACAAAAAAAAAAGTGCCAGCGATGGCAAAAAGCAGCTGAGCTTTGGTCTTTCATGGGACAAAACACATGTACAATTGATGTACACATATGTACATATTGTATATGTGTGTGTGTGTGTGTGTGTGAGTGTGTGAGTGTGTGGGTGCACGATGGTTATGTGCTGCACTGAGTGGGTGAATTTGTGGCTGTTGCTGCTCATCGTTTATGACTAATAAATGCAGTTGCCGCTGGAGTTGCAGTTGCCAATTGTTGCTGCTGTGGCAATTGCGATTGTTGCCGTTGCTGTTGCTGTTGCAAGCAAAATGAGTGCAAAACGAGCATTTTGAAATGTGCATAAAAGCACATAAAACATATTGGAAAATGAAAATGCAACAAACGATTGTAAGCATAAACTGCAGAAGCACAAACAACAGTTGCTGCTGCTGCTGTTGCTGCTGCTGCGGCTGTGGCAGCAAAATGTTGCTGCAACGGCTGTGTGGAGATTGCGCAACAAAACGCAAGCGCAACCGCTCGACGATGCAACGCAAGCTTGCAGTCTTCTATGCATGTATCTCCGTCTGTCTGTGTGTGTGTGTAATCGACGGCTTGCAATCGACATCGACAACGACAACGACAACAACGAGGCGTCGCAAGTCGCGAGGCGAATTTCGGTTGACGAAACGCGCGAGGCACAAAACAAAGAACCCAACAAAAAACGTGCAACAAATCAAATGAAAACGAAAACGAAAATGCGAAAATTGTTCGCATTCGCAACACTAAACAACGGCAGCCACAACAACCACAACAACCACAACAGCAACAACCAGCAACCGACAACAACTACCGACAACAACAACTGCAGTTGATGTGAAGTCAAGCTGCACGGCGGCTGAAGCTGCCACAAATATTAGACACAAAATCACCTTTGATGGCGAATTAATTATTGTTTGTAAATTAGTGAACAAAAAAGGAGCAATTGATTTCAATTTATCAACAATAATTAATTTGACATAATGCATTGTTTTTAGTTGTTCACTCACAATTTAATATTGGGGATTTTTAGAGGCACCTTTGATGGCGAATTTATTATTATTTATAATTTAGTGCACAAACGATCAGCAATATTGTTTCATATATACAAAATAATTAATATTATTATTAATCGTATTTGTTTGGTTAAATTGCAGTCTATTAAATATAATTAATATCGTGGATTTTTAGGGGCACCTGGCAAATTAATTATGGTTTAAAAATTAGTGAAGAAATAATTTGCAATTGATTTCAATTTATCAGCAATAATTAATTTGACATAATGCATTGTTTTAAGCTGTTCACTTACTTTGATGCCGAATTAATTTCTATTTATAAATTAGTTCGCAAACGATCAGCAATATGTTTTCATTAATACAAAATAATTAATATCATATAATCATATTTGTTTGGTTGTATTGCAGTCTATCAATTTAAATTAATAAGACACTTTTGGTGGTGAATTAATTATTATTTATAAATTAGCAATATTTTTTCTATCAGCAAAAATATTTATTAGCACAAAATGTATCGTGTTTTTTTCTTGAATTGCAGTCTTTCATGTTTTCCGAAAATTAATAATAATTTTCCATTTTAATGTTGCTCTATCATCATCACCTTTTAATGGTGTTATAATTATTTATTTATTTATTGCTAAAGTTGTGTTATTATCTATAAATTAATGTTCAAAATTTATGCCATAAAATAATTTGGCATAATGTTAAGTTTTTCTTTCAGCTTACAGTCAATTATTATTTGCGCAATTAAATATTTTTGATTTTTAAAGGCAATCATTTAATAACCAATAGTTTTTAATTTATAAATGATAATTACAATGATATAATGAATTATATTTTTTTTTGTTTATTTAGAGCCTATCACAATATTTTTCACAGTGAAAAATTGTTGATTCTTGAAGGCAATATTTGCTATATTAACATATTATTTGTTTTAGCTGAAGTTGTAGGTCTGCCCGTCTGTCCGTTAATACAAACGTGCATATCTCCAAGAATATAAGAGCTAGAGCTTTATAAAGTTAATTTTATATTTTCGAATTTGTTCAAAATACTTTATCGGCTTCCTCTCAGTTACGGAAAGTTCTGAATCTCATACTTTTATAATATATTTCAACTTTTTGCGTATTGTCGGCAAGTAAAAATTAAAAAATAAAGAACTAAATATGGTTTTATGTAAATTTTGTAAGTACAATAAAATAAATTGCTGAACACTGTCAGGCTTTTGAGTAAAATTTTAAATCAGATAAAATGGAAGCGAATAAATACTCCGATTACTGCTCGAGTTCTCGAGGTCAAAATCGCTTAAAGCTAAGTCACCTTTGATGGTATACTTTTGGGCGCAGACGCAAAAAACTATCAAGCAGCGATGTTCCAACTTGCGAAGTCGCTACTAAATCACAAATAAATTTAAGAACGTTTCGCAGCTAAGAAATTTGCAGTGAACTCCTCAAAGGAGTTCAAAAAGTGTGACAATTAAAAGCAACGCTTGAAAGTATGCAACGAATTAAATGCAAAAAAGGGATTTCGGAACATGCAAGAGAATATTGTCGCCTTTTCGATGAGAGACAAATCAATTGATTAGGATGTTAATTGTATGATTTCGCTGATCGCGTTGATCGATTTGTGGGTGGTCAGAAGCGCGGAATAATTGTTGTCGCTCACAAATCGGCGGCAGAATCGACAATGTGTCATTAATGCGCTTTATTAAGCTGCGCCGGCGGCACATTCGAAAGTATTTCTCGTTGTTGCCGGTTTCGGTTTGAATTGCTCGTTGTGGTTGTTGTTGTTTTTGTTGCTGTATTTTGCGCCAAAGACAAAAAAAGCTTTTAATTTAAGACGGATGCGACGGTCACACGGCGGACAGAACGTGTGGAAAATGGCGACGGCGGCGGCGGCTTTTGGTTCTTTTCAGTTGCGGCCGGCCGAATGATAAGGGGTTAAGTAAAAAATTTTTTCAAATGAATTAAAGACACATAAAAAAAAAAACAAAACGGGGAGCAGCATATAAATAAATATATATAAAAAAATAAAAGAGCGAGCGAGAGAGAGAGAAAAGAGTGGAAAAAAGCGAACGTTTATCGTTGCCCTTGCCATCGTTGCTGTCGCCGTTGTCGAGTTGCGAGTTGTCGAGTTGCGAGTTGCGAGTTGCGAGTCCCGCTCCTTGGCTTCATTGCCGCGCGCTGCAATCTCATGGATATGCATAGAGTGCTAAACGCTACAAAGCAAAGCACAACGGGCCGTAGGTAGACACAATGTCAGGGAGATGGGGAGACAGCAAGACAGACGGACAGACGGACAGATGTATGTATGCTATGCAGCAGTTGTTGCTATATAAGAAATTCTTTTATCCCATACCAGCCGGAGTCGGAGATGGAGATGGAGATGGAGATGGAGATGGAGTCTGAGATGGTAGCGAAGGAACCAAAATAAATGCGCAATGCATACAAGGAGCGCAGAGCAGAGCTGAGCTGAGTTGAGTTGAGAGCAAGAGAGCGGCTGCCGCTGCTGCTGCTGCTGCTACAACGTGACATTCCTTAAATTATTTTCTGTGCTCAAGAAAACATTAAAAAATATTTTTATCTTGTGCAGAAAAGAAGCCAACGGCCAACAACTTCGATGGGAAGAATCCTTTTTAAAAAGTTGCTGCTTCAGCTTCTGGTTCAAGCGTTTCACGTACGTTCTTCGCTTTTTGCTTTTTCTTTATTTTTTTATTTTTTTTTTTATAGTTGAAAGAAAAAGAAAAGAGTAACACGGAAAAAATGCGACTCTCATTAATTTGTGGAAAATTGATTTTGTAACAAGCAGATAAAACAAGAACAACCATCAGCACCGACAGCCGCATAAAAACATCGAGACGGCTACAAAGAGAGCGGGAAAAGCAAAAAAAAAAAACAAAAAAAAAAAAATCCCCAACAGAAGCGCCAACTTCTAAACACAATGAAACAGCACTTTACGAGTACTCACACTCGCACTCACTCTCGCACTCACACTCACTCTCGCACTCACACTCGCACTCACACTCGTTCTTGTTCTCGTTCTGTCTTTCTTCTTTTTATAGCCCTCAAGACACTGAGAGCTTGAACCGGCAGTTCTATAATAGAAAATTGATTACCAAACTGTCTTTAAACTGCTTCAGCAATTTTGCTTTATGACGTCGTACCCACAAAACATCACTGCAAGCTGCAGAATTGCAAACAGCCCGAGTTGTCAAAGTTACAGCGCGACTTTCACAAGGAACAACTTCCTTCTGCGCATATTTATTGCTCAATTTCTTTTCACAATCCACTCGAAGACTCCGAGTAGGTGACGAGCTCGGCTTCGCGAGGCCCATTCGCAATTATATTTGTGTCTTTGGTTAAATTGAAAGTTGAAGGCTCATAAAATCGAATGGCAACGAGCTTAAATCTAATCGCTTTTCTACCAGTCCTCCACTATCGCTCAGCGCGCAAATAAAATTAATATCGGCAAGCCGTCATAATGTTTTCGTCTAATTTGAACACAATTCAAGGCATCATGGCATTTAAAGCTATTGCTGACTTAACTCTGTATCATACATTTTCAGTAAATGCAACATAATGTGGAAAACGTAAGCATAAAATAAAGAAATTTTGAGACAGAACAATTCTATCGCACCTTAACGACTTATTTGATTCATTTAAGTATCGCAGAGCTATCGCCAATTATTATTTTTATTTATTTCCATTTGAAAAAAAAAAAAAAAAAACAATAATGTGGGAAGTATCGGAAAAATCATTCTCATCTTATGCTATATGATCGTTGTTAAGTTACAATTTCTATGCAACTAGCTGCAATTGTTCTTGAGGAATATGCATTAAAATGAGAGCAAGGCAGATTTTAAATTAAATTAAATTTAAAAGATTTTTTTTTGAAAGTCATTAAATTATTTTAGAACTATCGGTGAACGGGTTTCCTTTGGAAACCAATTAAATGCAGAATTCATTCTCAGTTGATGTTATAAGATCGTAGTTTATTTACTTTATTTAAAATTTCTATGCAAATAGCTGCATTTGTTCATTAGGAATATGCATCAAAACGACATCAAGGTAGATTTCAAATTAAATGAAATTTAAACGAATTTATTTGAATGTCATTAAATTATTTTGGAACTATCGGTAAATTGCCATGCGAATTTGATGTATTTATTTTGCTTAATAATCGCATAGAATAAGTGCAATTGCTGATTAGGAATACGCATCAAAACGACAGCTAAGCAGATGCTGGGACTGTGGAGAAATGAAAACAATCATGAAATCTGAAAGACAAATCACATTTTTTAGGCTGGACCCTCGAAAACTTACTTGGATTTCAGTAATAAAAACAGATCGAAACGGCAAACGGCAACGACAGAACAGCGAGAGGGGGTAACAAAAAAGGCGGCGGCGAAGCATTAAATAAAAACAAATAACAAGTAGAGAGGTGGCAAGTGGCAAGTGGCAAGTGGCGAGTGGCAAGTGGCGAGTGATGAGAGGTGAACGGTGAACGGTGAACTTTCGAACGGTGGCAAAGCTGATGGCCGCGCTCCACGTTGCACGAGTTCCCAAGCCTCGAAGCGGTGCGAAGACAGTCAAAGGGCGCGACGCACAGCTTAAATGCGAGGGAGGCGACACGAAGCGACGAGGTGGCAGGGGCAGGGGCAGGGGCAGTGGTAGAGTAGGGACAGGCTGGCATCGGCTTTGGCTCTGGGCCATTATAACATCGGTTGGGTCTCCGTTTGCCGCAGTACGGCGGCAAAAATAGCCAAAGCCAACATGGCGGATGTTGCATGGAATTTATTTTTACTTTAAAGTAAAGAATTTTTTGAATTCCTGAACGTTGAAAAATGTTGAAAACGACAAAACAAAGTATGCACGAGTGTGCATAAGTGTGTGTGCGTGTGCGTCTCTCTATGTGTGTGTGTGTATTAAATACTTTCAAGACGCTAGGGCCTGGAGGGGACAGTCGCAGCTACAGATACAGATACACAGCGCGCTACAGATACAGATACGTGCGACCGGCCGGCAATTCAACTGAAATGACAGAACAGCTGACGCAGCGACGAAGCGCGGAGCGGCAACGATAACACATTAAGCATACGAGGAGGGGAGGGGGAGGAGTCGTGGGGCAGCAACAGACAGAGACACCGATTAAGGACACAACATGCCTGGGATCCCGTATCGAATATCAAAGCAATGTGGCAACGATTTTTCTGCTGATCGACAATCGACATCAGCTGCCGCTCATTCAGTTGCAATTTCTGCTTGCTTAGTGATAACTTGGCTCTAACCTCTACTTGGCCGTATTCATTTCAACCCGATTCACTTGAGGCGGCGCCCAGACAGATAGATGTTTAGACAGACAGACGGACAGACAGACTGGAGATGGAAGGCTGATAAAACCTGCTCTCGTCTCCTCGAGATTGATTATGTTTTTTTTTTATCATGGGAAACTCGAGTGGCAGCAAGTGCGTATCGTTGGGAGCGCTGCCACAGCCGGTGGCAGGGTCACATATGTTGCAGCCATTCATGCGCAAAGGCCTCAATGCAATTCTTTTGCCTTGGCCAGCAGCAAAAGGGCGTTGCATCGCCAATCCAATTCAACATCTAAACCAACATCAAAATTGTATCGCAAACTCTATTTTATTCTATTTTATTTTGAAATTCATTTGAATACATTTCAGTTGATTTAATTAAGGTATCCCATATGTGAATTAAAAGATTTTAATTTTATGGTAAATTTCATTCTTCATTTAGAATCACTTTTTATTTAATTCATCTGCTAACAGCAAAAGTGTCAATCTACTATAATTCAAACCAACATCAAAGTTGTATCTCAGACCCCAGTTAATTGAATTTTAATTTAAAATTAAATTTAATATATTTAAGTTGACTCACCAAATGTATCTCAATTTAACGTAAAAGATTAAAATTTTATGGTAAACTTCATTCTTCATTTAGAGTCACTTTTTATTTAATTCATCTAATCTAATTCAAACCAACATCAAAGTTGTACCCCAATTAATTGAATTTTCATTTGAAATTAATTTTAATACATTTAAGTTGACTCACCAAATGTATCTCAATTTAAAGTAAAAGATTTAAATTTGTTTGCAAATTTCAAAGTGTATCTAGAGTAGTTTTTACTTTAATTCATCTACAACAAAATTCAAAACAAATCGTTGATTAATGATCTGCATAGAATTTATTTACTCAATGAAGACGCTAAAGTAATTTTTGCACATTTATTAAAAGTGTTGAAAGTCAAGACTGTAGCTTAAATATTTATTGTTTTAAAACGTTTTTTTTTGCGCATTGTTGGCAAAGAGGAAATGACACACAAAATTGAAAATGAATTTATTCTGCGCATGCCGAAAGATTACGAGTCTAGCTTATGAGATTAATTCAGATGGTCAGCAATTAATTGAAATTACTGAAAGTATTATTAAATGTAATTGATGTTCACTTAATAATTAGTTAATTAATATACTAAATGGAAATAGTGCAATTGAGAAATTTATGAGAAAAAAATTCAAATTACAGATCACATTATTGAATACAATTTTAAGTGAAAATATTTTAATTAAGAAATAATTACAGAACATATTATTAAATGGAATTGATTTCAGCTATATAGTTATTTAATTTATTTTTAATTGAAAAATACATTTTATTGGCTTATTAAATAAATACTTGATATTCACTAAATAGTCAAGCTATTAATTTTTAAATATAAATATTTAAATTGAGAAAAACATCTTATCAGATTGAATTCGTTGCCTATTAAATGCAAAATTAAATTAAAAGTTGGTGTTCACTCAAGCAATAGATAACATTGGTTTAAATATATATCTTCTTCGTTTATAAAATAAATGTGTTGTGTCTGGGAAGTTTATAGCGATAAACGATTTATTGATGACAAATGTGGAAAACCTTTGCTTGACACTAAAATTCACTTTTGTGCAATAGAACTTGAATGATTATTATCAGCAGCGAATAAACGGCGAGTGTCTCTGTTAACGGCAGCGTGAAAATAAAAGTGAAAACCCTCGGGCATTTATTTCGCATAAATATTGATAATGCGGGCGGGTGAGTCAATGAGTCAATGAGTCAATAAGCTGCGGCCGTAGATAGTCGAGATCCTCGTTATCGACCTTCAGTGCTTGGCCAAAGCACTTTCGGTGGCAGAACATAAACACAACATAAACACGGCCAGATATAGTTTGAGTATTTGTGCGCGATGCATGAATGCTATGATAACAACCGTTGTTGGTTATATGAGAATGCCGAGCTGAAATGCAAAAACTAAACTAAAGCTGGCGAGACGTTGACGTTTGCGGTCTGCTTATGAAATTGAGCTCGGTTTACGATCGCGATCGCGATTGCGACTGCGATTCGATACAACGACAGCAGCAGAAAAACACTGTCAATGGAGCTCGATTTGCAATTTAAAGAACTCCAAAAGAACAACGACATCGTCTATTCTAATCGACAGCGCTCAGAACGAGTGAAAGGCGTTGCAAGGGGGCAACGAGGGGGCGGGGCGGTGTTTTTGGGAAACCCCGCAAGTAGCCCGAGGCAGTCAAGCGAATTATTGCCGCAACATATTGCAGCAGAATTAACTAAGAACTAGTAAGTACAACATTCGCTTGGGTCTTAAGTGGCATCGGCCAGTGCATTTCATTGGACTTGGCCCTATAACCCAAAATTACTTACGTCTTCGCGCTGGCCGATGTCTGTGCAGCTTGCATAATGTCGCGGATACACCGCGAGAAATATTCCCACCTCAACTAAACCTTAAGAACCACACTAACTATTTTGCATAGAATACTTTCAATTTAATTGATTAATTTTCTTAATATTTCCATTTCAATTGAAAATTACTTTTTAACAGATACCATTTTGGAAATAAATTACTTTCTAAATAGAAGTATGGAAATTTAAAAGCACACTTTATTTTGGCTTAGCTGGAACTAAAAAAATTTGGTATCAGGATTTGTGCTGCTGGGGAAATTCCACTTATTGAATTGTGAATTGTAGATGAAATGTAGATTCCGATTTGTAACATGAACTTCTTGAAATATAATTTATGTTTTAAATACATATTGGGAAATTTTTGAATGAACTTCAAAATGTGTTAGAAATATATCTTTAAATTGAATTGATCATTTTGCAGTTGACTAAGTTTCCTTTTTACAAATTGAAAGTGAAAAGTAAATAAGTAAAATCATAGACTTCTTGATTTATTTATTAGTTTTACAAATATTGAGAAGTATTTCAAATGGCAAGTGAATTTAATGGGATTGAATTCTAAAATTGTGATATTCCATTTCTGATATAATCAAGTTTCTTAACAGAAAAGTAATTTTATTTTTGATCTCTATTAAAAAATCAAGACAATCAGTATTGTTGATACTTAGAAAATGCTACTAATTAAATTGTAGATTTGTTGTGACAAAAGATTCTAAGTAAATGCATATTTAGGATGGAATTCATCACATTGGAATTGATATTCGATTTTGGAATAAAGTACATTTTATTGAACGGAATTCTTGAAATTAAGTAGATTTTATATATATATATATATTATATATTAATTAATTTTCAAATACTTAATTTGAAACGTAATTGTTATTTTTGATTTTCATTAAAGCGCCAAATCAAGCTGGAATTATTAGAATGATGCAGAAACAATTCTACTAATTTAATTAAAATTCGCATTTGAAATATAATGCGGAATTCTTGAATTGCAGTTGAGGTTTAATTTTAGAATTAATTAATACTCAATTAGTTTAGAAATATTTCAATTGAAAAGTAAGTTAAATTTTGTATATTTACTTGAACAACGAGACAAGCTGATTTTTGACGTTGATAAATCAAAATTATACTCTCTATTTTGAGTGAATTGAATCGCTATTCGGAAACGGAAATGATTGATTGTGATTGTTTCTCTCGGTGTAGGTTTGTATGTAGCGACAAACTGCAGAATAAATTCAATTAGCTTCTTCACTGCGCTGTCTCAAGTAATGCAAAGCCGCCGCACTGACAAACCTACAAAACTGTCAGACTGACAGAGTGACAGAGTGACTGATTGAGTGATTGACAGAAAGGCGGTTGACAGTCTGATTAGAATTAGCACCTCGTCTCGAGTCTTCTTACGATTAGCTTGGCAATTCGACGACGATGACAGCCGATGCCGACAGAAGGTTGACGATGCCGATGCCGACGGCCAATGTAAATAAATGCATTCGGAATCATTTCCCATCATAAAATTTCCAAATCGATTAACGTCGCGTGGCGCCAACGTTTTTTCCTGTTTCGCCCTCAGGTTTATCCTCCTCCTCCTCGCTGTCCATCGCAGTCGCAGTCACGTTAACTGCTTTTTGTTTCTGTTTTTTTTTGCAAATGCAATACTAATTATCCAAACAGAACAGAACAGAACCCCATGAATAATACTGATAAAGTGGCAAGGGATTCAATTTCGTATATACCCAATATAAATGAGTTGAGCTTGCAAATTGTGCCCTTAAACATCCATCTCTCTCGCTCTCTTTGTCTCTGTCTCTCTCTCTCTCTGTCGGCAATGTGACGCATAAAAGTGCTGACATTCTGCCAACTTCTAACGAGTGTATATAAATGGAAATCTGTTTTCGAAAAGTCCCATCAAAATAAATATCAAATATCCGAAAAATATAATAGTTTGCTTTCTCATTGATGTGAAGAAAACTGCGATTCACTTATCACAACCACTTGTGTCTTCTGGCATCGTATTACCCCCCGAAGTCAGGCCCCAAGCGACATCAGCGGATCACTCACATTTCTTGTGAGTCTAGTCAAAATGAACAAAAAAAAAATAAAACAAGTTTTATCCACATCGACAAGATTTGCATTAGCTTCCTTCTATTCTTCTATTCCCTGGTGAAATATGTTCGAGTCTTCAAGACTTTCTCGCCGCGAAGAATTCAAACCTTATATATATAGTATATATGAAGTACTCGTGTATATATTCAAATGTTTGTAGGTACGTATATATGGATGTGTCTAAGTCACGTAGTTGGCAACAGATTAGTTGCGTCGACTAGTCAGCAGTTAAAATACATTTTTAACCAAAATGAGTCTCTCTCTCTAGCAGATCTTTCCCGAGACAAGCTTTATAGCACACAGTGCTCTGATTTTACTTGAATCTTCGTCAAATATGTGGACGGTAATTAGCAAAAAAAAAAACAGTTGAGTATTCTTTTACAAAGTGTCAGCAAAAGTGATTTAAGTTTCGCTGTTCCAAGTACTCGTAGTTATCCGATAGAATTCCTAATTTACTATATATATCTTATAAAACCGAACTGTCACTATTTTCTTTCTGCCATAAAATGATGTTGATTTTATGCTCAACTTGCATCGGCTCATAACTCGAAGTCAAGTAGTCGCATTTCATTAAATGAGTTGGTAAACCGATCAGATATAATTAACTGTACTCGCAAATGCCAAATCTTTTATTTATATGTTTCGATATAATAAGCCAATCATTTTTTAATAACTTCAAATTGAGTCGGAATTTGGAGCAGCTCTCTGAAGTGATGCTTTTCACCACTTTTCTCTAACGCAGATTGTGATAAAAAGCTGTCAGATAATGCGAGTCAAAAACCTGGAATCTTTTCAACCCGATAAGCCAGTGGAACGTTCACAAACAACGTTATTAAAGTGTGTACAAAGCTTATCTCCAACTATCCAGAAAGAACGCTGAGATAATACGGCAAAGACGCTGCAGGATGTGGAGAATGAATGAGTTTGCGAAATAGGAAGTCGATTGATGCTATCTGAGCATATCGAGTTGTCATATTATGAATGGTCGTGCTTCAGTACTTCAATATACATATATGCTCGTATCAAAAGAGATTATTATTATTTATATATATATATGTGGATGAAAAATTGAGCGATAACAATGGCCACGCATCAGATTAAGCGATAGCCGCTGATGTTACGCGATATTGCCGCTCGCCATTTATGATTCATCCGACGGCTTTCTGATTAGTAACGTTTTGAGCTTTCGATTCGTTTGCTGTTTTTGATAAACCCCCAATTAAGTGTAAGTTTTGTGCTTCTACTTACTTTTGTATAGAAATTTCGAATAATCACAATCCATGTTGCTGTTGTTGCTGCTGTTGTTGTTGCTGCTGTTGTTGTTGTTGATGTTGCAAAATTGATGCGGCGATTGTTGATGTTGATTTGATTGATTCACTGCATTCACTCAGCTTTCTGCTGCTTTTGCACCATTCACTTAACAACAATTGAAAGCATTCCCCGCCCGCTCAATAACAGAACAACAAAAAAAAACCGAAACGAAAAACGACGTGAAATAAATAAATGTGAAATGCCGTTAGCCGAAAAGTGCAGCGTTGACACAGAAATTTGAAGATTGCCGCCGGGCGGCGGTGCAAGAAAAACTGACAACTGAAAACTGAAAATTGTTTTTTTCGAATTTCGAGTTTCGACTTCGAATTCGAGCAACCTTCTGATGATGGCTGCTGTTGTTGTTGTTGTTTTCTTCTTCTGCTGCTTCTTCTGGTTAGTTGTTGTTTTATTGACACTTGGTGGGCGCTGTTGCCATGTATTCTTGTTGTTGTTGTTGCTGCTGTTGATTTTTTGTTATTGTTGCAATTTAATGCCACTTTACAAGCATGTATAACATTGTGGCTTTTTGGCTCTTTGTTTTCGCTGTTTTTTGCTGCTGCTGCTGCTGCTGTTGTTTTGCTTTCATTTACGTTGTTGCAGTTGTTGTTGTCGTTGTAGGTGCAAATATGTAACACACACACACAGAGACGCGCGCACACACACAGTACCACACATGTGTGACAGTCGCATATTCTTCAGCGACTGTTGCCGCCGTCGCCGCCGCAGCAATTCTAGCTCTGCTCACTGCTCGCTGTCGCTGCTGCCGCCGTCTGTAAGCTTTTCTTTGGCAGGTGAAGCTGCTGCTGCTGCTGCTGCTGCGTCGCTGCTTTCGTCTCGCTGTTGTTCTGCGGCTGCTCTTCCGCCTAACTGTATCTTATCTGGGCGCGCCTTTTTGCTTTTCTTTAACTAAATTGAAATTTGAACAACACATCAACATGTGTTTAGATGTCTCATTTATTATGCAGCGACGAGCGTAACAACAACAACAACAAATACATCAATGTTAATGTACAATGTAGTTGTGTCCATGTGTGTGTATGCATAAAAAAGGCGCGCAATCGCTGCTGCTGCTGCTGCTGTCGATGTTGCTGCTGTCGATGTTGCTGCTGTCGATGTTGCTGGTTGCTGGTTGCGCGTTTATTGTTGTCGCTTTTTTGTTTTAATGGAATCTCTCTGATTGAGTTTGTGCAACAGTTGCCCTGCAACCTTTCACACTGTGGGCACCACCGAAAAAAAACAAGTGCACAACAAAAAAAAATATTGAACACACACTTACACACGCACACGCACACGCACACTCTCACACACACGCTGTGGCGAAAGGCGCGCAAAAAAACAACAAAAAAAAACAATATAATTGTCGTGTGTGGCGAGAAGAAGAACAACCGAAACGGTTCATATAAAGTATACGCACACACACACACATACACACACTCGCAGACGCGCGCGCGTACACACACACACACACAGAGACGCACGCCCGCACACGCACACACGCACGTAGACGACAAAGTTATTTTACATAGAGAACATATAGCACATACAGATGTGTGTGTGTGTGTGTGTGTGTGAATGTATCTATGCAATTATAATTTGATTTTTCGCCGTTGTTGCCGCTTGCGCGAATTGAATTTAATTTCTTTTGCTATACATATATATGTATGTAGTATGTATTATGCTGCCGTCGTTGCTGTTGTCAGGTTTTGTTTTGTAGGCGGCACGCGTTGGCCCAAAATGTATCTCACAGATGATTCGAACTCGAATGCGGATTCTGTTGCTGTTGCCGTTGCTGTTGACGTTTCTTTTCTTATGCTTGTGCACATTATTATTAACTAAAAAAAACACAATTGTTGTATTGTCGTCGCACTCATAAGACAATCGCAATTTTCTATTGCTCAATTTTGGCTATTTGAATTTGAATTCGATTGTTGGATTTTGTGTGTTAACTACGTGTGCTGCGCTTGCTTTCGCATACAAAATGTGGAGACGCCAACACAACCGACGGCATAAACAAAACTACCAATACGAAATTAGCTCAAAATGTATTTCAGGCAAAAATTAAAACAGCAAAAGCGCTCATTGCGCGCGAGCGAGCCGTGCAGTAAAACTGCCAACCTACCCACACACACACACACGCACACACGAACACACTCGCGCACACGCACACACACTAGCAGACACGCAGAGCACACGAAGCATGCCCGAAGACCGAGCCCCAACAGTTTGTTGGATATGCGCGCGACACACACACACACACACACACACACACGTATGGCAGATACAGCAAATTTACTCACCAAGTTGGTCCCCTCAACAGCTGAATGGAGTGGAGTGCACATGAAGAGAGCGAGCGCCGCGGTGCGACAGAGATGGCGACAGCGTAGAGCGAGCGCGCACAAACGTTTGCTGAGAGAGAGAGAGAGCGATTCGTGCTGCCGCTGCACGAGAGAGCGAGAGCAGCGGGCAGCGAATGGAGTGCGCAGAGCGCATGAATCAGCTTCCGCTGTTGCTTTTCACTGTTGCTGTTGTTGTTGCCGTTTCTGCCGTTATTGTTATTGTTGTTGTTGTTGTTCTTGTGTTCTGGTTAGCTGCTGAAATGAGTTGCACTCAAACACGTGTTGTTGCTTGGCGTGTCTGGTGTTGAGCGCTTTTCTTTCACATACACACACACACAAACACACACACACACACACACACAGCATAAGCAGAACACTTGCTGCGTCTTGATTCTCAATAAGTATCCATGCATTAGTGTATGTGTGCCATGTTTACACGTCGCTCCATTTCTGGCTATAAAAATCTTTAAAAACTTATTTAATTTACTTCACTGTTGACCATTTCAAAAACTTGTCCGACAAGTTATCCTAATTGTTGTATATCAAGTGGATCACATCTTGGAATCTCGTACAACTTCTAAGCTTTGATAACTGTATCAAAAGTTAATTTAAATTCAGTTTTTTATCTGCCAATATTTATTATAAACGTAACTAGTACATTACTTAAAAAAAAACCGAAAATATTTGCCTGCTACAATTTCACTTATGAAATTCTGGTTGTATTTGTTTATCTTCAAGATTGTTAGTATTACAACATACTTATTGGTTGTTAATTATTTCGTAAATCTTTTTGAGCCCAACCCAGCCTTTGAAGAAATTAAGTTTTGACCAATTTTTGCATTTTAATATAATATTTTATTTCTATTATTAAGTTAAATTATTACATAATAAATTATAAATTAAATTAAATAAAAGTTGTAAAATCTGTGGTTACAATTTTATTCGCGAAGGCGTGTACGAAACTCGGAAAAATAATTTAAATAAGTGAACTATAATTTTTTTCAACTTTTTAAAAGTTTTTTAAACAAATCTTCATTATTAGTGTTCCTTTTAATTGGTGAAATTAATTAATTATTCCCATCATCCACATCAAGAATAATGCTTATTTAGTGAAACTTAAGAGTGAGAGAGCATTTCATTTTTTTCTTACAGTTGCAATTATTTTTATTCAAAATTAATATCATCAGATCAGCATTATATTTATGTTCAATTGTGTGAGAATTGGAATATTTTTGAATCGAAAAATGAGAACTTAAAAAAAAGGCTAACTAACTTGAAAGATTGGGCTTCATCAACACAAATATATTTTCTTTTATTTGCCTACTGCATTTTTTACTAGTCTATATTACATTCTGGCTCACAAAATTGTAATTGTGTTATTTAATTCCTATAATAAAATATATAAATAATAAAATTAATTCATAAATAAAATGCATTTAAATACATGGTGGAATTGCAGAAAATGTTTGACGATATTATAAACATGAAACGGGATGGCATAAACGTGGAGCACTCCGCTGACAAATGTGCTCAGAGTCGATTTGTCTCATGGAAAGAGACAAATGAGTGCAATTGCACGTGCGTAAATGTGCGTGTCTGCATGCAAGTGCGTGTGCGTATGTGTGTGTGAGTGTGTGCGTGTGTGTATGTGTGAGGTGTGAGTGTGTGGGAATGGGACTCCTGAAAGATACTTATGCGCCGATTGTCGAGCTCTCAACGCGGCACTTAACACAAATCATTTGATTTCTATTTTGGTTTCATCATTTGATGTTTTGGCGCCGGTTCTGGCCAAAGTTGACCTCGCACCAATGCCAGGGATTAATTTGTAAATCTATCGAATAAATAACCAATGAACAGGAATATATATAGGTATCTTATGTACCTAACTCAACGGGCAATTTGAATAATCTTGATTCGAAGACACACTGAGAATTCTATTTGTGTGTTTTAGAGGGTGCATGACAAATGTATTTATAATTGCCAACTCGTCTTGACTAATATTTTCATTCATAAGGCCAACTAAAATATATGTATGTAGTAACTATGCTCGCGTGTAATTTGCGTTTGTTGAACCCCATGGAAATTGTCCACTGGCCACAGGCATTTAAAATGCACGCCTCCGATGCATTAATTGCTGTAAATTGAACCCAACGCACAACATCGAGATACATAAATAAATGCATGCGTGTGTGTGTGTGTGTGTGTGTGTGTGAATGATATTGGAAGTGCAACGCCTGGTGGGGCGCCGCATGTGATCGGCGTGTTGCAACCACAAAGCAGATAAGAAGACATTGTTAGAAGGTGGAGGGGGGGGGGGGGGGAGGAATTGCCGGAACAACGGCATTGTTGCGCATATTGCTGCCCAAAAAACAGCTGTTCGCCTCATTTCACTCAATGCTCTGCCGACTTGCCGACTCAATGAGCGAGCGAGAGCGAGAGCGAGAGAGCGCGCAGCGCGTGCGTGCGTATGTGTGTGTGTGTGTGTCGTTGTGGGGGGGCGATTCATCAAAGACGCGCACAAAACTAAAAATTATGAAATGGCCATAATTATTGTGGGCACACGCACCACAAACATACACAAACACACTCAAACACACCGCAATTGAATTCGAGACAAGAAGCCAGCAAATGAATGTAACTCAACATCGCTCGCTCTCTCTCTCGCATGCTCTCTCTCTCGCTCTGTCGCTGGGGTTGTTGTTGCGCTGACTCCCGGGGGTTGGGATTCTGCCGTTCGGCAAATTGAGCTTCGTGCCAAACGGCGCAGCGACGTCACAGTCTTGAGCTTTTGAGCGATTTAGCGGCAATCGACTTGACAGTTGTAACTCATTGTGGGCGGGTTGGGTCAGAGACACACACACACACACACAAATGTGAGGGCGGGGGGAAATCGCACTCAATGCTTTTGGCGATTTGTTCTCGAAAGGTTCGTTCGTGTTCATCATTTGATTTTGGCTGCGTTCGCACTAAAAATAAATACAAATCATTTTCTACTTCACGCGCAACATCATTAGACATTTGGGCTAGTGTGTTGAAAGTGAACAAAACAGCTCCCAGCTCCCAGCTCCCAGCTCTCAGCATGTGTGCAGACGGTCGATGTCGATGGCGATGTCGATGTCGATGTCGATTGCTATGGCGATGTCTATGGCGATGTCGATCCGCAGTCGGTTTAGTTTGTCTATATATAAACGCAGCACAAGACAAGACACGAACACAACAGCGTCTAAAATACGAGTACTATTCAAGATGAGATATTCAGATACATACCCATAGTCTACATACATACGTGTACATATATCATTTGTATATATAGTAGGCAAGAGCATCAAAGTCTAGCCAAAAGACTTTCGCATTTAAATGAACGATTCATTCATTTGTACTCACAAACATTCAAACACATTCGGCGACTCGTGCAACGTTTTCGGTTGTTTGGCATAAATTTGGCTTTACATTATAATCACAGATCGGTGCATTTGTTAATACGAGACAAATCTTAATCCAGCATCACATTAATGCCGATTCAATGACCCGATCACTGATCACTGATCCCCCCCACAAATGTACTATACAGTTTTCCAACACAATTCCATATAGACAGCAAATTGTTGGCCGACTCTCTGGAGCTTAATTAATATCATTATGCGATGCGATTGAATGTGGCATGATCGCACTGTATAGTACACAGGCTGTTAATGCCAATCAGAAGTGTAGTGTACGTCAATAATTTATGCGATTTGCGTAATATTCGAAAATAGTTTTTATGCTTTTCTCAGATTTACCACCAAATCGGTTCTAGCTTTGAGAAACTGAAATGCAAATAAAGTTTACTTGTCATTCAATTAAATTTTCGAATTTACAATTTATAATTTTATTGTATTTGTAATTTATTTATTTGCGTAAATAATTTTTGAGATTCGCGTGATTTTCGAAAATAGTTTTTATGCATTTCTCAGATTTATCCCCAAATTGATTTTTGTTTTAAACTAAGATACATGCAAATACAAATATATGTTCTTATCAAATCGAAAATGTACTTGTTACATTTTTTTAATTTTTATTTTATTTATAATTTATTTACTTGTGTGAATAATTTATGATACAATAAAATAATATAAACTGACTTGACTTTGTTTTAAATAAAAATTTAATTTTGAAATAACAATTTATTTTATTTTAAATGCGAAAATATATGCATACAAGTACTATATGTGTTGTGCTGGAATTAAATATTTACTTGTCAGTGTTTTAAATAAAATTTACATTTTTATGTTACAATATTTTAAATTTATTTATGCACGTATAACATTTATGAGATTTGCGTAATTTTGAATAAAATCAGATAAAATAATATAAATGCAAAAATATCTGTCCAAAACTGTATGTTATAATTAAATTGACAATTAGCTTCATTTTGTTTTAAATCAAATTAATATTATTACATTGAAGTGTTTTCGATTGTTGATCTTAAATATGACGTATTCAAAATTATTTATGATAGGCTTAGCCATATTAACCCCTAAATTGTGTTGATAATAATTTAACACATTTCCACCTTTTTTGAATTTGAATAAAATGTTTTTATAAAGTAAGGAATTTAAGCAACTGGATTCAGCAGCATTAATTTTCGCTGTGAACTGTGAACTTATTTGTGATTGCACTTCCGATACAGTGGCTATATCAATAATTGGTCCCAGCTGCAATAAAAAACACAGCAATTCAATAAGCGAATAATTGAAGTAATGACACCGGTTAACTATGCCATCAATTAAGTAGATTAGATTATGGTATTGATATTGATTGGGCTTCATTTCGATTATCTGAATCAGTCGAAATAATTTATTCGCTGTGTTCGAAGTACGAGTATTTAACATGTGGTTGCGGCTCTTGTGAATGCATCAAATTCTTTTAGTCGAGTACTCGCATTTAAATGACTAAAAAAATGAAATGTGAAATACGAAAAATCAACAATATCGTTTGCATGTGTGTGTGTGTGTGTGTGTACTTTTCTCGTAAATGGCAAAAATGTTTTACATTAAATTAGCAAAATGCAGGCACTGTGCACTAATATTTTCTTTTGCGCTTCGGAATTTTTAATATGGCTTTCGGTTTTTGTACATCAACAACAATACTGAGCAGGATTACGAGCGGCAGCAACAGTTTGCAATGCTTCCCCTTCCCCTTCCCCTTTTCTGCCCACAACTTTAAGTTAGCTGCAAGGTTTCTGCTATTGTTTGGTCTCAGCATTTTTGTTGTTTTTCAGTATTGTTTTTTTATTGTATTACTTTCCGAAGCGGCTCACATTGAAACATTTGTACTTAACTATGCACGCATGTATGTAAAGTAGGTGTGCATGTTGTGAAATTGCTTTCTTTGTTTGTTTGTTTGTTGGCTGGCTGGCTGGCTGGCTGGCTTGCATTAGGCCATCGAAAGAGCACTTTGAAAAACACTTGGAATTTTTCATTGCCAATTACAAACAGGCCAGGCAAATGTTGGGCGCAAAAAACAAAAAAAAAACACCGAAACGAAACGAAACGAAATGCATTCCGCGCAGTAACAGACCCAAGCCTCTGCTGAACCCCGATTCCAAGATCCCGAACTCGAATCCAGCACAACAAGACCGTGTGCACTGAGTCCCAACCCCAATCATTCAACTTGCTCCAAGAAAACAACAGAACAGAACTGGGAAGCGGCAAGAACGAGAGAAAAACCAAATAAATTCCAAAACGAAACGTTAAGAATTTTACATTCGAGATACTTTTATCAGCTGCTGCTGCCGCTGCTCAGTTTGCATTCCCGACTGGAAGCCAACCTGTTACAACATGCAATCGACAGGCCTCAAACAAAGCGGAAAACGTAACGCAGCCTGCAATCGCAATTGCAATTGCTATTGCCAATGGCCAATGGCCAATGCAATTGCCAATGGCAAGTGGCATTGGCCAAATGTATCCAAGCATGGCGCAAATATCTTCCTTTGGCAGAACACAGCACACAGCCAAGTAACAGGTAGGAAAGCACAGACGGTGGACAACGCATCTGACTTCGTTAGGAAAAAAGCTTTTTTTTGGATTCAGAGATTTCGCATTGTGGGCTCAATTGATAAATAGTCATCTAGGCAGGTGGGACTTTCGAACAATAATTAAAAAACAACTAGTAATTGACACACAGTTTTGTGTTATTTATTAAAAAGATACACGTTAAATATTTGGGTAGCATACCAAATTATAATATCTATATATATATGTATATATTTTATTTTGAATTTGTTAATAGCGACATATTGTTGGGTGCAGAGATTTCGCATGTTGGGCTCAATTGATAAATAGTCATCTAGTCAGGTGGGACTTTCCAACAAGAATTAAAAAAAACTAGTAATTGACACAGTTTTGTTTAATTTATTAATAAGATATACGTTAAATATTGGGGTAGCATACCAAATTATAATATCTATAGATATACATATGTATGTATATATTTTATTCTGAATTTGTTAATAGCGACATATTGTTTTGTTCAGAGACTGCCCTTTTTGTGCTCAATTGATAAATAGTCATCTATTTATTATTCCAACAAGAATTAAAATACAACTAGTAATTGACACACAGTTTTGTATAATTTATTAATAATATTTAAGATACATTTTGGGGTGTATATATTATTTGGTTTCAAAATTTTTCATTTCATACTATTAAAATAATACAAAATTAAATAATATATTAGTTAAATTAAAATTGTGAAATCAATTAAAATCAATAATGTGTATCAGCTGAGTTCATTGATATAGCAGTGCTCATGATCAGCAGGATTATGGTGGAAAATCATAGTCTAAACACTATAATGCGCCAACATTTTTACTATGTATGTTACCGTATCATTTATTTTTTTATTTACTATTCATTAATTATATAATATACATTTTCTGATATTGAAAAAATTTCGTTATGTTAAGAACAGCAATAACGTTTATTCTACAAAAAAAAAAAGAATATTTTGTGGTAAAATTAACTTCATTTTTTTTTGTTTTTAGTTGACATAAATAATTTTTGTAATACCCTTGAAAAAATGACTTCAGTTCATCGTTAAATTATTTTTCCCACACTGTGCGACGACTCGTTTTAAATTTGCAGTTGTACGAAATGATATAGAAAAGATTATAAATATTTTGTAGGTCAAATTTACAATTGATTTAAATTCGAAAAAAATGTGCATTTTAATAAATTTCACACTGGTCACCGCAGTATGATATAATATAATAATGCAATGTAATTAAACTGTTTGTTAGTTGTATATAAAACTAGTTACTACTTCGATCCCAACGAGATTTATAAAGTAGAGAAAATTATATGTATTAAATTTGTATATGACTGTCAATACCTGAATTTATTATTCTTGGCGCTATATGTTATTTCCTCAGACTGTAATTTATTTAATATAACTGATCTAATATTTTTTTTAAAGTAACAAATATTAAAATGAATTGCAGAATACTTGTTATATTATTTTGTAATAAAAGAAATATGTAAACAAACAAAAAAGGAAGCTAGTTAAAAATATATACACTCTGTTATTATTTAAATAAATAAATAGTAGTTCGAATACGGTTGCATACTTCTTGGTGCCCAACAGCAAATTTGGTATATTTAGGAGCTGAGCGTGCGGTCACACTGCGCACAATATACACATACCCACAACTGCAGCAACTGTGTACGCCAGAAGTATTTACAATTGAGTTTTGCTGGTCGAAAAAAGACGATGGATAACGCGATGGAGAAGCGAGGGTCCAATGGCAATGCCAACTGTGAGTAGACGCCACATATCCGTATTTATTTATGCACATATTCATGTCCATATCGTTACTCTGCAGTCAACAACATGACGGACGAGCAACTGCAGCAGTGGCATACAACATTTCTGACGGAGGCGCAGCGCGAGAACTACGTGAACCACAATCTGGAGATAGTGCGACACTATCGAACCGAAGCGATTGCCCGAGCGCCCGCCTTCGATATCGAGCGCAATGCGATTAGTGCGGCAATCGCCCGCCACGGTCTCTGGATGCCCGCCAACAGCACAGCATCAGCATCAGCATCATCGTCAGCATCAGCATCAACATCATCGTCATCGTCTGGCCAGGAGGATGGTCAACCGCCGCCACAGCGACGAGCCCGGATCGAGCAGCCCGCGTCGATGGACGAGGTGAACGGAGGAGGCGCCTCCGCTGCCAACTATGGCCACTATGTGGCCTTGGCCCACATCTTCTCCGACACATATGCGGCGCAAGCGGAGCCGACGATGGCGCCCATTGCCCATGATGGCAACGCCAATAGCAATAGCAGTAATACCAACAATGATCGGGAGGACTCGAATATTAGTGAAATCGCGTTAACGGAGACCATCGATAGTCTGGGTTTGCGTCGCACTTAATAGTCCCAAATAAAATATGTACGCATATATATATATATTAATTATTCACATTTAAGAATGATATTTATTCAACAAATTGTTAAAAGATCAGCGTGTGCAACATATTGATTAGATCGTCTATTTATATAATGTAAAGAAAAAAAAAAAAACACAAAAAAAAAACAAAAAAAATCGAATCATAGTATTAGACTATGCAATGTAAATAATATCAGTTGATGTTTTGTATATAGTGCATTTTAAACATAGTTGTGTAGCATTTAAGATTAGAATACTTATTAACCCACAGTTTGTGTATATATATACTACAAATATATAGCAACATATGGACATTGTCAAATGAATTTCCAATTTGTCATCAAAATTCTAACGTTTACAATTTCGAGTCAATCGAACGAGCAAAAGAAATACAACTGATTAACATCTTAGTAGGCCCGATAATTTCATTATAAATGGCACCCAACAACTTATAAATATATGGCTATATGGCGGACATCGCGACGGATCGTTCCGATGAGAAGCGGACAGTGCAGACAGAGAACGATTTATTCTTACATTGACTCAGAGTTAAAGGCTTTCAGTTTACTTGATTTTCTTTGGTTTTACAGAGATGGTCATCGAGAGTATGTATATATAATAGTCGTTAGTCAAAATATAGTAATGTGTAAAGTGTGTGCATCGTGGCATCGTGTTGAATGGCACCTTATGGCGAGATACAACTTAAGAAGGAACAAGTGTTTACGATATCGTTAGAAGTACTATATGTTTTGCTTTGTTTCTTTTTGCCAGCACCTACGAATGCGATTCTCGTATGTGCTTTAGTCTCAAAACTTTGATATATAGTACATATCTTTTGAGTAGGGAAATCGGCCGACGGATCACGACAATGACATCGTTGTAGGGAATGTGTGTGTTCGGTGTGTGTGAGTGTCGCATCTAATCTAAAGAGTACAGAGTGGAAGAGGATTAATCCATCATCGTCGTGATCGCGTTGTGCCGATTTCCGGTTATGCCACAAAAATATATTACGTATTGTGATCGTATATCGAGGGTTAGTTTTAAGAATTAATGACTAGATTTCTTTGTTTTTTTCTTTTGTAGAGTTTATGTCGCATTTGTGTTGCTGTTGCTCTGATTGTTATCACCGTTGCTATCACCGTCACCGTGAGTGTCATTATTATCGTCGCCATTCCCAATCCCAATTCCATTTCCGACTGCAATGAATTCTTCAGCAGCGTCCGTCTCCATCGCAGCTGCTTCGGCTTCGCCGCCTTCGCCGGCTGCAACGGCCACGATGGCGTCGCTGCGCCTTAGCCGGGTCCCATTCGATGTGGCGCCTCCTTCGGTGGCGTGCATCAGGCGACGATACTGATGCAGGCTGGCCAGGATGCGTATCATGATCTGAGCAGGTACCGTTATCGTATCGCGGGTCTCCACCAGCATTATCTCATTGCTCTTCATCAGCTGCAGGCACAACAATGAGATTAGAAATTTAATAAATACTTGTAAGTTGGGATTACTTACGCCGGTTGTGCCCGCCTCATCGAAGCTGGGCGTGGCGTCGATGGGTGCCCAGAGCTTGACGTTGTAGTCGATGCCCGAGCTGAGCAGATACGGCAATGTGGGATGCGGCTGGACACGATTTACCACCCGATGATCGGCCAGCAGTGTCTTGACCACCTTCCCCGTCTGACGCTGCCACACAAAGATGTGGCCGCAATCCGAGCCGGACATTATGAAATCATCGCCCCAAAAGCACGCGCCCTTCACCATTGTCCGCGAGTTGCGATGCCCGTTGAACGACATCTTCACATAGTCAAATTTGGTTATCGGGTATTTGGGACCAGCTCCTTCCTGCTCCTGCTCCTTCTCCTGCTCCAACTCCGTGCTCTTCTTGCTCTCCTTCTCCGTGTCCATCGCCGTGTCCGTAGTCGATTCAGCGCTTCTCTCCGTCTCGGTGTCTGTCTTTTTTTTAGCATCTGCTGGTTCTTCAGCGTTCGTAGCCACTGCAAACAAAAAGTATTGGCGATATTGTATTTTTAGACTCGGTAGTGAAAGAGTGAGTGCATTGCGATGTGCTCTTTTCAATCCATAGCTTCTGGCTTAATTAATCACACAACAGCTAACAAAATACAGTTCGATAATATAATATATTACGCGAAAAATTAAACTGCTTAAAACTTCAGCCAAGCCTCGCAAAATAAATGCTTTGAATTGTATTTTGTGAAATTAAAAAATTATAATTATAATTTTTTGTGTAAGAGAATTCTGGAATATAGTTAGAAAGATAAGTTAAAATTAAATAAACTTACAAATGTTTATTTAATTTTATTTTATTATCTTACTGCAATTGTAGATTTAAATTTAAATTTTAAATATAAATTCGACTGGACTGAAACTCTTACTTTTTATATTATTCCACATAAAATGATGCATTTATTAAATATGTAACCTTTAATATTATCTTTATTTCTCTATATAAACAAATTTCCTTGAATTTGCTGATCTCATAAGTGAATACAATATAAAAATATTAAAAAAACATGTTTTTATTTTTTCTATTTTTCCCAATGCTTTTAAATTTATTTTTAAAGATAAATAAATAATTATTCCTTTTGTTATGGATAACTTTTCATGGCATGACTTTTCAGACAAAAGATAGATGGTCTGTGAACAATGTTTACTTTAAATGTGCTGAGATCGTTCCAGTTGATGGTGAAAATAATTCAATAAAAAAAACTGCGCAATTTTCTGAGTCAGGTTCAAAACCCAAATCGGTTTTTTGTCACGTATGACTTTGAATCGATTCAGTCGATTTCTATCCAACTTTAAGCAATATATAATATATATAATACTTGCTTCATGGGGTTAGAGATTTTAACCAGCCTAATAGACCTTCTAAAATGTTTATCAAAAGTGAGCAGGTCTATAAATAGTCGCTATCAGCTGTACGAAATTATAGACGATGAGATAAAATTGTGTTAAGAAACTTATGAAATACACGAATCCGATATAGAGAATCCCCTAGACTCTTGAAAAGGCAGGTTTTAAGAGGCAGGCCCTTAAAAAGAAGGCTCACCCTTTTGACCTTAAACACTCTTAACTGTGTATATAATTATCAACAATAGTCTAAGTTGTTTTTTTGTGAGTGTCTCTTAAAAACCTAATTCAAGTTGTATTCAATAAAAAAATGAAATGATAATAAAAACGCATCAATAAAGGCAATAAATCAGCAACAAATAATTATGTATACCGGCTAGTTATAGTTATATACAGTCATGAATGATATTGAAATTGATATTTTCTAATACAGAATGTTACAATATTATCTTTCATAATTTGTCACGAAAATAGAGTTTTAATTTAATAAACATAACGAACAAATTTAAATCAAATAATTTCTTTAATTTTCTCCATGACTGTATATATTTTTCGAAGCAGAAGAGTCGTGAGAGTTTTGCGACTGCAATTTCAAATGAGTGCTCGAGTACACGGCGTACAAATACTTACGACAGCCAGTGTGATGGACTTACCATCAGCAGTCGGCGCAGCCGCTGCTGCTGCTGCTCCTGCGGCTGCTGCGATCGGAATGGCGCGCTGGATGCGGATGTGGCTCAGCAGCTGGCTGCTGCTGCGATTTATCGCCGACTCGCTGCGATTGTCCAGCGTCCGCATGACGGCATCCTGCCAGCTCATGTGACCGCCGCCGCTTCGAGGCGTGCCGCCGCCGTTGGAGTTGGCGTTGGCGGCGAGGGAACGCGACGGACGTGTCTGGGAGTTGAGCATGCGAAAGATCTCGTCGCTGAGGCGATTGAGGACGCCGGGCTCGAGCGGCGGACGCGCCTGTCCGACATTGAGTCGGTTGTGGCCCTGCTCCGTGTTGGCCATCGAATTGGGACCCGTATCCGACCAGTCGCCGCGGAATCGCAGACGCGGCATTTGCGCCTCGGGGTCGTCGTCGCGCCGCAGCTTGGGCGTGTAGCAGCCGCTCTTGAGCAGCTCGGCATCGTTGTAGCCGGGATGCCGCAGATCGTACAGATACAGCTGCTCCATGGAGTAGCTGACCAGCAGCTCCGACTCGTCGGCACTGTACTTGACGCAGGTGGGGCGATAGTGGCGACGCGTATACTCCATGGGTATGGGGTACGCCTTCAGCGGCCAGGTGATGTGCTCGCGATCCGTGACCGTCGTCAGCATGCGGCGATCGTAGAGTCGCACTATGGAATCGGAGCAGCCAATGGCCACGTTGTGATAGTTAATGGGCGCCACATCCATGGCGGTGACAGCGCAGGGTGCCGTGATGAAGATGTGCTGCTCGCAGATCGGCTCCAGGCAGCTGCTGCTCACGCGCAGATCGATGCAGCGAACGGTGCCGTCCTCGCCGCAGCTGAGGAAGGTGCGCGGACAATCGGGCAGCGGCTGGACGTCGTAGGTGCTGCCAAAGGCATGGCAGTCGAAGAGACTGGCCGTCCGGCCGTTGTCGTCGACGAGCGCCTCCTCCATGGTGGTGCCGGGGCCGTAGGGCGCCAGGAATTCGGTGTGCATCACGATGCCCTCGCCGGAGCACGAGATGATCGCCTGGTCGCTGGTGTGCGGCATGAAGCGGGCGCTGAAGATGTGCCGCTTGTGCATCGTCTTGGCGCGAACGGCGACGCGACCCGTTTTCGCCTCCGTGATGACCAGATGGTTGTCATCCGACCCGGACACGAAGTGTGTGCCGCTGGCATTCCAGTTGACCGTGTTCACGCACCCGGTGTGCACATCAAATTTATTCGAGAGGCTCAAACGTTGCACAAAGTCCAGCGAATCTGAAAACAAAACCACATAGAAACCATTATCATAAATCATAAATCGCCGCTCACACAATCGCCCCAAAATTGCACTCCTGCAATGCTGAGTGCAAAGATAAGGCCACGAATATATACACAAAAATTATAATGATAATGCGAATGCGAATGATGCAAGACTTTTCTACACTCACTTTTGCAGTTATGGCAAAATAAAACCAAATTGAAACGATAAAGATTACACAAATGCGAGTGATGCAAGAAAATTGTAATGATAATTATAATGCGAATGGTGCGAAATTTTTGTAAACTCTCTTTTGGAGCTTGGGTAAAATAAAATAAAATTGAAATGATAAAAAATATTGCAAGAATTTTTTGCAGCTTGGGCAAAGTAATATAAAATTATAATGATAATGATAATACAAATGCGAATATTGCAAGACTTTGATAGACTCACTTTTGCAGCTATAGCTAAATAAAAGAAATTATAACGCTAATAATAATGCGAATTGTGGGAACTTTTTGCAGCTAGAGCAACATTTAAATGAAATTATAAAAATAATAATGCGAATTGTGCGAAATTTTAGTAGACTCTCATTTGCAGCTAGTGCAAAGTAAAATAAAATAATAGTGTTAAAGATAATGCTACTTGCTATACCAAATCTTGCAGCTTGGGCAAAATGAAATAAAATCATAATGATAAAGATAAGACAAATGCGAATATTGCAAGACTTTTGTAGACTCACTTTTGCAGCTTGAGCAAAATTAAAAAAAAATTATAATGATAATGCGAATGCGAATACGATTGCGAATGATTCGTTGTGGACTCACTTTTGCAGCTAGCCTGCAGATTAGCCTGAACGTCGCTGGCATTGAGGTAGGGATAATCGCTGATACACTGCTGGACACTGCGTCGCAATCCTCGGCGGTCGTTCATCTCGTCCTTCGGCTGCCACTCACCTGTAAATTAATAATAATAAATTCATTAATTGTACTTGATCTCAATAATGCGTATTATCAATATTAATATTTATGTATTATTGATATTCTTAATTCTTATCGTCTCTTTGGACAACATGCACAAATCACTTGCATTAATATCAATATTAATATATTATCAATATTAATAATTATTGTCGTCAATTTGGACAATGCGTATTATTAATATTTATATTTTAAATGTTGTTATACTATCAAAATAAGTATTAAAATGTACTATATTGACTGTTGTTGCAGCCTCAAAAATTTCCGCTCGTTTTCGCTGCAGTTGCAAAGTTTTCAATTCCGCATAGAATATTTTGCACACTGTTGCTTTAAACAATCTGCTAATAATTTGCCTATGCATTTATATTGTTTTAATAAAGTCTCGCGTCTCGTCTATTACATTTACTTTTATATTTTTATTTGACGTTGTCTAAAGTATTTGTGTCGACCTTTTACTTGTGCTCGCTTCGGATGCAATTTGTCAATTTTGGGTGCTGTCAGCTGTCAAAGCGTTTGCCATATTCCTCATACGCCGCGTAGAAAAGTGTATTACACACTGCACAAGCACTAAAGCTAAAACTATGTTTAAGTGTGTGTGCGTACGTGTGTGTGTGTGTGTGTGTATGTGTGTGTGTGATGGCCGGGACTCGTCCACTTTGAAGTCTTTTATTATGCCAGCCGTGCATGTGTGTGTGTGTGTGTGTGTGTGTTTTTGTATTGTTTTGTGCAATAACAAATATGCGTATAATTATATAAAAATTCAAAACAAACCGCCACTCGCAATTGAAATGTCACTAAAAAATTTTGTTAATTTTTAATTTGTTTTTGTTGGATTTAGATAAGGCACTTTAGTCGTGTGCTGGTTCTTTGTGTACAATTGTTTTCTATTTACCAAGGGCGTTACCTATTTAATGCTGCCGAAAAACATTAGAAATCACTTTTGGCTCTCAGCACACAAACACAAATTCGATATTTATTTTTATTGCGAGCTCAGCTGTCGTGGAACAATGTGACCGACTCACCTGAGCATCAGAATGCCGATTTGTGCAATCGCTACCATCAATCCTAAACATACTAGACAACAGATATGTATGTACACACGATGTTGGTTCATTCGTGAACTGTTTGATAGCAATAATAAATAAAAATATATATTTTGTAACTTCTTGTGGGTGAGATGCATGGAAAGATAAGCTTGAAAATAGCTGCATATATTATGTATATTAATGCACAAATAGTTATAAAAAGATAAACAAAAACGTGCAATGTGAAATAGCTATACCTTTTAAACATTAAAGCTAATCCATATTTTACTTAAATTAAACTATTGACGTTTACTTGATTTAAATGGAATTTGGAAAGCCGTTACACTACTGGTTTCGATTGGAGTTATCGGTCATTTTAAAAATGGTTCGCATGTGACCAGCGCTTGGTACAAAAATACTAGAAAAATACCAGCAGGTGAAATTTGGTTATATTTTGGACAACGAAGTCGCGCCGCTTGCGACGATGGTCCAGCAGTTGTACACAGTCGAGTTGAGCGTGCGCACGAAGTACGCAAGTTTTCTATTCGCCGTTTCAGGTAGCAACCTGTTGCGCTTTTTTTTGTGTTTTGTTTTGTTTGGTTTTGTTATGTTTTGGCAGTGGAAAGTGCAACGATATCAACGACTGCGTTAGATAAAAACCCGAGCTAAAACTCAGCACACAGAGCGCGAGCGTGTGAGTTGTGTGGAGTGTCATACAAATTAGAAATCTTTTGTTTATTCAATCAAAATACGGCAAAAAACAAAAGGAGAAAAATAAATATAACGGGCAACAAGTGTGGTCGTTGTTGGTGTTGTGCTCCGTGTTGTTGTCGTTGTTGTTGTTACTTTAGCAGCTTGTGAACAGCGGAAGGTAAATATTGTAGAGCTGAAAATGCAAATGCAAAATAAAAAGTAGTTGCTGCAAAAAGAGAATACGAAATACGAACGAAACGATAAATTTCAGTGGGTGAATGTGGATCGTTGTTGTTGTTGTTGTCGTTGTTGATGATGTGGAAAAGTTCCGTTGCAGCAGCAGCAGCAGCAGCAGCTGAAGAATAAGCTACTTAAAATGCATTGTAGATAAACTCAAAGTTTCGTATTTGTGTCAATTGTTGGCATTAGAGAATAACAAATTAAAAATGCCAACCAGTTTAGTCACGCGGCCCCTGCCCCCCCCCTCTTGCCCCTCCCCCTTTTAGAGCCAGAACTTGAAGCTTTTGTTGCTGCTGCTGCTGCTTCATCTTGTTATTGTTGCCATTGTTGCTGAAGATTCTTAAAGCTGCACATCGTTTGTTAAATGCCACACAAACACACACAGCTTCTCGCTTGTAGCTTGTAGTCGATAGAAAGCGACAAATCAGACAACAAAAAACAACAACAACAACAACCTTTTTTTCTGTTGTTGTCTCAATAAACAGCAAAGTGGAATGGGTTATTGGAATAATCCAATTCCAATTGGAAGGGAACAATACGTATCGATGACAGGCAACGATAAAAGGATTTTCCCCCAATTCAATTCGTTGTTGTTTTACCTGTTTAGTAGAGATAAAAAATCTCACAACTTCTTTTAAATTACCTGTTCTCTACATAAGTATGTAAATGGACAAAGCATGAACTAATAAAAAATTGGTGAAGATCTGCTATAGGTCTTAACTTGATTTGTAGTTGCAAATATGTAAGGCAACATTAAGTATTGATGACAGCCATTGATAAAAGAATCTTACTTCATTCTTGGTTTGAAAAAAGAAAACTATTCCAAAATGTTGAAGAAGTAACAGACTAAAAAACTCAAAATATGTATTAAATTTCTTGTTCACTACAAAACTAAGTAAATGGATAATAATAAATCGATGAAGATCTTTGATTTTAATTTAATTTGTAGTTCCAAATATTTTTTGTTTTAAATTCAAAATTTTAATTCAATCTAAAACCACTTTTTTGATCTCGTTGAAATTTTCGCTTTTTCAATTATAAATTTCCATTAAGGTTTTGAAAAACAACTGAATATTACACAAAAATATTGTGCAAAATGTTTTGCTTTTTCAATATAAGTTTCAAGTGCAAGAAAATTATTATCATTCAAGATCGCGAGAATATGATCAAATTCGCTTTAAATGAGATTATAAATAACGTTTGGGACAAGCGAAATTTACCTGCTGCAAAGATGATGAGAATAATGCTGATGATTCATCAGCTTAGATCGCTGCGATGGGCATTTGTTTTATAGTCTGGCTGACAGTCGATAAGATTGGCGAGCAGATAACGCGAGTGACTAAAAGAGGGTTAGCATATATACATATATATATATAGCGATTAATGAATAAAGATCATATTGGTATAGCACAATGTTCGCGTACTACATCAGATTAATCAGAAAAGCGGAACGAGCTGAGATAAACTTTCCCATTGCAAGAAACAGAAACGAGTGAAACACACGACACGAAGCGATACTTTGTTTAATCAACAACAGCAACAACAGCAGCAACAATAATAACAACAATATTAACAACAACAACAACAACGGCAGCAACAATTGCAATCATTTTTTTGCATGCATTTTTCGTTGTTCGCTGGCAATTAAATGAAGCTGTGCATTTATGTTGCATATGGAGCATAGATATAACGGTGCATGCATGCGTGTGTATATGTGTGTGTGTGTGTGTGTGTGTGTGTGTGTGTTGCATGCCTCTCTTTAAGTGCAACATAATGATGCTTAATGGCAATTCAATGAAAACTGCAACTGAAACTGAAAACTTCCCCGCGGAAAAAGTGAAATTCATACGGCGATCGTGCGTGTGTGTGTGTGTGTGAGTGTGTGTGTGTGAGCGAGAGAGAAAGAGAGAGAGAGAGAGGAGGAAAAACAACCGCTAGTTATTAGTTGAATTACTTGAATTACACTCTGTCGTATACGTATTGCGAATCGTGAATTGCGAATTGCGAATTGTGCATTGCGTATACGCCGCTTGAACTGCATTTTTAATGCTCATGTTAATTGCAATTAAAGCAGCCGCCGCGTGGCAATCAAAATCAACAACAATACAAACAAATCGAACGACCGTGCAACGTTCTTAATACACAAAATATGGATGCAGCTGCCACAGTCGGAGTTGCAGTCAACGTCAGCGACGAGGAGGAAACGTCGGTCAAGCTGCACAACCCAAGCGGCAACATGGACAACGACGACGACGACGAGCCGCAAGCGCTGCCTTTTTGCTTTGTCCGCGTAAGTTTCGATATCTATCAGTTACTTCCTTAAAAATGATTTATACAGATTTTTGTATAGCTTTTCGTTATTTATTTTTCATTTATTTATTTAGTTATTCCCAGCAAACGTAGAAAACAAAAATCTTGCTCTGCTCTTGTCAATCAGTTATTTCCCTAATAATAATTTTTACAGATTTTTATATACAGAATTTATTTCAACAAAAAGTAGATAGCAAAAATCTTGCTTTGCTCTTGTCGATTAGTTATTTCGCTAATAATGATGTATACAGATTTTATATACAGAGTTTAGCATATAGCTTTTCTTTATTTATTTTGTATATATTTATTAAATAATTCCAACGAAAAGTAGGAAACAAAAATATTGTCGATCAGTTATTTCCCTAATAATGATTTACACAGATTTTTATATACACAGTTTAGCATATAGCTATTTTTTATTTATTTGTTATTTATTTCTTTAGTTATTCACAACAAAAGTGGGATACAAAAATCTTGCTCTGCTCTTGTCGATATTGATTTTGATTTGATTTTTTGACTGCTTTTTGGGGGGCGTGTCTAGAAAGTTTGCCCAACTTAATTGCGCATTTCCCCTTCAACGAAAAGTACTTGCTGCCGGATGCAGTCTTGCAACCTGCCACGAACCCGTTCACAGTTGAACGCGACTCGGGCGCAACTTGCAACCAGCCGTGACCCACACCCAAGTCGATGTCGATGTCGAGTCTCATAACAACCTGTAGCATCGCCCTTAAAACACCAAACAGCTTTGGCGTTCCGTCTAGTTAACTAGACGTCAAATTATTGACAAGCTGTTCGATGGAGTTATCTCAAGAAATCACAAAATTTGTTGACCTCTGGCAACTACATATATTCATAGAAGTTGTGCCTACATTTTAAATGCCAAAAACATATATATTTTTAAATATGTAGTGCCGCAAAAGAACACTTAAATACAAGCACCAATAATGACAGACATTTGGAGACAACTTGCAATAAAATACAATTTATTTTGTCATCAATTATTTACTTTTAGTAAAAATTCTGATTTTACAACAAACAAATCATTTTTTCTACTTTAAAATTAAATTTTCGCAAATGGGCCTCTATATAGTATAGTGCTTCGATCGGGCAGTTTCTAATATATTTACTGAGTTGACCAAATTTTAGAGTGTTAGCCTCAAATCGTTGGGAATAATTGACAGAAAAACTGGCGGACAGACAAACGAAATTGCGGCAGAGGCATTAAAGAAGATGAATTAGGCAATTGTTTATAGATGATTCCAATTGCTGATAAGATGATGATTAGTTTTGTTGCTCTATTATAATCGGCGTCAAGTGGAACTGTTTTTTTTTGTATACTATTTCGTGTTACGCTACGCTGATTTCATAGAATCCATGTTAGACTACAATTTATGTATTTAACTCCCCGCCACATCCGCCACGAAAAGCGAAACAAAGACAAAGAAACCGGGCGAAAGAACTAAAAGAAAAACCTCGAAGCGTCGCATTTTCGGCTGAGCTCTACAAGTGTTAATTTCCAGCCAGGGTTCTGTTCATTTTTATGCTGTAACCTTTTCAGTTTCGGGGTCTCGACCCCATCTCTCTTTCTCTCGCTCTCGCTCTCGCGCTCTCCAGACCCGTCGATTACGTACGACGAAGAGTGCTGAGGAGAGGTATAAAACAATTTGTTGTTGGTGTGGACGCCGTGCTTGGCTCTCGGCGCACTCACGACCTGCTGCATGGGTCTCTGGTCTTGGCCGGGCCAAGAATGATTGGCCCTTTTGATTGCTTTCTTTGCCGACGTTCGTTCTGTTGCTGCCTGTCATAATTTGTTGGGAAAATTGTTTCGGTTCTGCAGTTTGATTTCCATTATTCCATTTGATGTGCCCCCATCAAAAGGTTGCGTCAAATTGCGCCAGTCGAGTTCACTTAGAATGCCATTTGCTCACTGCACTCTGATTGGGCCAATCTCTCTCGATCTCAAATTGGCAAAAAAAAAATACTCATTAGCCCTATTTTGCTTGGGCAGTTTTCACCCATCATCAACTTCATCAAAGTCCTCATAAAAGCCCAGCCCAAGGCCAAGACTGTCCGATATCCCTGGGCTAGCATTTGAATTGCCAATGATCGTCATCATCTCGGCTTGCAAAAGTGTTTTTTTTTTGTTTTCTGTTTTTGTGACTTTCATTTGTGCATGCATTAAGTGTGGGACAACAATCGATCAATGACAATGGCAATGACAATGACAATGGCTGGGCCTCTAGCCACGTTCTGGGAAACGGCCCAAACCCTTTTGCCACTCCCAAAAATATTTCTCAATTTGAATATATAAATATGTATGGATGTATGTGCCCACGTTGTGTACATATGCTGATTAGCCAAAATCAAAAGAAAAAAGGCAGTAATAAAACCGAGAAAAATATGCGGAGTTGCTCATCGTGTGCTGTCTTAGATTGTTTGCTAGATTGTCTCCTCGTTTTTATGTGTTTTGTATATGTGTTTGTTTGTTCACTTGTCTGTTTGCATGTCGCTGGCATGTTTGTTGGGCGATAACAATTAATTTGATTGGTCGCTGCGCAAATATGCCGGCCAAGTTAAGCAATAAACCAAACAATCCGCCTCGCATTTGTTTGCTGATTTGTGCTAGGAATGGGCATTAATTAGCATTTCTGTCTGCTATAGAAAGCTTCTAATTACTATAATGGGCATATTTTATCGGCGACCGTAAATAAGAGTTATAAGAAATTTGAGTCCAATAAATAAATGAATAAATTCCTAGTTTCATTTTGTACTTCAATACAAATTTTGCAATTTTTCTATTCTAATTGCTCTGTTTTAAATTTGGTATTTAAATTATTAAATTACATTTTAATATTAAATTTGAATTAAGCTTCAATACTTCAAAAATTGTAATAAAAATGATTTTGTAATTTTGAAATCATATATAAAAATAAAAATCATTTCCGGCACTACAAAAAAAGGACATTTTACTTTTTACAGCGAACAGAAATAGAATAAATTTCCTTTTCGAATGTATTCCTAATTCTTAAATTAAATTTCAATACTACAAAAATTGATTGTCATTTCTAAATAGTATTTAAAAATCAAAATCATTTTTCAGCTTAAATACCAAATTCTTCTAGAGCAAGAAAAAAAGACAAATTTTTAAATATCTACTTCAAATGTTGTTTTGTTATTATTCTGTAATTCAATATGAACATAAAGCATATTTTTAATAACTATTTTAAAAATTGTAATTGTACAAAAAAATAATTCTAATACCTTAGCATATTTTGTGTTTTAATTTAATTATTTTCAAAAATGTTGTATTTTTTGAAAGGCAAAAGAAATAGAAAAATGCAAACTAATTATAGTTCTTTTGTATTAAATGATTTTTATTCTTTTAACATTCTTTCAATTGTGAATTTATTTCCTATATCTAAAGCTATTAGTTTTATTAGTTGACATGAAGTGTTTATATAGTGAATCTTTAGAATTCATCGCTGCAAACGGTTTGTAGGAATTAATAGTTATGATTATTTGATATGATGTATTTATATAGTGAATCTGTAGAGTGCTTGATTCCAGCCATAAATGCTGAGTGCAAAGCAAATAGCAGAAGTGAAGCGATTAAGTGTTGGGCTGACTTGGTTGGATGGTTAGGGGCGTGGTCTTGCGGCCATGTCATCCACATCATGGAACAAAACTGTTTAACACAATTAAATTGCATTTGTGAGTTGCAGTTGCTGAAATGTGTGAGATTTTTCACTTTCCCAGCGCCAATGACTGCGTCATTTTTTATGCTTTTTTTTTTTGTTTTTTTGCTGGCCTGTTGCCTATTTTGTTTTTTGTCACAGATGAGATTTGAAATCTCTGCTAATGGCCTGGGTAAATTGCAAATGTAAACCTTAGATTACCCTCGCTGGTGACCTCAACAGAAACAACTGCAGCCACGAAAGAGACGAGAAAAATGCCACCTGTTTTGCTTGTGGTTTCAATAGACTGTCCTGGCCGGAGGCTGTAGGGAAACTTTGTGGCTATCCATTTCCATTTTCATTTCCATTTTTCATGGCTGCTCCTCGGAGAAAGTTACGAGCAATCCACTCAATTGGCTGACAGCTTTTGCTGCAGGTGGGCAGCAGTTTTGCAGTTTGCAGTTTTGCAGTTTGCAGCTGCGTAAATCGTAAAGAGCGATTAAATAATGCAATGAATTTCTAATTGGATTCAAATATGAAATGAAATGCAGTGAAATGAAAAGCGCAATTGCAATTACGAAATGCATTTGCGAAACAGAGAGTTGAAGTTGGCATTCTGAAACTGATGCTCCACATTTTCATGGCCACAACAATTGTGACACACATTACTATATAACGAGCATAGCATGCGTAATGGATGCCGTCTAATATATCATGAGCACTCCAATTCAAACTCAAGTCTCAGCTCAAAAGAAATGATTAGATTAGCTGACTCAGCGAAATATAAGGCGACATTTTGATAGAATCTCGAGGGCATCTTTGCCATCTATCTATATATATACTTGTATATATATCTGTATATATAGTGAGTGTTCATGGTTCGATGCGTGCACAAAGATCGTGAGAAAGTTGTAATATCATTTCATATACACTTGATATGGCGAGCAAGACTTTTGGCCAAAAGTCACACGCAACTTTTGTTGTTAACAACGAACACGAAAATATAAAGAAAGAGCAGAAATACTTGGTTATTTATGCAAATTAGTTTCTTGTTTTGCTGCATGTTTGTTTGCTCGATGAGCACCGAAAGGGACGGGGACGGGGACGGGGGCGGGGGGATCGCATTTTTCTGAGTTGGTTAACAACATTTTTCCATTTCCTATTGTACAATAACCGATTTGGTCGCCCAGCGAAATGTTATGCAAATTTGACAACTTTTTTTGTATTTTTATTTTCTCATTCGAGGGAAAATTGTTGCGTCCGTCTGGACGCTCAACATTTTGAGCTTTCTTGTGTCGACTGTTGACTGTTGTTGTTGTTGTTTTTGATGCGTTGCGCAACACGCAACGCCCAAAAAGACACCCAGACACCTCACACAAAAAGGTAGCCGAAAAAAGATAGTGCCAAAGCAGACTGCGACGGCGACTGCGACTGCGACAGCGACTGCGACGGCGACTGCGGCGACAGGTTAGCCTAGTTTGCAGTGCAGTGAGGAAACCAATTTGGCCCAGCCCGTAAATGGAGGCGATCGTGAACCAGATTCGAGTCGCCGAATCGCCGAGATTCCAATTCCGATTCCGCATCGTCGCCATCGTCGTTTTGAGCTCCTGCAAAAAGCAAAAAGCAGGCAACAAAAAAAAAAGCAGTCTGGTCAAGGAATTTCACTCAGGTTTTCTACGCTTCTCAATGCGTGAGTTGTTGGCGGGGTATAGAAAGCAGTTGAAAACTGGCCGAACAGGTGAACTGAAATGCGTATCCCAACAACATCGGCAGCATCGACATCCACAGTCTGATCGTTCGTTCGTTCGAGCCCCGTCTGAAAGTCTTATCCGTGTAAATGCAACAACAACAACAACAACAACTGCAACGGCAACGGCAACAACAAAAGAGTTGCCAGAAAAGCGCAAGTGAAACGAATTATGCGTGTCTCTGTCTGTGTGTTTATGGCCCACAGCCGGCGGCCAAATTGGCAAGGAGTGCTGGCCAAAATGCCTGAAATACTCACAAATATTTATGCACTCGAACAACAACAACAAAATATGAAGAAAACAAAAAATACCTAGAGAAATTATATAAAAGAAAGAAACGCTATCTGTCCAGCAATTTCGCGAATTCATTTGTCAAAAAACGAGTTCCTACTTAATTGCAGTCGACACGAGATTATTTTAATTACAAAACATATGAATTGAAAACACAATTATTTTATTACCAAATCTCACATTTTTTTAAAGCAAACATAATCTTTGTAAAGTAATATAATTGGAAAATCAAATGAATTTTTAAGACTAATCCCATTTATTAGAGCAAACGCATTATTTATAAAGTAAATTGAAAATCAATGTTGTAGTCAAAACACATTTTTTAAAGTCAACTTAATATTTACAAAACATTTTTTATTTAATTAAATAAACATATTAATTGAAATGCAAAATATTTTACTTTTTACTCGATTTTTTTGAAGCCAAAATATGCAATCAGCAGCAATAAAATGCAAGCAATATTAATTGAAAATCATAATATTTTACTTTAACCAAATTGAATTTTTAAAAACTTAAAACAGCTGCAGAAAATAAATGTATTTTCCTATTACCAAACATTTTTATTAGCTAATTGTATACTTATAATTAGCAACAAAAAACATAAAGTAATCAGCTATAAAAATATATAATTAGTTTTCGGCCAATCGATGCCAGCGTCTTAAAAGATTTTGAATAAAAAATCGAATTAAAAGAGTTAACTTAAATTGTTTTTTTTCTCTTTACTGATAATTACCTATTCGAAATAAATAGTAATAAACATGTAAATAAATATTATTTTGTTTCCAAAAAAATACTTAAGTAATGAAATCTGCTGCAGTGATTACGAGAAAAAGAAATTTGTTTGTGTTTTGGTTTTCGTTATCGAAATCGCCCATTAAACGTATTTTGGGCGTAGCCCTTAAACGGTTAATATCAAATGTTTGTATTCATTTATTTTACTTTGTAACTGACCACATACAAGACCCATCGAACATCGTCGGCATCTGATACGAAAAGAATTAAGGAGAGTTGCCCCCAAGAAGGCCATTCTAAGTGGTTTTTCTTTTCAGATTTTCTTTTCGACTAATAAGCTGGTTTCGGCTTGGTTTTTGGGCCTTTTGTTGTTGCGGCTTAAATGCATTTGGAAATGAGGTCTTATCGGAATTTATATAGCCTTTTGTACGCTGCCGCCGAGTTGGAAACAATGCAACTGAAAATGGATACAAAATGGTAGCATTTATGACTCGCCTCAAAGGTATTGGCCGGGGGGGCGGGGGGCGGGGCAGTTTTTGTACCTGTTGACTAGCTGAGGTAGCCTGGCAATAAAGCCGCGAGCGATGCGATCGACTTCTTGTTCGACTTCGATTTGTTGACATTTTCATTTCCTTATCGCGCCGCCGTTACATGCTTCAGTTCAGTTCTTATTTGCCCCGTTCGCTGTGCGTGCCGCGATGTTGTGACACTCAATTTGGGTTATTGTTACGAGTACGCATCGATTGCTTAACCCGATTACGCAACCACACTCTGCCAACTGGCAACTGCCAACTGGCAACTGGCAGCACGATAAGCCAAGAGGTGCTGGCCCCAAAAGAATGTGAGGCGATCTTCTTCGAATGGCGATCACTTGAAATGTCAAGGTAATTTATCAGCTCAATGCCCTGCCAGCTATTTGAATATGGAAATGTGCGATCAAATGGGGTAAATATCTTGAAGCCAAGTGCCAGCGAGAAAAACAAAACAAGCTCCAACGGCGGCAGCGGCATTTTCCATTGTCTGTAACGATTCATTAGCCTGAGAAATTGTTGTTGAGCTTGGCCATAAGTCAAAGTTGAGGGATTCATGGCAGCGACTTCTGCTGCTGGCTGCAAATCGAAAAACCCCATTAAAATCTCGCCAGCTGCAAAAGTTACGCAGTCACCAAAAAAAAAAAAGCAACTGAGCAACGAAAAAATTCCGACACAGCCAATTTGATTTTGTTGGGCAGCAACCAAATAAAAAAAAATACTTGCAATTGTTGCGCTTGGCGGGCAGTTAGCCCAGTTAAGCGACAAAGAAGTAAGCCATTTAAGCCATCAAAATTTGGCACTACTTTACGTTTTACAGAGCATGCGAAATTCGGCTTTGAAGAATGCACATTAAACGTCGTGTTTATTAGCTTATTGTTGGATTCGTTCATTTTGTGTTTTATAGCCATTTAAAACAATTTTGCTGCGGCTGTGACAACGTGAATGGCCGCGTCTCTTTGAATTTGCATCCAGCATAGTCATAATCGTGTCTGTGATTGTGATTGTGCTTGTAATTGTAATTTGTAATTGTAATTGTAATTGTAATAGTAAGCGTAATTGTCTCTGCTGTATCGTCGCTGTAGCATGTTGAGCATGCTCGGGCAATTAACAATTAAGCGGGCTATTGACATTATTTTGGCTGCTATTGTTTCGTCCGACAAGGCTAAAAGAGCTCGGCTCATCTGCAACGAACAGCTCTCTGGCTAATTGTAGGCCACACACACAACTCCAAGATTGAGCTTCAGATACTTTTTGATAAACTGTATTAGTTGTATTCAAGGGAAGAGCCAAGCAAAGCAAAGCTTCATAGACAATTCTGAAGTCACGCAACTGATAGCGCAGGACAATTTCAGATAATTCGCAAAAGGTTAAATGGCTTTGGCAAGAGTAGAAGAGAGTGAGAGTCGATACGGCTGCGGAATGCTCTGTAAACTATGATAATTTTCGAAATTACTTCCGACTACCTGGAATTATATTATAATTACAAGCTGTAAATCGGAAATCGCAAGCACTCGACTTCAAAGATCCTCAACGACAGCAATTCAAATTGATCTGCATTAAAGATTATTAAATAAATTAGTCAACATTAATGCAATTACAACAATTATTTCAAATATTATTTAATACATTTCGATTGTCAGTCAGTATAAATAAAACAAAAATTATTGACATTTAATACTCTTCAATTTACTAACATTTTAAATTATTTGCATTTCAATTTAATTCATAAATATCAATTGTTAGTCAGCATTATTAAAACTAAGAAAATACTTGTTTAAATTTTCAGTTATTTTAAACCAATCAAAATGAGAATAATAATGGTGTTTATATTTAATTAGTTAAAGTTTAGCCGGCAATAATATAATAGAAATGATTATTATACTACATTTTTACATTATTTTATAAATTTCGATTAGTCAGCATAAATAAAATATAAGGGATTATTTAAATAATTTCGATTGTTATAACCGAAATGATATTAAGAATGTTGTTTCACATTAATTTAAACTTTGTAAATATCAGAACAGCTGAAAGCAGTTTAAGGGAATAATTAAATTTGTGCTTACTCTGAGAAAGTTGAAGATAAACATGAATGAATTGATTAAGATTATTTCAAAACTAGAGAGTGTAAAAATAATTGATATGATTTGTCAATGAAAGATGAAGCTATAAGTTTTCAACGGAAATCACGTTTCTCAGTCACAATCTTCACTCATTACTCTCTCTGTGTTTCTGTCTCTTTGTCTCTCTATCTCTGCGATTTATCTGTGAGATTTTAATTAAACACAATTGCTGACAAACTGTAGTCAAAGAGAATTATAGCGTTGGTCGCTGTTTGACGCTTGCTCCAGATGTTTTGGCCAAGCAAGTGTCAGAATTTAGCCGGCATTAATCTACATTAGCTCGTAATTATCGCCAACTTGGCTGTCTTTTGAGCCTTGACCCACTCGCAGTGCTCCAAGCAGGTACATTTCCAGGCCAGTTCTGCCTTTTATTCACATGTGGCACACGCTACAGTCTCTTAAGACACCATTCCAAATTCTAGGCTAACAACAGAAAAAAAAAAAAAAAAAAAACCGGTAACGAGAGCACAAAGTGCGGCCAACAAAACTCGAGTACATGCCAATTTAGCTGGATTGCATTTTGCAGCTTTGCAGTTTTGCTTTCCTTTTCCTTTTCGCAATTGATATGCACTCGAGAAGGAAGTCAATAATTTAGCACATGGCTAATAAGCGAGCAGGCAGCGCACGCTTCGCAGGAAATCCAATCAGCCGAGTCGATGACAGGCAATCATGCATCATGCAAACAGCTAGAAGCCGCGTTGGCCACGTTGACGATGAACTTGAAACCGAAATGCAAATGAAACAAAGTGTCGCCGTTCACTCGACTGTGGCAAGTGGCAAGAGGCAGGTGGCAGGTGGCAGGGTCTGGATTACGAGGCGTTACATGCGAAGTATCTTCCAAGGCGTAATTACATAATTCATTTATTAAACGCTGCGACCCGTTGACAATGACATTTCCCTTCGTCGACGACATTCATAACAGTTGCTAAACGGCCTGGCGGTGGCAAGTGGAGGTCCATGGTTTTGACATTTGCCGCGTTACGGCGCGTAATTATTATGATGATTTCCATTCGAGCTGTGGCATGAACACAATTGCAAAACTGCGGCTGTAATATCGGTGGCCCATAATAATCGTGTGTCATATTTGTTGGCCAAGTCAACGCACTCGTTGCTGTTGCTGCTCTCGGCATGTCGCGAAGCCGTTGAAGTTTTGCCAGCCGGGTCGAGGTCATTCCTCCACAGCGAAACTTCTGTTCTTTTCGCTGCAAATACACTTAAAACAAGCGGCCCCTATTGGCAGCTCCCCAATAAGCCATTGAACTTCAATCTGGCCCAGCTGAAACCCTCATTCAAAGTACTCGTATTCGTATTCGTTTTCGTATTCGTATTCGTTTTCGCACTCGACTTGTACGTGTTTGGTGAGTTTGTAATGGTGGCTGTCATAAATATACGCACCGAGAGAAAGAGACTGCTTTAAAGTTAGACAGAACTAAACATTGTGTTGTTGTGCGGCATGCATAATTAGCTTTGCTCTACGCACAGCACAGTGGGTCAATTATATTTAAGCCTCACTTAATTAGGTCTCTGCGTTTTTGGGAAACACTTTTTCGTTGGCTTATGCAAATTGCAAGCAATGAGCAATTGTATTTCTTTGCTTTAATGAGCATAAAATGTACAGAGAAAATATTTTGGATACACAACAAAATGCAAATGGACTTAAATTTTTAATTCTTATAATTATTAAATTATGGTAAATCATTTTTTTTGTTATTTCCAATTTATGGACAATTTTTATTGGATGTACTTACTATAAGATTCAATATAATAACAACTAAACTTTCCTGTATAGCAAGCTTCACTTCAATCACTTCAAACGCTTTTTTTTTTAAATCTGTAAGATTCGGATTTCAGAGAACCTTAATTTGTGAGCTTGTACTGTGTTTAAATGCTTACATAAATTTATAAAGTTTTTTTTTTAAATAGTTTATTATCACGAATTAAACAAAACTTCTCATATAAAAATCATGTTAAGTTGTTAAATAGTTTTATATACAAAATTCACCAGCTATTTTATTCGAGTTTAATGTTAATTAATGTCAAATGATAAAGCAAATGAAATTATTTGTTGAAACGCTGCTTAAATTCAAAGGAAAATTAAGAACTGTTTAAATGAACATTCAATTTTATCTAAGCCACTGCTAGCCACTTTTTTACAGTTTAAATTTGTCAATTCAATTTAAATAAATGTTTAATATTAAAGTAGAGAGCGTGCAATTTATTTAATAAACGGCTGCTTAAAAACAATACAAAATGTAAAACTGTTTCTAGGCAAATAATAATTTGCAATATTATTTAAAACTTTCATGCAGTATAAAAATGTCAATTAAATTGTAAATTAATTTGAAATATTGAAGCAAAGAGTGTGCAATTTATTTTAGGAATCGCTGGTTAATAACAATAAAAAATTTAAAATTGTTTGAACACAAATAATAATCTTCAACATTATTACAACTTTCTTAGGTATTTTCGTCCAGTATAAAAATGTCATTTAAATTGTAAATTAATGTCAAATATTAAACCACACAGTGTGCAATTTATTTAATGAATGGCTGCTTGAAAGCATTAGAAAACTTACAACGTTAAATTCTAATATTCATTATTAATCCAGTGCGAAAATGTTAATTGAATTGTAAATTAATGACAAATATTGAAGCAAAAAATGGGTCATTTATTTTATCAAAGACTACGTAAAATTGAAAATTCTTGTAGGCCCAAAAATGAATACTTTACTTAAGAATGAGTTCACAGTAAATGTGCACCACTGTGCGGCATGGCCGGAAAGACTGAGCCACTTTAGAAGCTGGTAAGTGGCTCGGTTTGCATTGCATATCACGCTCTGGGCAACAGCAGCGGCAGCATCACTGTAAATGTGAATGGGGAATGGGGCATGGGGAATGGGAAATGGGATTGCAGTCAAAGGCAAGCGGAAAACCATCAACGAATTTGATTGACAGTCAAAGCCGAGCGCAGCCCACCGCAAAAGCGAAGCGAGCGCGCACAGCACAAATGAATTTGAGGCTGAAGCCAACAACAACTTCCAACTGTTTTGCCTTTTGCCTGGCTTTGGATTGTTTGAATCGCTGGCATGGCCGTGTTTACGACTAAATGAAATGAAACCGGAAGTTTGGCTGCCATTGCGGCGGGCACGTCCCCAACGGGCGTCGCTTCCCCTCCGTCCCCTCCGTCCACAATAAAGTACAGCGAACCGAACCGAACCGAACCAAACCGAACCGAACTAAAACCAAACCAAATCGAATCGAATCGAATGCGGCGGAGTTCGTTCAACTCGCTGGCGTTGCGGCGGCTCTTGACCATTCAACAATTGAGTTACCAATGTTGCAGTTGCAGTTGAAGTTGAAGTTGCAGTGAATAACTGGGCGGCTGCTGCAACAACAACAACAGCAGCCACAACCTCAGTCACAACCACAGCTGAAATCGAGTCTGTCGATGCGAATCGCGCTTGGCGACGCACCAAACAGCGATGTGGCTTTGGCTTTGGGGCCACACCTTTTCGGCCAGATGTCGCATTTCGTTTGAAAAGCCACAACAACACGGCTCAGAGACCTTCGCGACCGCCGCTCGATGTGGGTGTGTTGACGGAATTTATGATAATGATCACCATCTAGACGACGACGACGACGACGACGACGAGGATGTTGATCATGATGATGATGTTGATGTGCTGCCTCAACTTTTGCGACACAATAAAAACTGAAGATCGGCCGGTGATAACAGTAAACATATACACACATACACACACATACTGCGATATAGATCCCGTAATCAGTCCACAAATGGAGCAAACTTTTTGTTACCTGCATTTTGATTTTATAGTTTCGAATTAATAAAAAGCCGAAACAAGTTTCGTTTTGCTGTACAAAAAACATTGTTTTTTTCATTGCTTTCAAAATGATTAAAGCGAAGGACAACATTTTTAATAAAAATAACGAATATGAAATTATAACAAAAGAAATACAGCAACAAAAAGTCTGTTCAATCAAGTTCACAAGACTCAAATTAAATGCCACTGACAACGTTTAAATAATTAGAGCAATTTGCATAGTTTTAAGGAAAGTGCATTTTTGCTTTGGAATTCGCTAAGTTATGAAATTATGAAAGCACAAAAATTTTGGCAAGTTAATTTAAATTAATAAAATGTAAATAAAATAAATAAAAAACAATAAATGAAGTCCACTTAAATTTCTGAAAACTCAATTAAGTTAAATAATACAAAACAAAATGAATAAACAAATTTCTAAAGCCGGTTGTAATCTAAATTAAAAAAAAATCAGTCAAATAAAAAATAATATAAATACTCTCTTGTTAATAGATTAAATATTTATGCCAGAATAAACAAAGTTAAGGCAATCAATATAATATACAAGTATTAAGTTTATAACTGGATAATTGGCTATCGATTGCGTTTGGGAATATTTGTTCAGCTATTGATTGTGTCCACACATCAATCAGTGAATGTAAATTCTAAATTTGAAATCTGAGCACAATTTGTTGCACGCAATTCCCCCAATCGAAATCGAGCTATGACAACAGACAGAATTGTTTATTTTTAAGCGCACAAAAAAACATTGGCTATTTAGAGAAGTTACAACTGTGAAATGAAAACACAAATTGGCGATTCGTTTTCAATGCCAAGCTCACAATTGTTGTTAGCCATTTGGACTAATTGCTTGGCAAAAGTCTCGACTGTGGTGATTGTTTCGGAATTTTGTTATCGAATTTTGCATGTAATTACAAGTTGTTGTCAGAAGCGAACAAAATTCAAAACATTTTGCGCAGATTGTGTGAAATTCTGCCATTGTTTTGCGGCAGTTAACAGATCGTTTGGGGTTGTTTCGGGTTCACAACAATTCATTAGTTGCAGTACACTCAGAAGCAATTTGCACAATGAGTAATTATAATTATCAGCTGTTCAGGAAGCCAATTGCCTTGGATTATGCTTTATTAAACGTTATGTTCGTTTGTTGGTGCTTCGGGTGCGTGGAATAAGACATAATAAAATATATAGTACTATAAAGTATTTAAGAATCGCCCTGGACTTCGGCTTCGGGCTCGACGGCTTTGTCGCCCGATGCCTTCGATGCCTCGTACTTGATGCGATAGCTGCCCTGCGGATCATAGATCTTCTCCAGACGCATCCAGTCCTCCATGCGATTGTCGATCAGGTGGCGCGTCACCTTATCGGCGCCATACTTTTGCTTCTCCGTGCACTTGGCGCAGTCCGTCATCATGGCATCGGGCAGAATGTCTGTCGGCGAGAGTTTCAAAAAATAACTGTTCAGAGAACTGTTCAGTAGATATGTGTACCCTTGAGCATCTTGGCGTCGGATGTGCAGGGCCCGGCGCTCTCCAGGCACTTGATGTAGTTGTTGAGCAGCCGCTCCTGGTTGAGTATCTCATCCAGATCCACGTTGTCGAACTTGTTGTCGTAGGCGGCGCCGGTGGCGTCCATGAGGGCGGCGGGCACCGGAGACGGCGCTGCTGTGGCCGGCGGATGGGCATCGATCACGGCCAGCAGAGGGCAGAGCAACAGAGCCGTTAGCAGAGGGAACATTGTGGCTAACACTGATGCAACCTGTTGGCCAGCTGCCGTTTATATAGGCCAACTTTGGTGCGTGCTTGCGACCAATTTGATGGCTGCCCAATTGCGCACAAATTAACTGCAATTGAATTATGATTGCCAGTGGTCACAACTCTTAACCGTAAACTGCATTCTCGATTATATGGCTCTGGGAGAGAGGGCGCCAGCTCCTTGCCACCTTGCTAATGATCTTGATGTTTTGCCAATGAGGCGACTGGCTTCGAGTGGCTTTCATTTGTGACTTCATTAGCATAAATACACAATTTTCTATTTGGGTCTTTGGTTCGCTCGCTCGCTCGCCAAGTTTGGGGCCGAAGTGCCAAGAACAACACAAAAAAAAGCCACCTGACCAGGTCGAACACAGCACGGCCTATCCAAGAAGTTTACCCATTTCCAGCTAACAGCCTCAGCTTCAGCTCTTTCTCTTTTGTTGCTGCGTTCTGGCAACTGGAATCGTGGCTGTGGCTGCGACTGCGACGTCGACGTCGACTCTGGCATTGGCATTGGACTATTGCCAATGCCAAAGAGTGGCCAAGAACTGTTCTGTATCTCGAGGATTGCGGACGTGTTTTGCCAACCGCACGCGAGTGTTTGCCAATTTGTATTGTGATTTGAAATGTGAAAGATTCGCTTCAAGACATTCACAATTTTGGCAGTTTTTTTTTCTGACCCACTTGCCGCAATCGCATCTGCATGTAAATGCGCTGGACCCCAAGGTCGGCTCTAAAATTCAATAATGCATTCGGTTCGCTTCTTTTTTTTCAAGTGTGTGTTGATTATGTGTTAATGTCATGCATATGAATTTCATAGTTATTCAATAATTTGATTCGTGTTCGCCAGTGAATTACAATCGAAATAACCGAATTGAATACACAGCCAAATAAATGTAATTCAATTGTGCAGTTTTGTATCTCTCTCTCGCTCTCTCTCTGTATTGTTTTTTGTTTGTGTAATGCGCAGTTGAGTTTTGAATAGAAAATGACTTGCAAGCAGCCAATGTCTTATCTGCTGAAACTGGAGCAAATGGTAAGCAAACAAAACTTCGTTGAACAAGTGCTAGAATAAGTGCCCACCCACGAGAGAAGACGAAGACGCTGAAGTGGCCACACGTGCGTGTAAAGATCGTCTCATAATTGAATAGTTAGCCATAGCCATAGCCAGAGCCATAGCCATGAACGGACAGGTGACTGAGACGGACTGTCGTCTAAATATGCGGAACGTGTAGATACATTGCAAATGCGCCCACCTACGTGATAAACCGACAAATACTTGAGCTTGAGTACTTGCCACACAATTCTGACATATGCCAGCTGCGAATTTTGACATTTGCCGCCATTGAAAATACTCGCACACACATTCACACTTTATTTGATTTTGAATGCAAAACCAAACAACATAAAAAATACAAAGCTCAGAAGACACAAGAGTTCTCTCTCATTGGAATGCTTTGAGGCCACAACGCATACCACTTAAATTGCTGCTGGCCAATAAATACTTGGCAGACTCTCGGTATTCATTTCAGCTGCAAACGGGCTTCGCAACATTATGCAACGAGCACCAACAACAACAACAACAGACAATTATTCACCCTGTCGAGCTTTGTTTTTCACACCGAAATCAATTGAGTTTCATTGTTGTTGTTGTTGCGACGATGACGCAAATAGAATATTACCAATACTAATCATTTGAAGTATTTACCAGCACAGCGTTTGTTATTTGCTAATTTCAAGTTGTATCTTCAGTTTATTCATATTCCCATCTGATTCATTGCTATTTATAAGACAATGTATTGAAAATTACATTTTTTGATTAAAAGCCCCGTTTAATTAATGTTGCCAGTCAGCAGCAGGCAATATAAATAATAATAAAAAGAAACCCGTATGGAATTCCAGTCATTTCAAAGAAAACTGCTCTTTCGCATTTAAAAGCCATTACATCGTTGAGCGTTTTGTTAATTGAATTAATACAATCTTTAGTGCTAACGCTTAAGCAAATGACTAATTAAGTTTTAATACCCATTGAGAAATGGAGGAGAAAGACGACATAACAACTTGGTGAAAATCTGAGCAGTAGAAATCGCTTTGCAAGATTACTCTTTTCTTTTAATTTTGCATTCAGTAAATAAGTAATATTTGAATGTCAATATTTTATTAAAGAACAATTAAAATTAATTTTACTTATAAAACTGTACTTAAATAAATTATTATTCTATTTGTTTAGCCTATCGCAGTTTGTTTATTCATTTTCAGTATTAAATAAAGAATATATAATTAAATGTTATTTGAAATTTTAAGCTACTTTTTATTTATGAATTTTATTTATAAAACTGTATTTATTTTGCCAAATATTAATAGATTAGCCTGAAAACCATCTGAGGCTTGATTTGATTTCATTTTACATAAAGAAGTAAAATTGAAATGTAAATATTATGCAAAAGTAAAATTAATTTACATTTTTGAAATACAAATTATGTTTCCGCCGATTTCCCTGTCGAAGTTTGTCTATTTACGAATGAAAGTAAATAAATAAGTGAACTTGAAGTACGGATACTTTTTACAAGTAATATTTATTTTTGCCTGCTTAGTTATGTTTATCCATGAATTTTAACTATGGCAGTTATTATTTTGATATATACTTGAATTACCATAGAAATAGTTCAGCTTGTAGGCGTGAAGTTAATCTGGCTACACAATTTGTACGCTCGGATTTAATTGTAAATTAATAATAATAAACAAATGGAAATAGTTGCCATATAAATTATTTCGGAGTTACAATTAAATTGAACAACATTATCATTTTATTTGTTCTAAATGAAAGGGAATCTGTCGAGTCGTGTCGTTTCATTGAGTTGTTTTGCAATCGAATATTTGTTGAGCTGCAATTGTTGTTGTTACGCCCTCAACAGTCTGGCGTCGAGTGGGAAATGAAAAGGGAGTGGAGGGTGGAAGGTGGGGGAGCAGCAATTTCAATACGTGATTTGATGAGCCACACGGGCAAGTTGGACTCAAATGTGGGAAAATCGACGGCGGCATAAAACATGCCAGGGCATTTACTGCAACGAGTAACTCACACTGACATTCATACTCATGCGACGAGTACTCGTTGTGGTGCTTGCCGCATCTGTGGCATTCAATGGCAATGCCAATTTTCTAGTACATTTTCCAGCCAAATTGGTTTTGCATCATGCGATTAGAACAGCAGCAATCACCGCAACAACAACAGCAGCAACAGCAACACAATAACGACCATTGACAATTGCCGCTGGCAATTTGGCGTCAATCAGAGCTGGCATGTGTAGATCACTCCCAATAGCAGATCTATAGTGTGTATCTATATCCGCAGTTGTATTTGAGATTGTATCTGTAGTGCTGCTTGTACTTTTTGATTGCTCTTGTGGTGGGTGTTTAGCTTTGATTCGGCAATTTCGCCATTATTGCTGACCGTTTAAGCCTCGCTAACGATTTCGCATTCAATATGCGATCCAGCACGTAATGTCATTAGCAGTTAATTATTTAATGATGCGATGCGCCATTTGTATCGCCGCCAAATTATTTTATTGTACTGACGACCTACAAAACATATATATTTCCCGATTTTGCTGTTTATAGTTTAATAACATTTGATGCAGAAGCTAAATGAGCAGAAAAAACAGCCAGCAAAATTACAGAATATAAATTCAACTTTAATTTAAAAATAATGAAAAAGAAATAAATTAAGAAAATTCAGAGCTCTTAGTTCTCATTTCTATTAGAATTAAATTACAAATTAAATTGATAAGAATAAAATAAAGGAAATAAAAAATTAGCACATTTTCATTACAGTGAAATTCAAAATTTACTTAAAAAGAATAGCAAAAAATAAAGCATTGAAAATAGCAGAATTCAAGTAATATTTGCACATTTATTTTGTAAATTAAATTCCAAATGAAGTCAAAAATAATAAAATTAAATAAAATTAAAATCACATTTAAATTACTAGAAAATTCTTAACTAAATCCAAGGCACTAAAATTAAAAAAAATTAAAAAGGGCATGCCAATTAAATTCTAAATTGAATCAAAAATAATTTAATAACATAAATAAAAAACAGCAAAACAGTAGAAAATAACCATAATAATAGTTATTTCATTATAGTGTCAATTAGGGAAATAAAGTTTAGCCTAGTTCTTGGAATGGGAGGAAAACTTGATTAGCCCGAATTCACTCAGGGCAAGAAATTTAATTTATGCTTCAAAAAGAAATGCTACAAAATAGCACAAGCTGTAAATAACAGAAGATCAGCTTCATTGTGTGGCCCTTTGGGCCTAACATTTTATTGTTCTGCCCCAAATGTGGACTGTGATGGCAATGGAATTGGAAATGGGATTGGAATTGGAATTGGGAGAAGCAACGGATGATGGCGGCACATTTATCAATTATCATTTATCATTGGCGCATCATTGGGGCCAGGCTAACGAGCCTAACGGGCGGCTTGCAGCCAAAGTTGGCATTTGGCGAAAAATATTTTCATTATGCCGAACCAAAATCAATAAGAGCCAAAATGTGTGTTCCAATTTCCCGAAACTCGAAATGCTGTCGCTTACAGTTAGCGAGCGAGCAACAGCAACAGCAACAAATTCAAGCTAACGGGTGATGCTGCTGCTGCCTAACGACCTCAAAAAACCAGTTGAGCTCCAGAACGACGCAGCAGCAGCAGCAGCAGCAACTTCACTCAACACTTGTGCGATAAAAAAAAATAGTTGTTGTTGCTGTTGTTGTTTTTGTCAAGTGTTCAGCATTCCTCGTCGCAAGGCCCAGGCGATCGAGCTGTGCACGATTAAATGCATAGATATTGTATCTCTCCGCTGGCCATAAGCTGTTGCCTCTTAGCGCTTGCCACTTGTTGCGACTGCGGCTGCTGCCGTTTGCATATGCAGCAGCTAACACGCATATTTACGAGCATTTTTGTGGCCGTTGATTTTTATTGCGCATTTTTCTTTCTCTCTCTCTCTCTGTCTGTCTGTCGGTCTGTCTGTTAACCGATTTGTAGCATTATTGAATGCGAACAAGTTTTGCGACTGCCAACATGTGGGTCACTTAGCCACTATGGCAACAGGTTGCTGCTGCTGCTGCTGCTGCTGGATATTATTATTACTATTATTATTATTATTATTATTTCTGGTATTGGTTCTAGTGGCTGTTTTGTTGTTAATGTTAATATTGGCTCTGGCATTTCACAGCTGCAGTTGCCCGTTTTTCTTTCATTGAATTCTTCAATTAGCCAACTCTGGCCATAAAACGAACAGCATCTTTGTTATGGCCCATTCTGCTGCTGTGGTATGCAAATCTTATGGTCTGCTGAGCGTCAAGACTTTCGGCATTTGGCCAAATGCAAATTGAATTTGTTTGAAATTTCCCCCTTTTTTTTAGCAGCACATTAATCTCGCAGTTCAAAGAAGAGCTTTGTGGCAAGCTCTTTATGGAAACTTTTATGGAGTTGGATTCGAAAAGGCTTATAAGAGTGGAAACTTCTTATGGCATTTCTTTTCAAGTGTTGTACACAAGGAAACTTATCATTTATGACATTTCTTTTATGTTGGATATTCTTTCTTTTATGTATGTTATTTAAACAATGCAAATCCATATTCATAAATTCAAAGTTTTATTTGCATTTTATAGAAACTTCTAGCCAATTTGGAAATATATTCGTTTTAATTCTTTTTTCTTTTGCTGTTTCTTGAAAAATATAGAAATTATTGAATATTAAATTTAATTCAATTCAAAGTTGTTTTTAATTAATTTATTTTTGCATGCAATAAATGTCTTCAAAAGAAGTACATTTTAAATATATATTACACATATAAATTGTGATATTTATTTGTAGTAGATCACAGTAATTTCTACATATGAAACCTTTCTTTGAGCTGAACAAAACTTGACTTGATGATGGGGTATTTAAGTCATCAGAAAGTACAATACGAAATTAGCTTTGGGCATTCGTATGTGTGTATTTGTTGTTGACGTTTATGATGGGTTTCGGGTCATATAACAAAGCCAGTGGGTCGCAGTTGTCAGGGAACAACAATGGACACCATAGATACACAGCTACAGCTACAGATACAGATACAGATACTGTGATGCTTGCTGGGCTAATCGGCGCCCAACTGTGACTAACAGAATGCCCCCAAAAAAAATGGATGTGTGAGTGTGAGTGTGTGATGCTGGCCAAGCGTTTCCCCCACTGCCCGAAATTCTGTTGTGTGTGTGTGTTTAATTAATGACTCTAACCCGATTTGTGAAACAAAAATAAAACCAAACAACACTAAACCAAAGCGCGAAAACCTTAAAACAGGTGAAAGTACGACTAGCCAAAATACAAAATACAAACAACAAACAAACAACAAACACAACATAGCACAAGGCACAACCCAAACATAACAACAACCAACGACAGGAACAGGTTTTATTATTATTTCGGGGTGTCGGAATGTGCGGCAAGCTCTAGAAAGTGTTACATAGTAATGCTGTGCTGCGCGTTGGGCTGTGGCAAGTATGAATATGATTGTGAAACGAGCAGGCGACTCTGACTAGCCGCCGATGATTACAAATTGACCCCTTTAATTTGAATATGGGCCAACAGTGGCTTAAACGAAACACGTTCCACAAACTCATCAACAAATCGAAAAGCCAAAGCAAAACACAATCATTATGAAACAATACCATGAATAGAGAGCGAGAGAGAGAATGACAAAGAGGTCAAGACGTTCAGACGTCAAGACGCTTTGATCGAGTTGTGCAGAAAAATTCTAGACACATGATATTTGATATGGACAGTAAAAAAACGCTCGTAATCGCATTTGTTTTTTTTAAATTTTTTTTTATCGATTTGGCGGCTTGCCTTTGTTGGCCCTCAACACACACAATACAAAAAAAATACACTTTCATTTCTTAATGTTTTCTGAAATTGAAACTGAAATTCCCATTGCCATTTCGGGCGCTTTCATGCATAATTCGACAAGTTTTTTGGCCACTGATTTTTCGTATTTGTGTAGTTGATGCTCGACTTTTGTTTTGTCATTTGCATGCGCTCCGGGGTTTCAGTCATTCCCGGATTATGCATGCCAATCACGGCGGATTTCGAGTATTTGTGTTCCATTGAAAGCGAAAACAGAAACGAAATTCAAATTCGAACTGAAACTGAAATCGAAACCGCAGCCCAAAAAATCAACTAGATAAACGGCTAATCTACTCGTTGTACACCACATTTGAATGCAATCATTTTGCACACTCGACTGGCCTCGACTTCGCAGTCAAATGGCCCATCTACTGGCCATTGGCCAACTCCTCCTTCGCCTCCACCTCCTTGGCGGTGCATTGACTTTTGAAGCACGTGCAGGCGATGCTGATGCATGTCTAATACCGAGGCGATCCACGACGATCCGATCTCCGTCCCAGCGACACGTCGAGTTCATTGCCCAGAAAGTCAGCCATCCAGGCAGGCAGGCAGGCAGGCAGCCAACTACTTGTGGATGCAACGCTGTGGCGGGCGCCATTTGTTTGTGGACAATGCTGCCAAATCCGCAACGCTTGAGACGGCCATAAACCACGTCCAGCAAACAACTTGTGGCCCCTCTTGAGCCGTGCTGCTGACGCTTTTAATTATGCAGAACACGCCAACACAAGGCAGCACTTTGAAAATGCATTCACCTGGGACACTTTACCTGTCCGTCTCTCTGCGGAGTCGGTGACTTATGAAGAGCAAACTCAACACCGCGCAGCAACTGCGCATCGCATCAGGGTCAGAACTTTAGTGTCAACAATCCTTAGTTCGTTCATCAGCTGCACATGTCCGACTGCATCAGCTGCTGAACCCTCAACCTCAGCCCTGAGGTGGTCCCCGATTGCCACTCCAAGCTGACTCTGACTCTGAGTCCTGTCGTCACTGATCATGCGACTCAGAAGCTGGAAGAAATGCCTTTCAAATAAATCGATCGCTTCAAGTCAGTTCCACTTTTTTTAATGTAATCGGATCACTAATCAATTTTAATAGCAATTCAGCCAAATCGAATTAGTTTCTACTTTGACAGAAAGGCCGAAGCCGCTCGATAAGCCAATTAATATTCATCAAGTTGAAAAGTATATCAAATTTCTTCTAAATTAACTTACAACATTTTTGTATTGACACAGATAATGCCACATTCATTTGGAATATTATTTATATTTTAAATTAAAAAAAATTTTAAGCAAAAATTTTTTTTTTTTTCTGTGATTTTATATACAAATTATCTAACATTAATTTGTTAAATATATAAGTGTATTACATATATTTTGTTCTACACTTTTGGCATACAAGGATTTATTAATTGTTTGTTTTAGTGTGAAGAACAATTCTAATATCCTACACTATGGATATGTTGTTATTAATATACAGACTATTTTTTTAACATATTTTTATTTAAATAAAGTGCCATTTTTAAAACTACAATTTGTAAATTTCCACTTTGAGGTCTAGAGGAATTAAATGGAATTTGTAATTCGCAGTCTGCAGGCAATGCTGTTGTGTTGTGTACTCGTATTGTTGTTACATTTACATATATCCATATGGATGAACTCTGTGTCTATATCGCTTGTTCTTCACCCTTCAAGTGGCAACAATGAGCCACAACGTTCTATGCTGAAGATTGTGGCAAGAAACGTGGCGATTGCAGACAATGCATAATAAGGAAGGTGTTGTTTCATTCTTGCTGCAATTGTTGTTGTTGTTGCTGTTGTTGTTGTTGTTGGTATGTACTAAATATGCCAGCCCTATCGAAGGGGTTCCACAACTGCCAGGCAGCTAGAATGTGCAGCGTAGCGTCGTGACGATGACTTCCTACTTCCGTTTACGATGACTGCAATTTGCGATCGTGTCACGCTGCGTTGGCGTACAAATACGTGAATATGTGAATACGTGAATACGTGAATACGCTTGTGTTTGCGTTAACGTTAAAGTTTATGTTAATGCTAATGCTAATGGTAATGCTAACGTGGACGCATAGTAATTATGGTCTAGCCAAGTTTACCGGTTGTGGCTTCTGCCACATTTCTACCGAGTGTGTTGTTTGGCCCAGCACATTGGCCTTTTGTGCACACACTGAATATATAAATCGGACTACATGGGTGTGTGTGAGTGTGTGTGTATGTGAGTGTGTGTGTGTGAATGTACTACTGGATAACATGATGAGCTTTTGTTATTCTAGTTACGTTGCAAGTGCTTAGCTACACTGCACGAAAACCAAATAGAAATTGAACAATTCAAAATAGTGTTAGCTAAACTAACAATTTGTTTTTCGACATTTTGTTTATCTTTGTAAGTTCAATTGTACGACATTAAAAAAGAAAATAGTTTTTATTTTTCAATTTTATTCATCCCCAGTTGTTAAATTCAATTGTACGATAACTAACCAAAATATATGTTTTACTTTATCTGTAAACAGTTGTTAAAATATTAATTGAAATTGTGTCATAATCAATAACAAAATATTTTGCTGAACACCATCTGCAGTTGACAAAATATTTAATTAAATTGTACGATATTTGACAAGGAAATAAGTTTTATTTTTATATTCTATTCAACTTCAGTTGATATTATTATTAAATTAATTTCTACGATACTAAACAAACAAATATTTGATTTTTTTATGTATTATTAAACTTCATCTGTAAATAGTTGACAACATCTTAAATCAATTCGGATGATAATTAACAAAACCATATTTTTTATTTTTATGTTTTATTGAACTTCATGTGTAAACAATTGACAAATTATTAAAATAAATTTTGTGATAATTAATAGATCTCAAAGTTTACATATTTTTATATTTTTTGAGGATTAAGATAGACGATTTTGTTGATACCAAAATCCATGGTCTAATGCTTATTGACAAAAATAAAATTAAAAAATATAATAGGGGGAACAAAATGATAGACATTTTGAAGTATTGACTTCTGGTGAAAGTGCTGGCGATTTCTCGCTGTGTACCCATATGTCGTTAGTTGCAGCCGAAGTCAAAAAATGCGGGCGTCTCTGCCAAGCAGTGAGAACTCCATTACCATTTACTGGGACTTTGGGTTCTACTATTTCTCTTTCTGTTTCTAAACCGTTGACGTTTTGCACTTGGCCTCTCCACATTTTGTATGCCAGCTTGTGTCTCATTTGTTTGTTATTCTTTTTGCTACTTTTTTGTTGCTTTGTGTCTTCAGTTTTATTGTTAACTGAGCGAGCTTAGGCTACCGTAATAAAGTCAATCAACTTTGTTGGGTTTGCTTGGCACGTCCCACAAGCAAATTATGCCTCAAAGAAACCTTCATTTGTCCCCTTTTTGAATGTTATAAAACAAAGATATATGAGTATATTATTATGATTACATATCAAATGAGTTCATGAACAAGTTCATGTGTTCCATTTATAATCTTGAAATGTGCAATCGTTATTTCTTTGTTGCGGATAAATTACACAAAAATCGTACAATGTTTTTAAATACAAATATCATAAATATTGCAAATGAACATTGAGAGCATTCCATTGTTGTGTTGTAATAATAAATTTCCTACTTTACAAATTGGATATTTTCAAATGTTGTAATTTATTTCGAATTCATATAAATATTTCAAATGCTATTTTTAAAGCGACAGTTTGTGTTTGCATGAAGTGGAATAAATTAAAGATATTCCATTTATATCTGAGATTGTTCTTATACATTTTTTGTAAATTGTTTATTTGAAAGTGTTGTTATTTATTTTGAATCAAAATAAATATAAGAATAGTTATACATATTTTCAATCATTCTTATTTTTATTTATGACAAATTGTTATCTGAGATTGTTCTTGTAATTTTTTTAAATTTGATTATATTTTTGAAAGTGTTGTAATTTATTTTAAAATACAAAAAATATAAGAATTGTTATACATATTTTTAATCATTCTTATTTATTTTTGATTGCAGGGCTCTGATCCTCGAGCCGCAACCTGTCGAGGCAAATTGCAAAGTCGACGCTGCAAACTGAATCAGGAAATCAACAAGGAGTTGCGTCTACGCGCTGGTGCCGAGAATTTATACAAGGTAAGTGCAGCTATTTACTGAATTATATATACATGGTATTTGAAATAACGAAATGGTTTTTTTTATTTTTTTTGTTGCAGGCCACAACAAATCGCAAGCTGCGAGACACCGTCGCCTTGGAGCTGAGCTTCGTCAACTCCAATTTGCAGCTGCTCAAGGAGCAGCTGGCCGAACTGAACTCGTCCGTGGAGATCTATCAGAGCGAGAGGTGAGTTTATGTTTATAGAGATATCAAATTTAATTTCCATTTCGATGCGGGAGATGCGTTAACGATCAAATCGAACTTTTCGCCCATTTTAATCGCTTCGCTGGCAGCAAATTTGCAGCTCTTTTTTGTTGTTGTTTTTATGTTGCTTGCTTTTGTTTATTGTTTGCATGCAAATGTTGAAATTTGTAGTTTTCGCAGTTCCCAGCCAGTTGGGGCATGCAACTGGCCACTGGCCACTGGCAACTGGAAACTGGCCAGCTGAAGTAATTTTTGCGCATCAGTTTCTGGTCAAGCGCCTTTTTGCGCCCTCAAGTGAAACGAAATCACGGCAAAGGCAACAAAGAAAGTGAAAAAAGCGTCATTAAATGCACAACTGACAAAAATACAAATATGAAAAATTATTACCCGATAGTACAAACATACAAACATACAATATGTACGTATACTTAATATAGATTAACTATTTATTGATGTGTAGTACGAGTAGTGAGTGCATTAACAAAGGCTTCCAGGGCTCAGTGCACACACAAATTGACAATCAGCAATAAAAAGCAAAAGGCAAACGTAGATAAACATTTACAGTGCACGCTCGATACAGTGAACCAGTTTAATGGGATGTTCACTCAAGCGATTTGCATAAATAATCGAATTATTGTATTTGAATAACCACATGTAATTATCTAAATGTTATTATAGCTGAACAAACATTCATGTTTTGCTTGGCATGGAATACATTTATTTGAAAAGAAATCCGCAAATTTCCATCTCAATCCAGCTCCGCCTGTATTTGTAATTTGTTTTGTTTCTGTTGGGGAAATAATTGTCAGCTTGATAAGATCTAAGTACCAAAGGTATTAGCACGCACAAAACTAGTTTGTAATTTATCAATAAGTAAGCAAAACAATTGCTCCTAATATTTTGCATGGATGACTAAATAAATTCTCGGAATAAATTGAGGAAAATCTAAGACCAAATTTGGTAATTTAATTTGATACATAATTGAATAGAAGATTAAAGTTCTTACTTTGACTTCTTGGTTTGTTTTTCCCCTGAAACTCATACTTTAGATACAATTTAATATTTGCTTTTGTTTCTATTTTCCAGTCATGAAGGCATAATGCCAATGATACCGCTAGGTCTCAAGGAGACCAAGGAAATTAATTTTATGGAACCATTTTCGGACTTCATACTCGAGCACTACAGCGAGGAGCCGTCGATTTATATGGATGCCATAGCCGATATGACAGACACGAGACAGGTAAACAATTTAGCTACATTTCGAAACTATGTATTTATGACTATTCTAATTGAATTTGCAGGCTTCAAAGACGCCGTCGCGCGATGATCTTGGCGTGGCGCTATTGTTCCGATACTACAATCTATTGTACTATGTGGAGCGACGCTTCTTTCCGCCCGATCGCAACCTGGGCGTCTACTTCGAGTGGTACGACTCGCTGACCGGAGTGCCCTCCTGCCAGCGTACCATCGCCTTCGAGAAGGCCTGCACGCTGTTCAACCTGGGTGCGATTTACACACAGATCGGTGCACGCCACGACAGACGCACCGAACGGGGTCTGGATGCGGCGGTGGATAGCTTTCTGCGTGCTGCCGGAATATTCCGGCACATCTACGACACGTTCACCAATGCACCGTCGATGGACTTGAAGCCGCAGGTGCTCGATGTCCTTGTCTCGCTGATGCTGTCGCAGGCACGCGAATGTCTCTTCGAGAAGCTGCAGCTACAGATCGAGGCCTTGGGCCTAACCGAGTCCAGTCATGTGAGTAGCCAAGCCCCAAGCATTTGCATATTTGAAGTCTATCAATGAAACGTTGCCGCTACGTGAGAGTTGACGAATTGCAACTCGTGGCAGCTGGCTGACATTTGAATGATTTATCTGTGCATTGCATGCATTCGAGACGTTAGCTGGCAATTTGATAAACTCCATTCAAACGCTTTGCATTCGCAGCTCTTTCGGGATCTGGCTGGCGAAGCGGCGCAGCTGTCGCTCGAGTACAACGAGATGCACAAGAACATCCAAGTGAACGACACGCACACCTATCTGCCCGAGTGCTGGGCGGGTCTGGTGCCGCTCAAGGCCGAATTGTACAAAGGTGAGCCGCATCAAATACCAAGCACACTCCATATACGTACTCTGAAAGATTATAATTATTGCTGTCTATAATTATTGCAATTAAGTAATATATTTAATGCAGAAATCAGCATGTCAAGCTGAGTCAATAGTCAATATTATATTTTAAATTATATTTTGTATATTTTTTATTTTATTTATATATCTATATTCTATATATTTTCTATATTCTTTATTTTATTTTCTATTTTCTGTGTTCCATTTTCTATTTTCTATATTCTATATTTTATTTTATATTTCCTATTTTCTATTTCCTATTTTCTGTGTTCCATTTTCTGTGTTTCATTTTCTATATTCTATGTTCTATATTCTATATTCTATATTCTATATTCTATATTCTATATTCTATATTCTATATTCTATATTCTATATTCTATATTCTATATTCTATATTCTATATTCTATATTCTATATTCTATATTCTATATTCTATATTCTATATTCTATATTCTATATTCTATATTCTATATTCTATATTCTATATTCTATATTCTATATTCTATATTCTATATTCTATATTCTATATTCTATATTCTATATTCTATATTCTATATTCTATATTCTATATTCTATATTCTATATTCTATATTCTATATTCTATATTCTATATTCTATATTCTATATTCTATATTCTATATTCTATATTCTATATTCTATATTCTATATTCTATATTCTATATTCTATATTCTATATTCTATATTCTATATTCTATATTCTATATTCTATATTCTATATTCTATATTCTATATTCTATATTCTATATTCTATATTCTATATTCTATATTCTATATTCTATATTCTATATTCTATATTCTATATTCTATATTCTATATTCTATATTCTATATTCTATATTCTATATTCCATATTCTATATTCTATATTCTATTTTCTATATTCTATATTCTATATTCTATATTCTATATTCTATATTCTATATTCTATATTCTATATTCTATATTCTATATTCTATATTCTATATTCTATATTCTATATTCTATATTCTATATTCTATATTCCATATTCTATATTCTATATTCTATTTTCTATATTCTATATTCTATATTCTATATTCTATATTCTCTACTCTATAGAGTATTTAATCTATGGTATGCTAATAATTAACTAACTCACCGTTTATTTACTGACAGCGCTGGCTCATCACTATGAGGCGCGGAGCATCGATGCGACTGTGGGCGATGGCGACAACGTGTCGCTGGGCACCAAGAAGAGTCAGACGGTGTCGTCGAACGAATCGTTCATTGGCAATGCGCGGGAGGCGATGCGTGCCACGGAGGCCAGCAGCGAGTGCGAGGAGGAGAGCGCCAGCGTTGTTGCCATCAAGCGCACCCATCTGAAAGAAGCGCTGGCTAGTCATGAGGAGGCGCAACGCTTGCAGCGCATGTGCCGCTATCTTAAGGTGAGTCACCCACTATTCACGATTCACCTTTCCCCCAACGCTCTTTCAACTGTTTTTTCTCTTGACTCTTGCAGAACAAAACATCTCTGACGCAGGTCATCAAGGAGGCGCACTATAAAACCCACGAGGAGTTCGAAAGATTCAGCCTGCAAGCGCCCGTCAAGAACATCGACGAATGCTACGATCTAGTTGAGCGCGTCGTTGATGGTAAACTCAATTCCCCAACTCTATCGCTTGCCACATTTCTGAAGCTCTCCATTCTTGCAGCTGCCTCGAAGTTTACGCTGTCGTTGACGGGTCCCGATTTCACATCGTACAAAGTTGAGGATCCCTTCAAGCGCCTCGGCCCCATCGCAATATTCTCGGCACGTCGCCACTGGACGGCGCCGCGCTGTGTCCGCCTGCAGAAGGGATCGGCGATGTATCACGATGCGAGCAGCTATCATTGTCATTGCCCCACCGCCGACGAGAGCCACGAGGCCGGCTGCAGCCTCTACAAGGAGGAGCTCGAGAACTTTGGCTTCCATGTGCGTGGCGATGCGCCTGTGATAATCGCGCATGTCGAAATCAATTCGCTCGCCGATGTGAGTCTGATTCAGTCATCCAATGTTTGCACAATCAATCAATCATTTTCTTTGACAGCTGGGCGGCATTAAAGAGGGCGACTTTATTGTGGAAATCGCTGGAATGGATGTCAAATGGTATTCACATCAGCAGGTGGTGCGGCTAATTCAATCGTGCGGTGCGGCGCTGGAACTTAAGGTCATAACGCCAATGGATCGCAACTACTTAAAGGTGAGCTGACTAAAAATAAAAAAGGATTGAAAAAAGGACAAAGAAATTGTAGTTTATAATTTGAAATTTATTTAATTTCGTATCATCGAATGTTGCCTAATGAAATTTGTGCAATTAATTAAGATAATCAATCACAGTGTGGTGTTTAAAACATAGCTAACGCAGATTCCTGGCGACACCGGTTGGAAACTCAATTTGTTGAGGGCTTTTTCAATTTTTAAATTTTCTGTCTTTTTCTCACTTATTGATTTAAAAAAATCCCGTTTTGATATGCTTTCGATATCTATAATACAACCGAAAAATAAATAGCCACACGGTTTTTTGCAGATACCTTCGCCAAATAAATTTTAGATAAAATACAATCACTGATAAATTAAATCTTAAAAAGCTAAGACTTGCAGATAGGGAATGCTAATTTTTTTTCCGTATAAATCAATAAAAAATCGAACAAATCTATCCCGAAAAAGGATAAATTGACATCACTGTTGGGAAGTGCAGAATAATTTGATCATTATGTTGGCAACTTGTTGAAAATATTGAGATTGATTAAGATATGTATATAGACTCAGTTCATACGACTGCCTGTCTGTCTAGATTCCGACAATCGTAATAGCTAACGACACTAAACTACCAATATCAACGGGTTGGTTTTAGATCTTCAATACTTGTTTCACATTTCATACAGAATAGCACAGCCTTATTTGCAAAAATAGATATTTCAAATTGAATTATATTTTTATTTAAAAAGAAACACTCACCAAGAGCTGTCTGTTTCCATTGTTTAATTAAATTACAAGTTGTATTAAACCAATTCAAATTCATCCATTTGCAGCCGCTGTCATCGAAGGGCTCAATATCGACGCTATCGGCAGCCAGCTCGTCGGGCGTCTCGTCCGGCTCCTCGAGCCCAACCAGCACCACCACGAAGCCCAAGCTGCGGCTCAAGACGTCCGCCAAGACGCGCTTCGTGGGCAGCGTATCGTCCAGTTCATGGAATCCCTTCCGACGCACTCCCAGCCTGGCGAAGATATTTTGAATGCACCTCGGGATTCCTTAGCTTAAGTTATGCTTTAACGTGTATGAAGCAGTGGCCATTATTTTATTTAAAAGCAAAGTGGACTTCTTATTTTTTTTTTTGTATCTATATATATATATCTATAAATATATATAGAACCGATGTATCCCAAGAACACACACTTTTTGGATAGTTATGCTCCTGAGAATTCCATTTATTTTCCGCTCGCCTGGAAAATATTAACGAGAATGCGAGTTGAGGAGCTCTTAGAAAGCTGTAAATTATTTTGAAAAATGTTGCGATTCCAAAAAGTATTCACATATATTTCATTACGCCCAATACAATCTTATACATGCATATATATGTGTATATACGGTAGTTACACAATGTATATATGTATGTTGAATGTATGTAAAGATATGCAGTACTCTTAATGAATGTAGTACACTTAAATGCAAATCTATTTTAATTGTGGATGCGAGGAATTTCGGGAGTTAATTTACGTACATTTCATATGTATATATGTATATTATTAAGTCACAACTATTTTGTATACATTTTGTAAAAGCCATTTTATATAAACATACATAATACTTATTATATTACTTATACACAATACATCTATCTATGTACTTACTACATAAAAAACATATTTTCGCATGATCAATTAATCAAAACCTAAACCAGATTCGCTGTCATATAACCAGTCGAATTACTAACGAGATATTATTCAAATTTTTAACTCCAAGAGAAAGGTAAAGAACAAGTACTTTCGAAAATAATTTCCAACATTCACAATTGATTGAAGTTGGAAGTGATTTTTAATTTCAATTGTGTTTCTCCTGCTCGAGCCTCTGATAAATGGCATTTATCTTGGTGGGAAGTTCCTCCAGCTCTTCTATCAGCTTCAGTTTATTCTCAAGATTAGTCTTCATTAGGTGACGAACCCGTCGATGCAATGGAATCATCATTTTGACAGTGATCAAGTCCTCGTAGGAAATTGTGGATGGCCTTGCAGTAATTTTCTCACCTGAATCGCTCACAGAACTTAAATCCCAAACTGGCGGAGTCGGCGGGTCTCCAGATGACTTATTTAATGATCGTCCCATTGACGGCAGATCTCTTAAGGACACACCTCTTGATGATTCTTGTTGTTCGTTTCTTGACGAGAGTCGCAATGAAGGCAGTTCTGACGACGGTTCCTTTCGTGGTGTTAGTCCCAATGAAGGAAGTCCCATTGATGGCTCGACTCTCGAGGATCGTCCATCTGAAGACGATGTGCTTGACAGTCCCAGCGAAGGTAGACCCATAGATGGTTGCTTCTTCGATGATAGCCTCAATGAAGGTAGTCCTATTGACGGATCGTGCTCTACAGAGCATCGTCCATCTAGAGAGTCCTTTCGGGAAGAGGACTTGCTTGACAGTCCCAGCGAAGGTACCCCCATAGATGGTAGCTTCTTTGACGATAGCCTAACTGCAGGTAGTCCAATTGATGGGTCAAGCCTTGCAGAGGATCGTTCATCTGAAGAGCCTTGCTGTGAGGTGGATCTACGTGATAATCTTAGCGAAGGAACTCCCAACGGAGATCGTCCATCTGAAGTGCTCTTCAGCGAAGAGGATTTGCGAGACAGTCCCAATGAAGGAAGACCCATCGAAGGATCACGATCTGTGAATAGTCGCAGCGAAGGAACTCCCGACGGTAATCCAACTGAGGAGTTCTTCGCTGAAATGGATTTGAGAAGTTTATCTTTCTTTTTACAATGATTATGTGCTTCACTCTGAAGTTTTTCCTTGAGACATTTTGTGGCGCAAGGTGCATCATCATCAACTGAGCTCCAATTGTAGAAGTCTTTATTGAGAGAGTTTCTTGAATGTGATCGCGACTCTAAATAGCATTCTTTGCATTCCACGTGTTCATCACGATGATGGACCTTGCAACTCTGCGACTTGCAACGCGATGAAGAAGCATGTCTCGTCTCCAGTTCCCGTTGCTTTCTCTGTTCTCGTTGCTTTCTCTCTCTCTCCAGTTCCTGCTCCACGGCAGCAAGCCAATGTTTCCGACAATACTTCTTCTACAATGGGCAATGTGAGAGAATCACCAGAATGTAATCACATTACTTACCGAAGTGATATCTTCAAATATAGCCATATTTGAATTATTTATTAAATATATTGTGATCGTTTAGAATTACTTTTAGAAAATATATTATTCACATGGGGCGAGAATTCGAAATGAGTAAAAAGTCTGTTTGTTTTTTCTCAATGCTTGCTTATTTATTTGAGTTTACTTTTGTGAAACGTTATTTACAACAATGAACAGGATTCAAAGGCATACTTTGGCATTATATTTCTAGATAAAAAAAAAGCAATTGACAATAATTAAATTTAATAGCATTGACCCTCCTCGATTGAAACATATGCGAGTCTGTTGTCATTGGCGGATTCGCATATGGGATTGCAGACAGAATCGGCAATAATGTCGTCGACGTCTGCTCTCAAAATCCGAAAGTTGATGTCTCCGTAATCGAGTTGGCTATATAGATAGATGGGCAGGCGGTTGCTCATTACCCACACACCTTGCCTCTCCTTGTTGTCCAGCTTCAGATCGTTGGGGAACTGAATCGGATTCGTTGAGTTGTCAGCATCGAGAAGGGATCCCAAATTGGCCCTTGTGTATGGTTTAGCTGTGTCCCAACATCCGATGTTGTCTCGATGCACCTGAGTGAAGAACATGACGCCGTTTCTGGCAATTCCCGAGGTGGAGGATTGGCCATTTAATCCTCGATCCCCAATCGCGACGAACAGCTTCGATGTATCCACAGTCCCGTTTGTCCACAGAGCTTCATTCAACAGGAGGTCAACCGACACCATGAATTCCTAATGCAAGTAAGATTGAATAAACAAATATAAATAATTATGTTATTCGATAACTCACCTTAAAGCTGGCCATCGGGTGGAAAAACAAGTGACGATCAGCAGAGAGACTCATGCCAAAGACACCATCCAACCATTGGAAGTTCAGTCCGTAGACATTAAAGTCCGATGCCACGGGATTAGGCGAGAAGTTGTAGTTGGTGACACGCCAGCTTCTGTTCTTCTCCAAGCTATAGACGACGATCCCGAAGCGCCAGACATCAGTCACAAAGGCGTGGGCGTCCAGGCAGTTGCCATTCCTAACGTCGACCACGATGTTGGAGTGCAAGGAATCCTGCTTGACTTGGGAGGGCGGCAGCTCATAGCGGACGACCATTTGGTCTGTGGCCAGGTCGAAGGCCACGATTTTGGGGGGACAGATCTGGTTCAAGCTGATTGTGGCATTCACAATGCCAGAGTCGATGAGCCACAGTCGGTTGCACTGGGCATCGACTGTGGTGCGGTAAACCGAAATCAGCTTCGAGCAGTCGGGGTTGTAGGGACTGCTGTGCGCCTGCCAGCTCGGGTACGGACGGACTGGAGGACTGATCTCCTTGGTCGGGTAGGGCACGGTCACCAAGCTCGCGGGCACGCCGTCCTTCCACCGCGGAGTCGTGATGAACAGCCGGTTCCGGTGGACATCGATTCCCAGAGGAAGGTTGTTCTTCGGGATGAAGTCGCTGCAATGGCGGTGTTTGATTAATGTGGATATATCAATGGGAGCGAGAGGGGACAAACTCTTTCACTTGTTGCATAATGGACGAGTTGCCATTGAGAATATTGAAACATTACCCGTTCATTATCGCCTGTTGGCGCTCGACGAAAGTGGGATACTCGAAGTCAATGTATTTCCACTCATTGACTATTTGAAATGTCTTCGCTTCCTGTTTCACAGTTTGCCGCTGGAATGTAAACGGTGCATAAGACGCTGGATCCAACGTTGCCCCATACGCAGATACACGACATCGAATTGAAAAGTATTGAAGGCCAGCGATCGATAGAAACCAAAGTATTATTGCAAGAAACGATTTCATAGCTAATATCCAAAACTGGTTAACAGGTAAGATACGAATAGTATGTTTGTTATTGTAAATTATTCGTGTGTATTTGTTAACAACTTCGATGCAATGCTTCTCAGCGGCGACCAGTCTGCCTCTAGTCTGCCTCACGCCCAAAAATCAACTGAATCGAAGTGAATGCCTCACCAGAGTTAAGTACTTTTCATACCCTGTAAGTGTGCAAAATCTGAAGTGGGTATTTCTGAAGTGTATCCAAAGACAGACAGAATTTTAAATTCTAATTGCAACGCTTAACGAGATCGATCTGTTGATCGAAGTTTTCGCATTCCTTGAATGAATTCGACGTGTCTCTCCAAATTTGAGGGAAATCATTCACAAATTCCTTTTGGGGAGTCAAAGTAGAGTATCGAAGTGGTTGCAACACTCGGACAGAGCAAATAGTACTGGCTAGTGCCAACATATGGCCATACTCCGACTCCGACAAGTTGCAGCCACTTTCTTCGACCTGTTACAGTCACTGCTTCCACTTGCACAACTCACTCCAGACACTCGTACTTCGATGTCGCATTACATCTGTTGAACGTATTATTGTTCAAATGCTGATCAACGGTTTTTCGGCTGGTATATTTGTAGTCTGGTATTTTTAGTGTCAGAGTAAATAATGATCAAATGTGGCACACTTGATCGATTTTCCTGAAGACGTTGCAAAAGGATAGCTTTTGAATGACTTGCGATATTTTCTTGATTTATTTATGAATCGGAAGACAAACTAAATTTCGGTCGCATCGTAATTTTCCTCTGTGAAGAAAATTATAATTTGATCTCTGCACTAAAAATTTCTAAATAAAATAGATTTTCGATTCATAGGAAATTATTAGAAATAATTCAATGTTCATGAAAAATTTGTAAAAGAAATTTTTATATTTTTGAAAGTTTGTAAGCCAATAAGTAAAAATAATGGGAAATATCTCATTTGTTGATAGAAATTGATTTATTTACTCATTAATGCAAGTTGCGTCTAATTTAAATAAAAAAAAAAAACAGAATTCACAGGCACGCTCGGCTCAAATTTTTAATTACAACTTACGAATTAATTAAACAAAAAAACTTAAAAGGGAAATTCAATAGATTATTATTTTGAAGTCATATTAACATATGCTCTCTCGAATCAGAAATCAGGAAAAGCTTTTATGGTTTTGAGAGACTTGTTTTTTACTTTTTTCTTTAAGTGAATTTTTTTTAATTTGTCACAAAAAAAATCTCTTAAAATTACTAAAACGATTAATTTAATTACAAATCATTTCTTTTCAAATTAATTGATGCTTTATTTAATGAACTGCAATCAAAATTTAAACGAGTTCAACAACTTGAAATATATTCACAACGACTTTGCAGAAAACGCGCCACTTTGTGAGAAATAATAATTATTAAATAAATGAATGGATAGAACAGTGGAAATTTGCATGAATAAAATTTTTATATTTAATAAATAGCTGGAGGACATTCCAGAGTGTTCACAGTATATAGAAATATTTAACTTTTTAACCACATATGCTAGTAACTAAAACCATTCTCCATAGCTGCGTGCATTCAGCTGTTTATTTTGAATACCCGCTAAAAAAGGGTTAAAAAGGTTTTATAACTTTGTGCCAACAGCCGAAAAGACGTCTGTCTGTCCATTTAGTCACCCAGATCTTGATACAAAAGGAACTCAATTGAATAACCTGGTAGAAGTGCACAAATATCTAATTTATAATTCTGTTTTCGTTTAAAACTGATTGTGGGTATCTCAGAGTCGAGCAGATTTCTTGCTTGTATTTGCTTTGGGATTAATTCGAAGGGAGCTTCATTCAAATGTTGTTTATATCGTTACAATAAGAAATAGGAGCTATTGTTCTGAGCTACAGGTTTTTGTACAATTAAATTAAAAACTTTATTGAATGCAAAAGCTCGCCATCAACAATTCGAAGCTACGCTTTGTGGTTTTGAGTGACCAATAATTTTTGTTACTTTTAAATGTAGACCACGAACCTAG